>OY748306.1:17395990-17932655 GCA_963556515.1 Nudaria mundana | reverse complement strand
TCTCACCTCTGAGACGGCTCCGCGAAGTATCTGCTGGACGCTCTCGACGCTATGCAGCGACGGGCTATCCGTATTATAGGTTGTCCGGAGGTAACGGGAAGCCTTGAGCCGCTAGCTCAGCGCCGAACAATAGCTTCCTTGGCCGCATTCTACCGTATTTACCACGGCGAGTGTTCTGAAGAGCTCTTCAATCTGATCCCACCCTCTTCCTTCCGATCCCGAACAATGCGTGCCGGCGTGGGAGTGGCAGAGATGCCACTCCCACACAGTGGATAGAATGTTCGCGAGAACCGAGCGTTTTAAATGTTCGTTTCTCTGCCGAACGATAGTGGCCTGGAACGCCTTGCCTGTGCACGTGTTTCCTCCCACATATAATCCTGGGTTCTTTAAGCGGAGCGTGAAGAGGCACATCAGTAGGTCGTCAAGTGAGGGCCACTCTCTATAGTATTGTATGCTGTGAGAGTGGCCCACAATCGCTAGACGTTGCCACGACTTACCACCAGGCGGGCGGCGTCAATTTGGCGAACCCAATATAAAAAAAAAAAACAATAGATCTTAAGCGGTTAATAGATCGTATTATTTGCGTTTTAAAAACATCGGTATCTATACCTATCTATGCATAGAAACCTTTCAGAAACAATCCATCAAACAATCTAAACAAAATTCTCTCCAAATTACAAAGTGGCCGGAAACATATCGCCCGAACGAATCTATTTAAATTCTAAACTCATAAAAGTGTTTCAGCGAAGCGGAACCTTAATATTATCGCATCAACTGAAAGAAACCTTGTACCGACAGCAACAATAATTATACATAGACAATATTTTTGAGCGAAGCTCAATCTTAGGCGACTCATGTATTTCGTTTGTCCGCATACTCCTCCTAAACGCCTGAACCGATCTCCTTCAAACTTACCACATGTTACGATGTGAGAACATCGACATCAAATATATTACGTGCGGTCGCATCACTATATGGAACATACTAGAATACTAAGGAACTGGTTTAAACAATGCATAAATTCCTTAGCTCGAGTCGCCTATAAAGTCGCCTATAAAGAATAGCCACCGGCAATGGGGAAGCGAGATTAGATATCGAGAAGGGGTTTGTCCTCTCACTAAGCGATCGAGTAGAGATACCGCTCAACCCCCGCTCCCCATTACCGCAAACCTCTTTTATAAACCTATGCACACCGCGCGCAAGCATACATTCGCATATTAAAAATATCGTCAACACCGTTGTCGTCACGGATGGCAAATATCCAAATAACAGTTACAAAAATTAAGTTAGTAGTACATTATACGCTGAAGATATTATAGTGAAAATTCAGTGAAATAGTTCCCGAATACCCGGGGTAAGTGCTGTGAACAGAATAGCTTCTATAACGTCAACTGCGCGATTACAAGTCCCGTTTTACCCTATTAGTTAAATCTGAACCAGATAGCTATTTCATAGATTATTATCCGTGTTAAATTAAAGTTAAAGTACGCGAGTGGATACAGTCAGCTTTGTGTGTCGAGATCGTGATCGCGTTCGAGTGTGCAGTGAGACCGATGGTAGTGGTGCGCGTAGTAAACGAACTAGAAAGAGGGGTGGAACGATCTAAGACATTTTCCATCAACCGCCATTACTCCAGTTCTTCCGCGATCATGGCGCTTGCAACAGCGTCGAAATATCGGAGACTCGATAAAATAATGTTACATGGTAAATAATCCGAACATTCTAATCGTAGTGTTAGTGACCATGATAGTTTAAATTTTCTCCTCTTTATGAATCTTTTTTTAAATTTCTAAATTGTAATAGTTTTTAAGTTATTGCCATAACACGAAATACCTTTTTTTTCATCTTAATTTGTTAATACCTTTTGCAATTTTTATCATGCAGTAAAATCCTTCCGAACCATTTTTCTAGACGTCATTCCGAATCCAATGAGCTATCGCACATATTTTTAAGACCTTTATCAAGAATTAACACGATTTTGAACTTGTTGACTAGACTAATTGACAACCTCCTTCTTTTTTGGAAGTCGGTTGAAAATAGTAATATGGTTTGAAGTACATTAGTAGATTATACAACAAGTGAAAAAAAAGAAAATTTAATTCAAGTTACGAAGTTGGATCCCGAGAGTAGAGAAGGATTCTAAAGTAGAATCCTGAGCGGAGCGAGGGATACAAGGAACGAGATAATTATTTTTTTTCACGAGTAGTCTACTTTATACCATTGACTGCGAGAAAATAAGGTAAAGGTTTCCAACACCTACATTGTCTGATGGGGATGGGGCGGAGGTAACCTCAGCCTGCCAGTATTACGTTCAGCTTTCCTTTTTGTTTTGTAGTATACTTAATTTGTCTATTGAAGCTCGTTCCAAATTCAAATGTCATTATTCACTTGTGAGTAAATGAGCGTTTTATTCACTGTTATCGATGAATAAAGTTCACTTTTTCGAGAGGCAATGGTATAAAAATATTATTATAGTTTGTGCTGTAGCCGGGCGCCACTGGAAATACCTACAGCGTGTGCACCAGAGACGCCCCGCAAACGCAACGGACAAAAGAGAGGCCGAATTAAAATAGGCAGAGACTATGGAGTGCCACTTAATTGCTACGACCCTGGAATACTTCTTTCGCTTCTTCCACTTTCAATAGCTATTTTCATGCATGCTCTCCGGTTACGAGTACCTATACTCTTAACCTAGCGCCATTTGCCAAAACATATTAAGTATACATTATCAGGACAAAATGGTAACGTGTAAATGAGTAACAAATATCTTCACAACATTCCAAATTTTTAAAGGATTTTATTTTAAGTAAAATTTGTTTGCAAACCGTACCGCGGGGAGATTTTTCAAAAAATTTACTGGCTGTCATTGGGCGGGTTGGTGTGAGACGAGAGTGAGCTGAGAGCCGAGGGTCGAGGAGGGCGTGGGGGGAGTAAAGTAATCAACAATTTAAAATTGAGGCTAATCTCGGGCCCAGAGTAATCGCCGGTGATCGGTCTCCGACGTTCGCGTTTGTAAGGCACTTTGTCCACGCGAACTTTGACAGGAAGGATTTTGTTTAAACAGACCTTTATTTAAAGGATCAATGGTTGTATCTTCTATTTATTTGTTTATCTGGTTATTTATATATTATATTATAGATTTATTATATATATTATAGATTTGTTTTTGAGGTTTTATGTGACGGTATAAGCTACATTACTTTGCTACCATGTATGTACTTAGTACTTATTGTTAAGTAGCAAGTTATTGTAGATAGATACAGTAGGTACTTATTTATTTAGGCACATTAATGGACATTAACACGTACACCTACCTAGCTGTTAGAAACTGAAACCAAAATAAAATAGGTTAAACCTATTAAAACAATTTTATGCCATTTTTTGTGTCATTAAGAGTGATTCTACATAAATGTACCTACATTTACTGCCAGATTTTCAAAGCAAAAGGCTCTATCTACCTTTTGCTTTGAAAATCTGTCAGTACCTTCCTACCTAAGCATCTGGTAAGAAATCTTACGGCCAGTTCTTCAAAATGTTAGGTACAAAGTTGTTAATTAATAACAAAATACACATCACTACACATTAAAAAACAAAGTCGCTTCCGTCCGTTTCTATGCTTAGTTAGGTCTTTAAAACTACGCAACAGATTTTGATGCGGTTTTCACTAATGAATAGACTACTCGAGAGAAAAAATCCTTCATTTTATGTTTATAATTTGTCAAGCGGGCGAAGCCGCTAGTAATTAAATAATAAAATATTAAAAAATACTCATCAAAAATTGACGCAGGAACCGATTTCAAATTATAAACTTGAGACTAATGGGCTTAGATTAAAAATACTATAGATATTGGATTCAGTACAAATACAACGCGGAATCTTGGCACTCAAACACTATATAGGTAATTATTACAAATACCATCTATAAAATAAACAACAATATTGTTTATTTTATTATTTACATTGATGGTTGACATAGAAATAATTCGTAATAAATAATACAAAAGCATCAATGTACAGCGCCGTTGTCGCATCCCTCAAGAGTCAGCAAGTGGAATAGGAACTCAGTACGGATTCCATGCGCAAAGGTTATAAAAGGAATGAGCCGAAATTGCATATAAAACTTTTTTTTAATGAAATACTATGAGAAAGATAAACTTAAATTCACATTGTTTTATTCACGTATAAATAAACGTATAAAATAAACTATATAGATAAAAGAGTACGAAACAAAATCAACAATTATCTATATTTACACGCACAACCTGTAACTTGAAAAATAATCAATCAAATAAATTTATGGGTAGGTATTTGAAAATACGATACTTATGAAATATTTGAAAATACTAGGTGGTATTATGAAGTCTATTTAATTTGGTCACTCATTTGGTATTAAGAATACAATAGGCAAGCGGCAAACCCCCTAAAAAGTGCTTAGAAATAAAAATTACTGACCAATCAGTGAAAATGTGATTTTCCCAATACAAATTTGTACTTTTTGTAAACCTTGGACCAAAAGGCGTCGATTCGTAAGAAAACAAATTCTGTGCCGGTGGTCTATTAATTGTTATAAACACATCAATTTGTAAACTGATAAAAAGTTGGTTTTTATATTGGAAAATTATTTGTAAGGGTAAAACGGGCAAAATAGAACACTTTTTACTTTTTGATTTTTTCGAAAAAATGCGTTTTAAAGAAGTTACAACCATTTTAAAGTGCAAAAATGGTCACATTCAAAATTTTTTATCTTGCCGAGTGTTGATCGAATTCAAAAAAGTCTTGCGGCATAATACTTATCAGATCTTAAGCTTCAACTGACTATATTTCAAAATGAGAAAATACACATTTTTCACATCGTAAAATCTATTTATACACATAGCGTTTTTTTAGCGTTCCACAATCCGGAGGCAGTGAGAAATCAGATGCCAAAGCAAAAAAGTTCTTAGATATTTTTTCAATGATTTCCAATTTAAAAAAAATATTTTTTTTGTAGTTTGGAGTTCCTTATTGATTGCCCGTTTGAATCCTGTCAAATTGCACACGCTTTATACCAGTTGACGCGACTTTACATGCGTATAATAGTGTATCTTAACTCGGAAAAACGCTTCGCAAGGTTTACAAAAAGTACAAATTTGTATTGGGAAACTCACATTTTCACTGATTATTCAGTCGTTTTAGTTTTTCAGTGGTTCGCCGCTTGCCTACAAAGTATTTAAGCATTATCAATATAATATCTACTTTACCTGTAAAATATTTGGCACGGCTGTTATTTTTTATTTATTTAATCCTTTTTTAGTGACATAAATAACGTATTTTTTAAAATGCTTTGAACAAACAACAGTAGAATTATTAGATTTAAACATTTCATTTTCTCTTTCACGTGCTAATACGCCTCCATTTTTCTTGTCTTATTGCATTATGGGGAAAACTTAAAGAAAATAAGATATATTCAAAAAAATATATCAAACAGTAATCAAAAATTTTAAATAAATAAATGACGACTCCTCCATCTTTCTGTATGAGACTTGTTCTAACATTGCGGTGTGAAGTTGCGCGCTTGCTCGGTGTGAAGTTGAAGTGAGTGAGAACACTCACTTCAACTTCACACCGAGCAAGCGCGTATTTTGCACAGTTAAAAACCATAATATTCTTAAGCAGTGCATTATTGCACATGAAAAGCAATTAACAATGTGAACTGATTTTTATTAGTTACTAAAAGTATGACACTCCATCCTCTTTTTTCACTCTAAAAGAGTAGTTTTTTGCAATTTTTAATGTCATCGTGAAACGTCTAACTATCAGCGCGGTCGCAAAGCGACTGAAGCGCTAAGTGTGCAATTTTCGATAGTGGACCGAGTTGAAGTGGTGCCGTTTTTAAAGCAGTGATCGGTAATCTAGGTATTGTTGATCTAAGCTAACGGGTCTTTTATGCGATTATTGTGATATACAGGGAGAATTTTTCAAGTGGGCTTGGATGGCCAAATCCGGAACTATAAGGAATAGCGAGAAATGCTCAAAGGAAAACTTAAAACCTCATCATTAGATTTTTTAAAAACCTATAATCCTAGCTGGGAATCGAACCCATTGATTTAGAAAAAAAATCACATCCTTTATTATTACACCATACGATAGTGTTGCTGTTAAGGATCAGATTCTGGGAATTAATAATATACGGCAAATTTTAAAACTTGGAATTTTCATAAAATTCATATTTTATGTCAATTTTGAGTCAATTTTGTTCGTAATCACAGAACTGACTATTTCGTCTTCTAAATGATGCTCGTGGGCAGGTAACATTTGAAAGTAGAACATATGTTGTATCTCGCGTATGGAATTAGTAAGTAGTACCGTGATCTCGCATTTAATCTAATATACAACGTGTTTCATATTAGTGTGGTCATATCTCAAGGTTGCATTGGGTAGGGCCTAAATAATATATTGCGCGGGGTCTTTAATTAATTTAATAAAATATTGACTTATAATGACGTAGTCGATAAATTTTCCTTTTTATCGATAGCTCATTGAAATTAAGCTCTAAGACTGCACTACAAAATAAACATATGATTAGAATGAACTCTAGATTTGACCTCAAGTAGGTTTGCCAAACAGTGAAATAGATTCGGACAGTCTCGTTGTTACTCAAAATTTTAACCAACAGATAAAGTTACTTTATCAATAGTTATCATACAAAATAGTTTCCGAATCACAACTTGGGGTCAAAATAAAGAGTGCCTACTCAAAGTTATTTTTGAAGTTTTTCTATGAATTTATGTATCACGTGATTGTCGTGAATGTCACAACTCACACGTAATTTGTTGTCAACCTACTCAAATACCAGGAGCAACGCATTTGCTGTCGAAGAAAAGAGAAGAAACATTTATGTTCTTGTCTTCCATAAATTTACACTTTTTATAAATTGGTTCCGCACAGATATTTAAAATACAACTGCTGTTTGTGTAGAAGTTTATGTAGCTGTTGAGAACGTTGGTGGGTATAGTAGTATGTAGGTATTCAGTTTCGGGATAGAGAGATCGTGGATGCCAGTCACTGCACTACCATATCGTGAACTCTCTTTCGACTCATTTACCATGAAGTAAATGATCTGCAAGGTGTTTGGTTATTTTTGACCGACTTTAAAAAAGAGTAGGTACTTAGGTTCTCGATTCGTCATGATAATGTGATGCATAAAAGTTCATAAAACATTATCGCTAAAAGTGGCAACTTGTATGGTTGAACGAGGATATCAGAAAAAGTAGGAGGTGTTGGTGTCAGTTTCACTAATATGTATCTTAAGGACCCCAAAAAATTACAAAGAGAACCGCCCACTTTTTTGATTGGAGCCGCTTTGAAGAAACTAGGTATCAGTAGCGATGTCGGCATATATCAAAGACGTACACGTCACAACACGTAAATTTTACCGCAAAACCCATATTATTCCGGTGTTGCAAGTTAACGCAATGTTCTTCATAAACGGGGACTTTATTAGCTTTTTTTATGCTGGATATTTGTTCATTTTAGCAATTGGTAATAAATTACTAATCTTAGACTACATGGATAAAGAAAGTCGCTTTTTCCGTCTGTCTGTTCTAATGTATGTTTAGTTCTTGAAAACTACGCAACGGATCTTGAAGCGGTTTTTTTTTTAAATTGGTTTAAGTAGGTTTCGAAATGTATTTACATGCATACATACTATCATGCGAGCGACGCCGCGCTGGCATTCAACAATTTTATTTTATTTCATAGGTCTTAGGGAAATATCCTGTGTTTATGGTAAATAATAATTATGTTATTATTTATCTCTTAAATTATTTTATACTAGGTACCTACTAGCTTTTTTTCATAAATAAAACTAAGTACCTACTTGGTACTTTTATTAGATTTTTACCAAAATTACGACGTAATTCAAGGAAATAAGACATTGCACTTGGGCAACACTTACAACTATCTAATTTCTTTTCAGTTGCAAGTAAACTTTGATATTAGGCGTACGTAGTAATCTGTGTTAATCGATCATGGCGTATTTAAGTAATAGTGAATATTATGAAATGATACTTTGCGTCGGGGCAGCCGATGGCAGTCTGCGTGAAGCTCGTCGCCTTTATCGAGAAAGATTTGTGGACAATAGACTCGAAGGTGAACGGCGGCGGTTACCATCTGTGGAGTGCTTCCGAAAAATGGTGAACCGTTTACATGACACTGGTTCTTTCCGTGGTTCCCGCTCAGAAGGCAGACCATCTGTTGTACCACCAGAGCAAGAAGAAAGTATTCTCGAGCATTTTCAATCCAATCCCAGAACAAGTACTCGCCGCGCTGGAATTGTTCTGGGAATGAATCATTTGAGAGTATGGCGCGTGCTAAAAGCAGATGGTCAACATCCGTACCACTTCAGGCACACCCAAGAACTGACACCGGCTGATTTCGTACCACGTCTCAACTTTTGCCAGTGGTACCGAGAGGAAGCACAACGATCCCCTAGTTTCGCGAACCGTATTTTATGGACCGATGAAGCATCTTTTACTCGTGCTGGTATCAGTAACCAACGTAACGAACATGTATGGACTCATCAGAACCCACACGCATCTGCAGAAAACAACTTTCAGCATCAGTGGCGTGTTAACATTTGGGCGGGAATAATCGGAGATATTTTAATTGGTCCTTTCGTGCTACCGAGTTCGCTAAACGGTGAAAATTACCTCGCGTTCCTTAGAAACGTCTTAGAACCCGAACTTGAAAACTTGCCTGTAACATTGTACACAAATATGATGTACCAGCAAGACGGGGCGCCAGCACATTATGCGAGAGATGTACGGGCGTATTTAGATGAGCGGTTTAACCAGTGGATCGGACGTGGTGGTCCCATACCTTGGCCTCCGAGGTCACCGGATCTCACACCACTTGACTTTTTTTTGTGGGGCTATGTCAAAAACAAAGTGTACAGTGCGGTATGTCTCACGCGTGAAGATATGGAGTCTAAAATATTTGATGCATTTAGCAGTGTAACTCCAGCCATGCTGTGTAATGTAACTGCCAGCATGATGCGACGGACCCAACTGTGCATTGATCAAGGCGGCGAACATTTCGAGCCGTTACTTTAGTACCTACTTTTTAGTTTTGTGTTTATTAGAGGTAGGAAGTGTATTTTTTATTAAATTCAATAATGTTTATCTAAGTATCGTGATATTAGTGAGTTAGTTGTGTTTATTGTGGAACACGGTACCTACCTATCTACCAGGATGACATGCACAATGAAATCGGTTAGTTTTTGTTGTTTTAAAGTCCACAACCTATCATTACTACAAAATAGTATTCTGTACCAGGAGCATATGAAATAAGAGTTGTTTACGATTCATCGAAGAGGACTGAACCTTACGAATAAATTTGACCCTAGGTAGTGTTGGGTTTATAAAATATCGATTAAATGAACAAATCAATTAAATTTACATGACACCTTAAAAGTTTTAACTAAACTTGTATTTGCAATTTTGTCCGTGCGTATAGTTAACTCAACGCGCATGTGTAACGAGGGTCAAATATGACCACACTAATATGAAACACGTTGTATAAAACTAGCTGACTTGGCAAACGTTGTTTTGCTTTACAAAACACAAAATTTCATGAGAATCGGTCAAGCCGTTTCGGAGGAGTATGGCAACGAAAACTGTGACACGAGAATTTTATATATTAGATTCTCGTGTCACAGTTTTCGTTGCCATACTCCTCCGAAACGGCTTGACCGATTCTCATGAAATTTTGTTTGCATATTGGGTAGGTCTGAGAATCGGACAACATCTATTTTTCATCCCCCTAAATGTTAAGGGTAGTCCACCCCTAAAGCAAAACAACGTTTGCTGGGTCAGCTAGTACACTATAAGAAACAAGCTGGCAAGACATGTCTGTCTCTTATCACACTGGGTGGAGGCGGTGGTAGCGCGCGCGCCTCTGCCCAGTGTGATAAGAGACTAAAGTCCGATTTACATTATCTTAGTGTTTAGGATAGTGTTTTAGTACAAATTTAAAGGTAAGCTCTTTAGTGCTTTAGTGCGCTGCGAGTGAACGTTTACATTTCTTCCAGTAGAGTATCATTTCGACGCCACAATAAACGTATGCCGAATCGCTCGTGGCGCTGGCTCGTGGTCTAGTGGTAACCGACAATGTTAACATATTGCAATGGTTAAGCAACATCGACTCAGGCCGGTCTCAGGATGGGTGACCATTTCTTAAGACACTGAGACCCCTCCGTGCCTCGGAGAGCACGTTAAGCCGTCGGTCCCGGTTGTCATACAAACATCTATGGCAGGCGTTAGGGGTAGTTGGATCCCTTAATCAAACATCCGACCGGTCTAACTACAGAACTTCGATATCGCCCATGGGTTGTGAAGGTCAGATGGCAGTCGCTTCACGAAAAATATCTAAGTTCAGCCGAATCGTAGTTAGACTGGAAAGCCGACCCCAACTGGGAAAAGGCTCGGTGAATGATGAATGAACGTATGCCGAATGCCTAGCCTGTTTGTTTTTTTACAAATTGTTTTAACGTTCCATGAACATTCCATGAACGTTCCATGAACATTCGTGAACAACATATTCAGACACAAATTTAAATTTTTCTTCTTTTTTTTTCAAATAGTAAAGTTTTTATTTACAATAAGAATTACAATATACAGAATATACATAATTATAGACTAAAAATATTTACATTACAAAATATCGTTTAAAAAATCCTCCGCGTCATTGCCGACTGGCTGTGTTGCCACGTTGGATGGCGATACTTATTCTTTGGGCCAGAAAATGCCAGCCTTCTGGTCCTGAGGAGTATCGATTAGGCGTTTACCAATGTCTCTATAAAGGCGGCGAGCACTCGGACCCCATGACCCCAGCGTCTCAACCCTAAACGGCTCAAATATGTAATCACCTGCACGGTTAGCATATTTACGCCGTTTAAGGCCTTCAGCCGATGCAGCAGCAGCGCTGGCACATCTGGATGTGCTCGGAAGGTGTGAAGGTGCTAAGGTGTCAACGCATGTAGCGTCCCACACCAAAGGCCTTCAACGACATAGTTCCAATTGAATAGTTGTATCTTCTGACCATTTAGTAGCCATCTTTAAAAATCAAAAAAACACGTACGCGTTTCACGGCACTTGTGCACTCTCCTAAAGATTTTACTAAACTACGTGTACAGTCAGCTTCAGAGAAGCAGAAAGCATTAAAGTTTTTTGAATCATTGTGTATATGGCATGTTGGTCTAGTGGCTATGACCGCTGCCTTGTGGACACGGCAACCGAGGTTCAAATCCTCGGACACAAGTTCTTTTTTTATTCATATAATAATTTTTTTATTTTCTTAAGCACTTTTTGTTAATTAATATTTAAGGAATCAAATTTTATAGTAGGTATGAGCTTTGTAAGAAAAGATAGGCTTATTGCATAAACAATATTAATTTATTTCTCGAATTACATTTCTAGGTTTTTTTCTTTCCTCTTTCCATTCCTGGTTGAGTATACAGTTTTTCTATCTGAGTTAAATTGGGGTTACTAATTTTTAAATTTTACCTGAACTAAATTTATTGACAAAATACAATACCCTAAGTGAAGTATAAAATGTTTACTTAATATAGGTACTGAATATCGCCGCGTCACATGACTCACGAATGACGTCACGTGATACGATCGTTCGCTGAGCTGCGAACGAGTAATTTTCTAGACCTTAAGGCTTAAATTTCAGCTTCCACCATATGTGATAATAATAACTGCTCAATAGACTAAAAGATAAGGTTGAAATTAGTATAGATTTCTCGTTTAGTTCAATAGATTACGCTTGATACAGCTTGTTGCACTACCGTCATGTTTTACTTCAAAAACTTATCTGCTGTATGAACTGCGGCTATAGTATTATAATATCTGTGACAGCGCACTAAGGTTGCAATTAGAATACTTCTTTGCCTTATTTACTAAACTGTGATTGAAGGTAACTTTATAATTCGTGGTAATTTGCATTGGTGTTAATCCTCCTCGTAATATTATTCAATTTATTAAGTTTTTGATCAGTTTTTTGAGTAAATTGAAAGTATGGTTCGATTAACAACATTTTTGAAAGCTAAAATTATTGTTATCTGGGAGCAAGAACAAAACATAAAGAAAATAGCACGAGATATGGGCATAACAAAAAGTTAGGATAAAAATATATTATATACCTATTTATTGCTTAATCATGTTATATGTTCATGTTAATTCAAGTTAGTTTTTTGTAATTGCTTTTATTTATTGTTACTGAAAAATTTTATGGAGAAGAAGTGGCCAACGGTTCAACCCTAAAAACGTATTAGACTTGAGAACAAGCGGGCGGTTAACATTAGGTAAGTAAGTATATATATATATATATATATATATATATATATAGTAAACATTTTATACTTCACTTAGGGTATTGTATTTTGTCAATAAATTTAGGTCAGGTAAAATTTAAAAATAAGTAACCCCAATTTAACTCAGATAGAAAAACTGTATACTCAACCAGGAATGGAAAGAGGAAAGGAAAAAACCTAGAAATGTAATTCGAGAAATAAATTAATATTGTTTATGCAATAAGCCTATCTTTTCTTACAAATCTCATACCTACTATAAAATTTGATTCCTTAAATATTAATTAACAAAAAGTGCTTAAGAAAATAAAAAAATAATTATATGAATAAAAAAAGAACGTCCGAGGATTTGAACCCCGGTTGCCGTGTCCACAAAGCAGCGGTCATAACCACTAGACCAACATGCCATAAACACATCCTACAGGGACGCAAAAGTGTTGGCCACGGCTGGTGTGGCCCACGTTGTCGGTCGCATCAGGGCGCTTGGACTACAGGTGGCCCTCGAAAAATCCGAGGCCATTTTCTTTCACGGGCCTCGGTCGGGGGCCCCTCCTCGGGACTCCCAGATTGTGGTGGGTGGCACCCCCATCGCTGTCGGGCGGACCTTAAAGTATCTCGGTCTGGTTCTCGACAGCAGATGGGGTTTCGTCGAGCACTTCCGGCGTCTGGCACCAAAACTGGTGTCATACGCCGGGAGGCTCGCCAGGCTGCTCCCCAATCGAGGGGGGCCTGGTAGTCCGTGTCGCCGTCTGTACGACGGTGTGGTGCGCTCGAAGGCGCTCTACGGAGCGCCCATCTGGGCGGGCACCCTCTGCGCCGAAAGTTTAGCGCTGCTGCGACGTCCGCAGCGCGCGATCGCGCAGAGAGGTGCACGGGCGTACTGCACCGTCTCCTACGAGGCGGCGTGCATGATAGCCGGGTCCCTTCCATGGGATCTCGAGGCTGGAGTCCTTCAAGCCGTGTATGCGGAGTGCGCCCTGGTGCGACTGAGTGGTGGTCGCCCGCTTCCGGAGGAGATCGACCGCTGGAGACAGTCGGCTCGCGACGATCTCTTCCGGGAGTGGGCCTTGCGATTAGAGTCGCCTTCCGCGAGCGCGATGCTCGTGGGGGCCGTTCGACCCGTCCTGCGGGCCTGGGTGGAGAGGTCACATGGCGTACCGACGTACCACCTCACACAACTCCTCACAGGTCACGGTGTGTTCGCCAAATACCTGTGCAGGATTGTTGGGGTGGAGCCGGACGTCGTGTGTCGTCACTGCCCGGCCGGTGTCGTCGACACAGCGGCCCACACCCTTGCCGAGTGCACGGCATGGGACGGGCCGCGTTCTGCCCTCACGGGCATCGTTGGTGCGAATTTGTCGCTGCCGGCCGTGGTACAAGCCATGGCCGGCAGCCAGCAGTGTTGGGCCGCCGTCGCCTCGTTCGCCAGCCAGGTGATGGCGGCCAAGAGAGAGGAACTGCGGGTAAGGGAGCGGGCGGGTCGCACGCTTCCTCCCCGCCGTCCGGTCCGAGGGCGCCGCCTAGCGGCTTTCATGCGCGCCCCCGACTAGTGTTTTTTGACCGTGGGCGGAAGGTCGGGGGACCTCCGCCCACCGATGGTCACCCGTGGTGACGGGCACCCTCCTCGTGTTCCGGACGGTGCCCACTTACGCACGCCCGCACCGGCCGTTCTCTACCCTCTCTGCTTTCAGAGAGGTGCTCGAGAACGGTGGAGGTGCGGGCTAGATTCTTCAGCTCCTTAGGGAGCTCCGGGGGGGTCACTTAATTGGCCCCTCCGAGGCGAGCCCCGACTTCACGGGGCGCCCCTTGCCGGCTCGCAGTGATTTAACCTCTGGCCTACCCTGCGAGCCGGTTTAAGGTGAGGCGGAACACCGCGGTGGTTTAGTGGGTAGTACGGGCCCTTTCCTTTTTGGGTCCGTGAGTCCCACACACCGTCCCTGCAGCCCCCGCAGCAGGGATGACGGTGCTTAAATGCATTCCCCGCGTAAACAAAAAAAAAAAAAAAAAAAAAAAAAAAATGCCATAAACACAATGATTCAAAAAACTTTAATGCTTTCATGTCATTATCAAGGGGGTTCCTTTTCTCTGAAGCTGACTGTACACATGAACTGAACTGTCAAAAGCAGCTCAATCTTCAACAGAAACTAGATTACTAATGACCTTGACTTGTCATCATTAGAGACACAACAGATGCTGTCCATATCTATAACTCATCTTGGTTTATCAATCAAAAGGGAGATAACTTTGGACAACTGAAGGTCATTGGTAAGGGACATTTGATTAGCTAAGCAACTGTTGCTTATTTATACATAAGTATATACAATACCAATCACGCATACATCCCCGAAAGGGTAGGCATAGGCCTTTTTAACGCCCACTACTGGGCTTCCCCAAAGAGGGGGAAATTACCGGGAATTTATCCAACAGGGTAGGGTTTTGTGTCGAGTATTCCATCTCTAAACATATACTTAAGTTAAATACCCAAACTTCAAAACGGACTTTTTGGATCTCACAAATATTTGATTCGACCCAGGAATCGAATCTGGGACCTCAAGGACGGCAGTCGCATACACAACCACTGAGCCACCGAGGCGGTTAAGTTAACGAACACAATTATTGGGGATAGTTTTATTCGATCGCATAAAATCATCGCATAAAATAGGGGGCAAATCTAATCTATCCTAAAGAGTCTCTTTTTCTGTGTGAGTCTATGACGGCCGGGTTTAATACACAGTGAGAATTATTATAATGTGAACTCTTTTAATACCTACACATAAATAAACGAGATTTAAAATTAAGTAGGTATGTCCATACAATGTTTGCAATTATGCCTGAATAGAAACAAACTAGTAGCGACACCTCTGAAATATCATTGATACTATTTTAATTCTGAACTTGTCCGCTTTGAATCAGCAACTGGTGCTCTAAAAACGGAAGAGATGTCGCTACTAAACGATAAGCAGGGCAGAACTAAGCTAGTTACTAGCTTAGTGACTATAAGATTGTAGTATCATTACATAGAGGGCGCTTTGATCAGTTGTGAGAATTTCTTGTTAATACTATGTATAGGTTCTAGATGGAGCTATTGTTTTCTTACTTTCCACAACATTTTTGGATTGAAACTTTTATTATGATACCGAGAGGTCTAGTCGAGGACCTAGCGGTCAGCGGATGCTCGCGGCTTTGCCGTAAATAGTTTTATGGTTCTCAATTCCCGGGATATATTAGCCTTAAACCTTCCTCGAGAACCACTCTAACCATTGGTGAAACCAGCATGTAATTCGGTGCAGCGGTTTCTGAGTTTATCCCGAACAAACAGACAGATCCGCATTATCTGTAGATGCGAAGTAGGTACTTACTTTGTTTTATAATTATGTACTCACCTACTTAGTAATAGTACAGATTATATAGGAATACTATACTTACTTGCAATAGTCTTCTTCTTATAGCAAGCGCTCCGCTCATAAAATAGGTAAGAACACGTTCTCTTAAATCTAAATCACTAAAAAAAAATCACATTTTTCTTCTAACGGAACGTATCAAACACTGAAGTATCGGGTGTCGGGCGTCTAGGGACTCAACGGCCAGTACCTGAGGACGGTTGCGTACAAAATTCAAATTTGAATGAACTGCAGCAATCCTACTAATATTATAAACGCGAAAGTTTGTGAGTATGTAAGTATGTATGTATGGATGGATGTTTGTTACTCTTTCACGTAAAAACTACTGAACGGATTTTAATGAAACTTTACAATAATATAGCTTATACATCAAAATAACACGTAGGCTACAATTTATAAAGATATTGTGTGAATTACAAAATATGACGCGGCGCGACGGGAACTGGAAAAAATCCAAATTACCACGCGGACGAAGTTGCGGGCGACCACTAGTGCATAATATGTTCAGTGGCGAGTCTGTCGGACTTTACCAGTCATACCAGAAACTACGTAAAACTATATTTATGCTAATTTGGACTAAACGTACATTTGACCCACTAAATCACAATGAGTATAAACCTATATACAACGCACTTTATTTTGCCAACTAGATTTTTTCACTGATAGCTTAGGTTAAGTAGGTAGCTTTGATTCTTTAATTCAAAATCTTTAATCAAAGTGGCAATTTATTTTTATAGTACCTACCTAAACAAAAGCAAACGTTTACAATAGTTATCTAATTCAAACGGATAGGAAAATGTAACTTTTGGAGGAAAATTAAGAGGTAGGTACTAGATATAGCGGAGGGAGAAAACGTACAATCCGTCTAAACATCTGGACCGATTTGAATGAAATTTTGTGGGTATATATTTTAAGAGTTCCTCGCACTTCCTTGATGTTAAAATGTACCCTATAAGTAGGTATGTTTACCTTTTTTTTTAATTCCTTTAGACGCTCTAACGTCCGTTGCCGGCCGGGCGTCTCTGGTTCATACGCAGAAGGTATTTCCAAGGTATGTATACCTAAGAGATATGCAGATATTGTAGTTAACTTTGAGATAAGTAGATATCTCACCTCGGTCCTCGCTGTTGGAAGAAACCTACTTAACTTTATTTCGTTCAATTCGTTGAGTTTTTATACCATAACTCAATGGTTCAATTGTGTAGTGAGATCCTCCAAGTGTCATCAATCGACATCTATTTCTACTAAAACTAGTGGTCGCCCTATCGTCGAACAGTAGACCTCGCGAACATTAAAAACATTATTTGAGATTTTTCCCCCACTTACCCCCAATCCAAAAAAAATCACGATGAAAAAATTGTATTAAATCAAGGAACACTTGTGCCAAGTTTCGTGAAGATCGGATAAAAACTGTGGCTGCTATAGCTCGGAACACACATACAGACAGATGGACAGACAGACGGACAGACAGACGGACAGACAGACAGATAGACAGACAGATGGTCAGATAAACGGACGAACAGACAGACGAACAGATGGACAGACAGACGGACAGACAGACGGACAGACAGACGGACGGACGAAAGCAAAATGGTCCAATCTCGAAATCTACCTAGACTCTTCGCTCGCTCTGTCAATCAGACGCGGTTAAGTATATTACTAAGCACTAGTTCAGACATGCGGGTACCGCGCGTTTACGAATCGCGCGGTTTGAACCCGCAAAATTGTGATGCTGTTCAGACACCGGCGGTTTTTATGCGATTTCGTGCGGGGATAACTTCAGTTTGAAAATGGAGGTCGACGAAGAAGGGTGTTTACTGTGATTGCTCCTTTAAAAAAAAAGGCGGTATTGGGTGCATCCAATATTAAGTGACCGACTAGTACATGGCCAGTTCGTAACGTTATATCCCAATTTAAGAATGTACGATAAAAAAATTTTTTACTATTTTTGACTGTTTTTTTTTACTATTTAGCTCGGTTCTTTATTTGAGTAATCTTCACACTGAAGATCCCATATTGCAGGTATCTTCTCCACTTCATCAATAAATAGTTCAGTGTCGAAACGATCCATGGCGAACTCACGAGCTGTGACGTGCTAACCGCGCGGTATCCGCAACGCAACTGAACGCGAAGTAAAAACTCCATAGTAATAGAAACGCGCGTGGGCAGCGCGATTCTACTTTGCGCGGTTGGGTTGCGGTAACCGCGCGACTTGATTAACCGCGCGTTTATGTCTGAACGATTACTAACTAACTCATATACCTAAATAAGACCCGCGCGATTTCCATGCGATTCTATAATCGCGCGGTTCCCGCCGTGTCTGAACTAGCGCTAAAGGAGTAAGGTAGGTATGTATTGCACAAAATAATAGGTAAAATACATGAAAAATATGTAGTTTATTAAAAACACTGTATAAAACATAATTACAGCGATAAGCGACAAACTTATAAAGTAATGCTGCCAAACCTTAACAATAAGCTATGTAATAGGTAGATACTATAAAAAAAATTGTACTTCTAATAACTAAAATACTAAATTATCTACCATTTTATTTCATTCATATTATAATGACGTCTGGCAACACTCGTATACAGTTTTGAGATTTATCTAAACAGATGAAATTGTATTTCCTAAGTTATTAGCGAACATCAAACCGAAACAAATGGTTAATTCATTATCTACACTAAATACACAAAACAAACTTCCACACAAACTAACAGTTATTTACAAAACAGGACCCCAAGTTTTAAAAACTAAATCTTGATTTAAAATGGCGCTTAAATTTTATAACCTATTCTACTTTTGCCCCCACTCATTTTGTTTTTGCTTTTACCCCAATCGAGTACTGGTTACGAGAGCTAAGCGGAGCTTTGCATTTGTGTGAGTGACCACGAAAAGTAAGGTAAAAACTCTTATTGTAGCTGTGTGTACAACAAAAAGAGGTCATATATACGTTCACGTACACTGCACTCACACAAATGCAAAGCTCAGCTTATGCCTCGCGACCTGTACCTTGGTTGATTCATCTATCTGACTTCTATAACCCATTGGTGATATCGAAATTCTACAGGATGTTGGGTGCCAACTACTCTACGACCTAACGACTGCCATAGATGTTCGTTTAGTAACCGGGACCGACGACGGCTTCGTGTGCTCTCCGCGGTAGAAATAGTCAACCATCCTACGCTCGACCTGACTAGTTCTGCTTCTTTGCAGTGTATATTTTGTAAGTCCACCTCTACGCCTCAGGTACACACTCGGAAGAATCCCTGTGGCACCCTAAGTAATCAGTTCTCACTTAGTTATGTGCCTTCTACCCACTAATGTTGATGTATACAATATAGACCTTGCTTCCTTCCTATATCGATTAATTATATCATTAATAGTTCACGTGAGCTAATAAAAATGAGCAGTAGCAAGGAGGTGGGTTCAAGTTATTGCTCCAATAATTTACAAATTAACGCTTACTTAATTACTTGTTTTACATTGTGTAGGTACTGTTTGGATATATTTAAATTCATTAAATCAGATTGAATTAATTGTTTAAATATCTGTAAAGTGCTTGAACTGTTCTTATTAGAATTGGAGTCCTAGCATTTCAAGTCAGTTAGGTAGGATAATATTATCTTACACCATTTGAACACGTGGCTACCAATAACAAAATTCAATCCCTTGATTGTAACTAAATACAACAGGAAAAATACATAGACAAATAGACATGTAGTGTTTTATCATTTTAGATGAAGTCTACGAAGTGTGGCACTCGATTAAACGTTACTTTGTTGGCAAAACTGATGCAATAATACAGCTGAATAACTTATTGACCCAGAAAAACATACAGCTGTTTTCTTTCAGAATTAATTAATGTAGATCGCTGGTAGTCAAAATTTAGATTAGCGTGGTATTGGTACCACTGCGTTAGTAAAAAAAACAACTTATTGAACCAACAAAACTCACCCTTAAATTCACGGCTAAAGTATTAAACTAAATACCGCGCAAATCTAAATGTAGACTACTAGTGACCTAAACTAATGAATTCTGAAAGAAAATTGCTGTATCTACCTGTTTAATATTTTCTGGGTTTGATTGTTTCTAAGTTAAATCGCTTGTAGTATCTACGCACCAAAAAACAGTAGCAACTGAGCGCTCCTCAGGTGATGGAGACCATACCTATTATTTTGGGCTAAAGATTTTGATTATAGTTTTAACTATAAAAATGTGCGTACGTCTCCAGCATTCACAGTCAAACGAACTTCGTGACACAGAAATACTAAACCAAATGTCTGACTTGAGACAAATCCTACAAAAATATTTACATTTCAACATTACTCAGACTTTCTTTGACTTCTTCAGGATTAAAACTCTTAACAGAAATTTTCCCATCGCCTGTTATATCAGTACTGGACAGCTTATTAGTTATTTTAGTTATAGAAATTCTACTTTCTATATCATTTGAATCACATATTGTTTCTAAAAGAACACCTTTTTCCACTTTTCTGGGTTTTGGTAAAACTTGGCTCAGTTTTGGACTATTTCTAAGTTTTTCACTAAGTAGTTTGTTACAAGACTTTCGTGACATATCTAGAGCTAAAGGATCTTCTTTCGGTTCTTCTTTCTTCTCTTCTGAAGGTTTGTTTTGTTGTTTAATTTCTGCAACTTCTGCGTTCGACACGTTGTCTTTCTTCTTCCATTTCGTTCTTCTGTTTTGAAACCAGATTTTTACCTGGAAATGAAGAAATAAAATGAATTAATACCATCTCTTTTCCCATAAGAACATAACTATACACACAATAAGTAGGTAGATTTTTAACAGTGTAACCTATCTTAAAAATGGTATTTAATAGGGCTGCTGGAAAATTGTCTAAAATTCCAAACATTCAATTTTGTCTAAACGGAAGTAAGGAGGATACTTATAGCCACTTATAGGCTTAGTAGAATTATCCGATAAAATTATAATATTATTTACAAAGGCTTATTAATTTTAATGAAGGTAGATAGGTATAACAGGAAATCTGTATTAACTCTATTAATAATAATAAATTCAAAAGTAGTCCATCACGATGTAGTTAGTGATGGAATTGCATGATTGATTTTTGAGCTTTGAGTGTACCTACGTACAGTCAGAGCTACTGGGTCCCATAACTTGAGTGTAAGTATGCTAATACTTAGATAATACTTACACTGCTGAGGTTCTATTTAGTGGGACCTATTTGTAACAAACATCTGACCTGGCACAGATAAAGTTAAAACCTCTAAGTACATTCTACGTCTCAGCGTCAAGTTATTGCATTGTAATATTGGGAATGCACTTTTGAGCATTTTGACAGTACGCACCTAGGAGGAGACTTCGAATACTTTCCATCAGTAGATAGAAAAGTCTCCTCTATGGAACCAGGAATGGGTAAGTAAGAGCGGGAACGCAGGTGGCCGCGATAGGTAGATTTTCCCGTACTGTTTCGTGGCTCCACAGTGCCAATGTAAGTTATAAGAATAATATTAATAAATAAAAATATATTAGGACAATTAATTCACACAACGCCATCTTGTATCAAACTAAGCAGAGCTTGTGATATGAGTACCTACTAGATAAACTGATATAAATACTTATGCAGGGTTATTTGTTTTTAACTAGCATCCTCGCAAGGGTAGATAGCTGACATCATAAGTAACAACATTTGTTCTACGACTTTTTATAATATCTACCTACACCGAGCCGAGCAACGATGTTATCTGCCACACAACGATTACGCGATTACGGATAGTTCGAGACCAGTTTCAGTGATAGTGGTCGTCCACCGAGGCACTCAGTACGGGAACAAGAAAGGATACTGGAGTTCTTTGAGGATAATCCCGCCGCAAGTACCAATGATGCCGCACTACGGTTTAAAATGTATCGCAGTTCTTCGCGTGGAGTGTCATTTACAACGAAGGCAAATATCCAATCCATCTTCATCGTGTCTAGGAACTCACCGACCCAGACAAGCCTGCGCGTGTGGATTTTTGCAGTGCTTGCGTCGATCACCACATGGGTCATCACACAAAGTTTGTCTCGACCGGGAATCGAACCCGAGACTCCGGCGTCGAAAGTGGATGCACTACCGACCACGCCACCGTCAATATACTTATGGATGATTATTATGATATGAATTGGTCAGCTATTATTATTTATAAGTTTATTTTTATCTGGTGTTTTTCATATTTATTTACAACCTCGCGGCTTCACTCGCGTTTTAAATCGCAAACAATAACTTTAAGTACCTACCTATAAGAAGTTTTTGCCAATTATATTGTACCTACATGTTGTGAAGATAATTGTATTCCTTTCTTTGAACTTTGATACAATAGACTAGGGCTGAAGCCTTTGAAAATGGTAAAAAGTGAAAAACATAATAGTAGGATGAAACCCGTTACAAAAGAACGAGAATATAACAAAAATGAAAGGAAAAATAATATACGGGTGATCTGAGGTCGGGAAGTGGAATGGGGTGAGTTTTTAAGGGTAAAAACGGTTTATCTCGATTTCCGGCAAAACTACAAGTCCTATGGAAAAAAAAAATTACAAAGTTGTAGGTAATAAAGAGACCTATAACTTTAGTGTTTACACTTATTTCACATAACCTCAAAATTTATGTGAAAAATTCAAATAATCAAGTTTTTGGTTTTTTATTTTTATTTTATGCAAAACAATTTTTTTTTCACGTTTGGTGAAAACTAGTAAAGTAAAACTACAAAGCGTAAGTGATAATTGACCTGCCAGAGGCGGTTGGCAATAGTCGTAGGAGCGGCCGCGATCTTTGGCCGCGGAATTAAAGAAACATAAAAGTGTTCATTGAATCTGTGTGTATACCTAATTTTATAAAAATCGCAAGAAAATCTTTTCCATATTTTCCAAAGATTCTATAGTTTTATAGCTAATTACCGCTCCGCCCGCGTGATATGTTTTTCGTTTCCAAATCCCACGGGAACACATTACGGACATAAAAGTAACCAATAGCACTCAGGGTTAATACAGCTACATATTACTGAAATAATTTTCAAAATCGATTCCTGTAGTTTCTTAACCAATTAGGTTCCTATCTATTCATTATAACCACAAAAATCAATTATTTCCCCTTTTTACTGGCGGACGCCCGCAGCTTCGCCCGCTTGACAAATTATATCCCTAACTTACACAAAATTCTTCCTCAAAAAACACTTATCAATTAGTGAAAACTGCATCAAATTCCGTTGCGTAGTTTTAAAGATCTAAGCATACATAATAGGGATGGACAAACAGCGTAAGAGGCTTTGTTTCATACTATGTTATGATTAGTATAGATTCAATCAAAGAATCAAAGAATCAATTTAGTTTATTCAGTTTAGGCACATAAAGAGCACATATGAATGTCAATATTTTACAATTTCATGTCAAGCAATGTTATAAAAATACTAAATTAAGTACATAACTAACCATTTGAAAATGATTCTTTCGGTTCTTTTTTTTTTTTTTTTTTTGGTTCGCCTAATTGACGCCGCCCCCCTGGTGGTAAGTCGCGACGACGTCTAGCGATTGTGGGCCACTCTCACAGCACGTAATACTGTAGAGAGTGGCCCACAACTTGACGACCTACTGATGTGCCTCTTCACGCTCCGCTTAAAAAACCCAGGATTATATGTGGGAGGAAACACGTGCACAGGCAAGGCGTTCCAGGCCACTATCGTTCGGCAGAGAAACGAACGTTTAAAACGTTCGGTTCTCGCGAACATGCTATCCACTGTGTGGGAGTGGCATCTCTGCCCGGCACGAGTCGTTCGGGATCGGAAGGAAGAGGGTTTCGGTAAGTTGGTTCTCCTGAGAAGATACCAGCAAGAAACTCAGGTAGATTATACATTTTATTTTTTAATATTGTTTCGTTGACATTGTGTTACTTACAATTTATATTGTACGAGTGGCTAACAACAGAAGATTAGGGTGACCATGCATTTTTATCATTAAGATATTCGTCTACATTATAGTAGCCTTTCTTCATCAAACATTTTTTCACTACTATTTTAAACTTATTAAGAGGCATGTCAACCAAATCCTGCGGAATTTTATGAAATATTTTTATACATTTGCCTACAAATGAATAACCAACTTTATGAAGTCTAATTTTTGTCGTTGCCAGTTTATTTTTGTTTCTTGTATTCAAATTATGGTTGTAGGAATTTTTTTGAAGAGTTCTATGTTCTTCCGAACATATTTTTTTTTTTGTTTTTTTTTTTTTATATTTGGTTCACCAAATTGACGCCGCCCGCCTGGTGGTAAGTCGTGACGACGTCTAGCGATTGTGGGCCACTCTCACAGCACACATTACTATTGAGAGTGGCCCTCAACTTGACGACCTACTGATGTGCCTCTTCACGCTCCGCTTAAAGAATCCAGGACTATATGTGGGAGGAAACACGTGCACAGGCAGGGCGTTCCAGGGTGGCCTGGAACGCCCTGCCTGTGCACTCGTTCGGCAGAGGAACGAACGTTTAAAACGTTCGGTTCTCGCGAACATGCTATCCACTGTGTGGGGGTGGCATCTCTGCCCGGCACGAGTCGTTCGGGATCGGAAGGAAGAGGGTGGGATCAGATTGAAGAGCTCTTCAGAACACTCGCCGTGGTAAATACGGTAGAATGCGGCCAAGGAAGCTATTGTTCGGCGCTGAACTAGCGGCTCAAGGCTTCCCGTTACCTCCGGACAATCTATAATACGGATAGCCCGTCGCTGCATAGCGTCGAGAGCGTCCAGCAGATACTTCGCGGAGCCGTCCCAGAGGTGAGAGCAGTATTCGACGCAGGGTCTAATCTGCGTCTTGTACAACAGACACCTCTGGTCCGGTGTAAAGAATCTCTTTACCTTATTCAGTATTCCTAGTTTCCGCGAAGCTAGCCCTATACATCTTTCGATGTAGTTTTTATTATTGAGCTCTCGACGAACGTCTATGCCAAGGATATCAAGGTTGTCCTTCATTGGTAATAATGCATTCTGAAGAGAGGGTAGGGGAAGGAAAGGGGATTTCTTCGCAGTAAATGCACACGCCTGTGTTTTGCGGGCATTGAACTCGACCAGGTTCTCGGTACCCCATTGAGAGATACTGTCGAGGTTACGGTCGAGATCAGCCACGAGTCGTCGTCTCTCCTCCTCAATCTCAGATCGCCCCGCCGTCGGACGAACCGAGTAACTCCCGTGCAGTGTGCTGTCATCTGCATAGCAATGAATGTTTCCGAGGGATAGCATATCATTGATATGCAGAAGAAAGAGAGTTGGTGATAGTACGGACCCCTGCGGTACCCCGGCATTCACTTGCAAGAAGCGAGAAGCCTGGCCATCGCAGAGGACCCGCACTCGGCGCTCGTTTAAAAAGCTGGCAATCCAGCTGCACAGTTGAGGAGGTAGACCATATGCCGGAAGCTTGGAAAGGAGCGAAGCATGCCAGACCCTATCGAAGGCTTTGGCGATGTCCAGGCTAATAGCCAAGGACTCGCCGTGCCTCTCCATAGCCCCACCCCAGACATGCGTTACGAATGCCAGAAGATCACCCGTTGATCGCTTTGGCCTGAGGCCGTATTGTCGATCATTGATTA
This sequence comes from Nudaria mundana, assembly GCA_963556515.1. Classification (NCBI taxonomy): domain Eukaryota; kingdom Metazoa; phylum Arthropoda; class Insecta; order Lepidoptera; family Erebidae; genus Nudaria; species Nudaria mundana. Next base: position 17,907,307 of record OY748306.1, on the reverse strand, counting down.
GCGAGTGATCCTCTAGGAATTGCATGAGCTGCTTATTTATAAGGAGCTCAAGCACCTTGCAAATGACTGAGGTGACCGCTATGGGTCGATAGTTGCCTGGATCGGACCGATTTCTTGGGGATCGGTTGTACGTTCGCCTCCTTCCAGACCTCCGGCACGAGCCCTGAAGAGTATGACAGGCGGTACAGACGCGTTAATACTGGAGACAACTCAGCTGCACATTTTCGTAGCACCACCGCCGGAATGCCGTCAGGGCCACTGGCTTTCCGCGTGTCGAGTGACCGCAGCACTGCCCGTACATCACATTGCCTGATAACAATATCAGGCATTGTGTGGCCACAGTTGGCGATGGCGGGGGGCTGCAGGCCACGGTCGTCGACCCGGGAATTAGCCGCAAAGAGGTCTGCGAGCATATCCGCTTTCTCTTGGGCTTTGTGAGCCAGTGTTCCATTTGGGTAACGCAGCGGTGGCAGCGAGGGCTGACAAAAGTTAGATTGCACGGCTTTGGCCAGTTGCCAGAATCCACGGCTGCCCGTGGGATGGGAAGTGAGCTCCTGACCAAGCCGCGCGACGCGTTGGGCATCCGCTCTCTTAAAGGCCCTCTTACTCGACTTTGTGGCCCGGTTGTACGCTGCTTTGAGGTGGCCCACGTTTGGGTCGCGCACAGCCCGGGCCCTGATCCAGGCGCGATATGCCGACTGTTTTTGTCGAACAGCTTTGGCACAATCTCGCCCGAACCAGGGACGGGCTCTGCGGATATTGGCGACATCAGTGAAAGGGATGTAATAATCCATCCCTAAACTGATCTCGCCAGCAATAGCAGAAGCACTATCCGAAGGAGCCTTTCCTACAAAGCAGCGCTGGCTCCAGGGGACGGACGCATAATAATCGCGTAGACCGTCCCAATCCGCTGACGAGTAGTGCCATAGTCGTCGTGACGTTTGTACAGGACGTGCAGGAGGTGACACCTTCATGCCAGCGTGAACAACACAGTGGTCGGAACTACCCAGTGGGGCTGTACTGGGCTGGGCGACTCGTCAGCAGTAGATCCAGTAGAGCGGGCGCGTGATCTGACCTGTCTGGTATCCGGGTGATCCCGCATACCATCTGGGTCAGACCGTGGGAGAGAGCGAACGCATGGGCGGCTCTACCCGCATGATCAGTCTTGAGGGACCCCAGCCATTCAATGTGATGGCCATTGAAGTCCCCCAGAAATACTAGGTCAGCGTTCGGGAACCGCACCTGCGCTTCATCAGCCGTCTCGCTGAGGTACTGGAAGAGCTTTGTTGTCTCAGAATCCCCTGTGTGGGATCGGTAGACGCACACGTAGATCTGGCTCATAGAGCCATGGTCTACGTGCAGCCAAAGGACGGAATTGGAGGGGTTCTCTAGGCAGCGCAACCGGCGGCAGCAAACATCCACCATAACGAACACGCACACCCCGGCTTTGTCTCGAAATTGTTCCTCGATGACATAGCCGGGGTAACACAGGTAAGACGTGTCGTCAGGGCGGCGTATTTGTGTCTCCGTGAGGAACATCACAGCGGGCCGTGCCGTCTCAAGGTGGTGGTGGACGGTATCGAGGTTCGCATGGAGTCCACGGACGTTAGTGAACTCCACCTCGAAATGTGAAGTTGTGGGGTTTCCTAGGGCCGCTGTGTAACGTTTATTTCTTTTTTGTTGCACTGCCATTGCGGCCGCGGCAACGCCGTTGCTAAGGGTCTCCCTGGCCGGCGAATCGACCCACACCACCCACACTAAACTCCGTTTCGCCCCCACTGGTCCCATGCCTGCTGCACCATACATCGCCCGGGATACCTTTCGTTAACATAATATATGTAATCCTAAAATGGTTTGGCACAATGAATTTGGCATACTTTTTTTGGCATAATTATACTTGGTCTAATATATTTATGCATAGTTATAATTTGCACAATGTTTTTAGGCATAGTGTACAGTCGCCTAATAGTAAATATTACTAAAATTTAATAGGTATAAATTAATGAAATTAATAAAAATAAAAAAGTTACTTTAACCAATATTTTCTAGATTATATAGTGTCAAAGTAGGTTTAGGTGCGGCGGGGGTGGCCCTTGGGCCACCCCTAAGCCGCCTTTTAATTATTTTACATAGTTACTTATTCTGCATAAGATGATTATGACTATATTCATTATAGTTTGATACGGTTATGCCTTTATAAAGCTATGCTTATAAATTTTATGCTTAAATATGATTATGCTAATTTTATTTATGATTTAGACAAATGTGCTAAATTTGTTATGGATAAAAACATTATGCATAAATATCATTAGTCTACATTACCATATGCCAAACTATTTTATGGTTATTTTTTTTATGCAAATGGATAGTGAACCACATCGCCCCGGGCCCGGCGGTGCAGCTGCTGAACCCCTAACGCAACCCAGCCTGGGCTGGGTTACTTGGGGGGCTTTAGCACAGCTGCACGGTGGTACCCCCCCGGACCAACACTGTTGTACCACCTGGTACCCACGTAGGGGCCGAAGCCACTCCATAGGTACCGTAAATTAACGAGCCTCGTCCGTTTATCAGCAGGTGCGCCACTAGCAGGTGAGGTCGCTGGGGCCCTAAAGATGTTGGTAGAAGAGCCCCTTTGCACCCAATATAATAAAATATAAGAGTATACGTACATATAAGATTATGGAATATAGTAGGTCACTTAGACAATAGGTTCATCAAAGTTGTTGTTTATCCCTTAGTTGTCACGGGACTTGTACGAATTGTTCGAGCTATGTTTGTGTACCTGTGTATGTTTGTGTATCGTATTGCAAGCGTATCGGTTAACAAACAGTTAATTACTCACTGATCGATCTCGACCCCTGAGAGCTCTAGGGATGGACGAGTATCGATTGTGCAAAACATCGATGTTTGCATACCTATAGCTACATTCAAAGGTTATTAAATAAACGTAAATGTAAAAATTAAATGGTAATGAACCCTACTCATTTCACAGAATATATATAATAGCACACTAATAATTATTTTAAATATTAAAGTTTGTGTCAATGTTCAATTTTGGACTATTTATACTGTCGATTGACGGCACTTGGTTGAATCTGCTACACATATTGCACAAAAACACACAACACAACAGTGGAAAAGTATATGTATGTGTTTTTGTGCAATTCAATGTTAGAATATTTTGTATCCTGGTTATATTACTAGTTATATTTCGCGGGCTTCAGCTAGTAACTAATAAAAATTAACCATTCAACAATTAAGGTTTGTAAGTTGTCAGTAAATTGACAACGTACTTAACTCGAGTATCTGATTGAATATTTTATATAAGTAAGTAAATTTTCAGTGTTGCAATATCTGTAAAATTGGCAATTATCGTTTGGACTTACTTAACGTTTCTACCTTGTATAGGTAGATAATATGTAATTGCTAGAAGTCTCGGGTTCAATGACCAAGCCTGTAACGATGTTCTGACGCTTTCCTCAAATAATAATTTCATACCGAGTTTAAAAATCTTTCAGTTTGTTTAATAAATTTAAAACAAATGAAATGATCGATAACGACTGTTTGTACCTACGAGTGTTCCCCTCTCTATGGATATAAAAATACAATCATTCCAATTGATGTTTGCACATGACTATTCCATGAAATTAAACAGAAGCTACAATAGATTTACAGTTGAGTGGGCTAGCCACAATACTTCGGTATTGGCAGACAATCGTTTCGACATCCCATTCCATTCTAACCGGTTTTTATTATGTTGACTGTACTAAATAGTTTTATCAGTTAGTTTAAATTATAAGGCCTAATTACAATATTTATACTTTCACGATTTTTAATCTAAACTGACAACTAAACGGCATCAGCTCTTCACGGAACTCAGCAAGCGTCTGAGGGAGGAGACTGGTGATCCCCGCACAGGCAGCTCTCTCGCGCAAGATCATTCATTCCCGCGCTCATTGGCAATCCAGCGCGGGAATGCTGCCTGTGTAATGGGCCTAGAACTCCCTGTTTTAAATATTTATTTTAAGTTTTTAGTTTTAGATAGTATATAGTTTGTAGTTTATATTTAAGCTTCTCGTAATTATGTATATTCCAATTCTTATTGTAAATAATTGTTGTAACCGCAGTTAGTCGCATTACAAATTATGGTATTTTATTGCTCTAAAATAATTACTAAAATTTTGTTGGAGAATAACAAAAAACATTTAGACGGATCATGATGTAATTTGATACGGAATTTCCTTTAGACCTTGTTTCAGTATTACTTAGATTAGAAACGAAATACCTACTTTTCGGTACTTGCGGCTCGCTAGTATACAATCCTTTATGACATAACCTAAAATTAACACAAACGCGGATGATTTATCATCCACGGACAATTACACACGACATAATTACAATATAGTGCACACACATCCCTATACATATACACATACACACTCACACATCTACCTAGTACAATACGTGCCAGTGTAAATTGGCTCACAAATTAATCGGGGTAACATGTGACATTTGACTCGACTGTATACCTATTACCTTCACAGCTTAAACTAAGGCCCGTAGCACACTGGGCTATTATGAAATTCTATCGATGTTTGAGTACTTAATAATTAATTTAAAACAATGATTTAGTTAAATTAGAGACTTAAACAAAAACACAGCAGTTATTTTTCAGACTTCTTGATGACAAACATACGAGTACGTCTTACGTCATCATCATCATACAAGAAAGAGGTTTTTTTTTAATTCCGCGGGACTGCGGCCACTCCTGTGCTGTGGGGCAAAGGCCCCGCAGCACGAAACCCTTTTAGCCTGCTTCTGTAAGGACGTCGGGTAGCTATCCCGCCGTCCTCAGGCCCCGATCATGGAAGTCAATGGTCCTGGGCGTAGATGAGTCTGCGGCGCCCTGGCCGCTGACTGCAGAACTCAGCGGGGAGGGTACGCTCCCTCTTCCTCTCGGCCGCCTCCTTCGCGAGCAAGACTTGCTGGCAGAAGGACACGGCCGTGTTCCACCTACTCGCGCTGTAGTGGTCTACAGCGCGAGTAGGTGGAACACGGTGGAACAAGCCATGGTTGGCTTGGAGCATGGTTTCCAGCGAAAGGATATCCACGCCCAGACCCACTACGAGGTCCTGGCGCTGACTCGCCCACGCTGAGCACTCCACCAACGTATGGAGTGTGGTGTCGTCGTCGGAAACCTCGAAGTGTTGACACCGGGTTGTGACCTCACGATGGATGCGAAACAGAGAGCTACCGAACCATCCATGCCCGGTAACGATCTGCGTCGCACGATACGTGAAGTCACCATGCCACCTTTGCAGCCACTCGTCCATGATCGGTCTCACCACCGCGATGACGGTGGTTGCCCACTTTGGTTGCAAGTCGCACCCTCCAAGTCTCCATGAGATCCTGGCGGAGTTGGGACCGCTGGTCTTCGATTTCTCGAGTCACAGGCCTGTGGTCCCTCTCCAGTGCCTTCTTGTGCCATTAAAACAATGACGCAAGGGCTCCCGTTTTCAGGTCCCATGGAGGGGTCCCGGCTAAGAGACAAGCAGCCTCTCCGGAGATCGTGCGGTACCCACGTATGGTTTTGACAGCCAAGGTCCTGGAGCTAAGCTTCGCCGGCCGCTGCCACGGCACGCTCGCTTCGCTCGCTCGGCTCGCGCTCTGTTGGGGCCACAGTTCTAACCTAACCTAACCCACTTTTCTGGCAGTTCCGATCTAGCCTACGTAACTTATATGAAATTAATGTATTTTACTTTATTTATAATAAATTATTAATGAGACATGCTTTTTGTTTCAGGCAATCCATATTAAAATCAAAATTTGAACGAACTTACTTTTGGAATAAATTTTTTACAAAATAAAGCATTTGCTTAATGTATATTTGACTTAATAAAAATTTAGCAAGTAAAAAGTCGCCAAATGAATATTTGAAGAAGTGATTAAAATGCGAAATATAAATTTGCTAAAGATTCTTTTGGGAAATGAAACTAAGCGATAAGTTTTTTGGGAAGTGAAATTTGACGAAACATATTTTGCCAAACGGCAGGATCCCGTCGGAAAAGGATAAATAAAATAAGTATTTAACAAAAACCATTAAAAATAAACGCTCTCACTGTACCCACGTCTTTGCATCACAATGCAATCCACTTGCTTGCAAACACGAAGATAATTATTATTGATTGCACATTAGTGCGTGCGAATAGGACAGACTATAGACATAGTATAAGTGCGAATGAAATGTCCAATTGCAGAGATGGATTGATAGTACGATGTGTTACATGTCAAAGGACGCTAATAACGTACATTGTGTGAGAGAGAGGGGGTTGAGAGGGGGTTGGGAAGGGATATAGGGGTCGGAATGGACGAGACCGTGATCGGATATAAGCGGTTATGATTTAGATCTGTCTGCGGTTTTGTTTGAGGGTTAAATATTGTGTTGGTTTCATTGTCAGATTAGTTTTGCAAGGTTAAGTGATATTTTGTTGTACATTTTTTAAATTTTCGCGTTTCATTTCAGTTTTTTGGGCATTAACACGAACTAGGCTTTAATTCCCGAATAAAAGTAATGAAGTTATGAAGCTCTCTATAGCAAATATAAATGTTCACTCTTAGTGGCATTAAGCCCTTTGGAAATATGCGTTGATAATAATAAAAGAATGTTATAATTTTATGACCTTTACCACCTCATAATTCCGACATGGGACCAAAAACAACATAACATCTTTCTAAATTAAAGCCGTGTGTTATTGTTATGATATGCTACTGAAAATAAGACACTGTAATTAGATTTAAAACTGGTTTCTATTTCCGTCCTAACTGAATACTAGCACTCAAACCCTGCCTTAAGGTTATCTTCACGAGGGAGTACCCGTCTGGCAATGTACTGTGGCCGTATTGTAATATATATGTTATTCTGATGTGTGAGCGACATTATTTTAAAGTTTTATTAAACTACATTCAGTAATTTTGGCGTGAAAGTGTAAATAGGTTCTGTGTTTTGATTTCCTCATCCTCATTCATCTATTATCCATACTCTAATGTAATAAATGTCGACAATTTAAGGCTTAAGGCTTAAAGGTAAAGCGCAGTACACAGTAGCAATCAATATTAGAGTTACGCTTTGTACGGGGGCTCTGTGTATGTACACGACCCTATTAGTTCAATAGTGAGGGGACACTGTCGATAGTTTGCACGACTATCAGTATAGATAACTTTTGTACTGACTCCGTGGCTTAGTCGGTTGAAGTATGACCTACGTGAGACTGGTACCCCCAGATGTCCCGGATTCTATCCCCGGGTTGGGTCAAATATTTGTACGATCTGCAAATATTTTGTGACGGAGTTTCGGTGGTTTTCTGTTTATCATTTGTAGTAATAATCCAATCTATTTATTTTTTCTTATTAAGTAAATTCCCTGCATTACCTAAAATAGATAAAGCTCGTAGTAGTTTTTATAGGACGTAATGAAGTCCAAAGTGCCCCGAAACGGCGATAGGCTCGTCCCCTATAACGTAGAACCATCAAAGACTGACGTAATGTGGGCGGGACCAACAAAGTTACTATAGACTGTAGAAGTATTTATGCTTCTCTCTATCCATTCGAGGAAACGTATAAGATTGTGTGTGACAAGTTTCGAATATTCCTCTAAATGTGTAATAGTACACAATCAATACTAGCTAGCTATCTATTTACTGAATATGAGCAACTAGGAACTTCGCTCAGTGTGTCACTACCGACTTGTTCACGAGATCACTGTACACGACCCTATTAGCGACGGCTTTTCAATAGGGATGGGAAACTTGTTGTTGTCGATAAATAAGTATAATATTTTTTTTTGTAATGCTTGATCGGTATCTTATAATTAAGTTCGTTACATTAAGTACCTACCTAATGTTAGTTGCTAATGTGATATAATCTGTTGAAACTATATTAATAGTTTTCTTTGTCGATTAGGTTTACGTGGCATCATGACGTTTATGTATATATACCTAATTATATTGTACCTGTTCTATTTATAAAGAAATGTACAGATAAACAAATTTCCAAAGCAACTTATTATCGAAATAAAATGTGTCTTGCTTCTGTCCAGGGTATAATACCACAGACAATACTATTTCTACAACGTGTTTTGTTAACTGTAGAACGTCCACTTTACAATGATAAAAGAGATGATACAACAAATGTAACTGAAATATTATTATTTTATCAATAAACGGACCCTACCTAGTCTTATCTAAGCTAGCGGCGATCGGGGCCAATGACTAAGCTACGTTAATCGAACAATTATTCATTGAAGATAGTCACCCCCGCTTTCTTTGCCCCTGGAGCTTCCTCGGGGCCCTCGGGACGTGCCTACAATCAATTGTTTCATCCCTTCTTTGTTACCCAATATCCGATTGTGAAGATTTATGTGGTCAAAGATTCTGTCGTTCGTCTGCAGGTTTTGACTGATTGTACGAAATGAATGCGATTTTCAATCACTTCTCTCTGTCATGCTTGGACTGCAGAGATTGTAGAAATGTATCATCGGTCCTGGCTGTTGGAATTCGGGTTCAGCTTACAGAATGGTTTTCCATTTTCTATTGTAAACAATGCCTTACTACGTATTTCATCCGGTATACTTTTCGTTTTTAATACATGTAATCCTAAAATGGTTTGGCACAATGAATTTGGCATACTTTCTTTGGCATTATTATACTTGGTCATAATTGATTTTTAGCAGCATATGTACTGTGGCATAATTATATTTAGGTATAATATATTTATGCATAGTTATAATTTGCACAATGTTTTTAGGCATAGTGTACATTCGCCTAATAGTATATATTACTAAAATTTTATAGGTATAAATTAATGAAATGAATGAAAAATAAAAAAGTTACTTTAACCAGTATTTCCTATATTATATAGTGTCAAAGTAGGTTTAGGTGCGGCGGGGGTGGCCCTTGGGCCACCCCTAAGCCACCTTTTAATTATTTTACATAGTTACTTTTTCTGCCTTAGATGATTATGACTATATTCATTATAGTTTGATACGTTTATGACTTTATAAAGCTATGCTTATAAATTGTATGCTTAAATATGATTATGCTAATTTTATTTATGATTAAGACAAATATGCAAAATTTGTTATGGATAAAAAAATTATGCATAAATTATGTCTAAATTACCATATGCCAAAATATTTTATGGTTATTTTTTTTATGCAAATGGATAGTGAACCATTTCATCCATTATTGTTCATTTTATGAATCTTATGATATAAGATATATAACTGTATATCTTATCATGAAGTACCATTCACGAACGTCAAGATTATTCTTTAAGTTAAGATTGCTTTAAAATTACATTTAATGCCAGGTTTCCGTAGCAAACCTGGCAACAAAATTTAATGCCTAATCCCATAATATACAACATTTACTAAAATACTTATGAAAGTTGCAGAAGTGAAAGAATTATGTTAAGAGACTGGTGATCCCCGCGCAGGCAGCTTTCTCGCGCAAAGACTCTCATTGGCATTTCAGCGCAGGAATGCTGCCTGTGTTATCGGCACTCTGCCGAAGTCTCCCTGCTTTACATATTTATTTTAGTTTTTAGTTTTAGATAGTATATTTGTAGTTTGTTTAAGCTTTTCTTAATTTAATTTTCCTGATAAGATAGTAGCAAGTAAAAATCTATATCTACTTTCTGCCTACCCCAACGGAAAAGAGGCGTGACTGTATGTATGTATGTACAACGGTAACTTCCACAGTCTCATATAAAAATGACGACGACATTTGCTTTGCACTTTAAAAGGCTACATAAAGTTTTCCGTCTGCAAATAATGTTCTTACTATTAACTGGCTAAGTGTGCACACAGCTTTATGCTTATAATCGGCTTAGACAAGGCGAGCGGTTTAAGGCATTCAATTAATCGATTTACGTTTCAATGAGTTTCATTTGCCTGAGTATTTTTATTAATTAATTAAAGTAATGTTAATTATAATTAGTTCCATTCTGATTATTCATTAGTAGAGCGAAACTAATTTCTTATTTAATTAAAATTTTATTATTATAAATTGAAAAAGTTTACTTTTAAAGTATTATTGTTAAGAAGATAAATGAAAAATTAAAAGAAAATAAACGTATTTAAATAAAAATATGAGAAAGTTTGCAAAGATTTGTGTGTGCAAACTAATTAGATACATCCATAACAATGAATAGGTACACTTAGTAAATAAAAATAATATCAACAATATTCACTACGTGACCAAACCATCTAAGCATCCTTTTTTCTCTCTTGGAAGTGACCAAGATACTTAGTTTGCTGTCAAAAGATTTACTTAAGTAGGACAACATTACACAACTTCTGACAAAATGTAGGTTAATTCATCATCATCATCTTCATCATCATCATATCAGCCACACACAGTCCACTGCTGAACATAGGCCTCTCCCATAGACTTCCAGAATGACCGATCTAAAGCAGCCCGCATCCATCATCATCGCATTAATTACTGGTAGTATTTTGGGTACACTTTGCCAGTAATTTCGGTGGTCCCACGTGTGGGGCAAGCCTATTGCCGTTACCTGGCTGGCAGACCACTACCACTAGATGGAATCTCTGTCTGAGCATAGATAGATACAAAACTTATTATATTGAAGTATCAAAACATTTCGATTAAAACATTGCACACAAAAGTGATATTTCTGTGCAGTGTACACATTTAACGGTCAATTAACTCTTAATAATAAAGCTATGTGTTTGATTCCGGCTTGATTGGCTATTGCGAGGAACTAGGTAACCTTCTGGTGAATGTATTGTATTATTTTTCATGTGTTCATGTCCTACTATTTCATGTGTAAATGAATACATTTATAATTAACGAGCAAATAACGACCAATATGATCTGATTCTGTGGTATTATGCCCAAACCAAGTGAACAATCAAAAGCATACAGTAAGGCTGCAAAGGATGGAAATGGCTTCATTATTATGCATTCATCATTATCATCATTCATTATTATTTAGCGAACAGTATAATCTAGGCTTCATCTAGGTACACAAATAAAAAAGGGCTTATTTGTAATTTAAAATTAATTATTTACAATAAGAATTATAATATACATAATTAAAAAAAAAAGCGATTCTATACACTGCACCAGAGGTGTCTGCTGTACAAGACGCAGATTAGACCCTGCGTCGAATACTGCTCTCACCTCTGGGACGGCTCCGCGAAGTATTTGCTGGACGCTCTCGACGCTATGCAGCGACGGGCTATCCGTATTATAGATTGTCCGGAGGTAACGGGAAGCATTGAGCCGCTAGCTCAGCGCCGAACAATAGCTTCCTTGGCCGCATTCTACCGTATTTACCACGGCGAGTGTTCTGAAGAGCTCTTCAATCTGATCCCACCCTCTTTCTTCCGATCCCGAACAACGCGTGCCGAGCAGAGATGCCACCCCCATACAGTGGATGGCATGTTCGCGAGAACTGAACGTTTTAAACGTTCGTTTCTCTGCCGAACGATAGTGGCCTGGAACGCCCTACCTGTGCACGTGTTTCCTCCCACATATAACCCTGGGTTCTTTAAGCGGAGCGTGAAGAGGCACATCAGTAGGTCGTCAAGTTGAGGGCCACTCTCTATAGTATTGTGCGCTGTGAGAGTGGCCCACAATCGCTAGACGTCGTCACGACGAACCAGGCGGGCGGCGTCAATTTGACGAACCCAATATTAAAAAAAAATATATATACTAAAAATATTTACATTACAAAATATCGTTTAAAAAATCCTCCGCGTCATTGCCGACTGGGAAGGTTCCCAGAATGCTGGCTGTGTTGCCACGTTGGATGGTGATACTTATTGTATTTCAAATTAATTGCTTTTCAGTAAATGCATAATATGAAAGTATGTAGGTATAAACCATTACCATTTAAAACATATTATTAACCATACTACTTATCATTTAAAAACGTTGCCTTCCTGTGTGTCTGTCAGTTTGTTAGGTGAAATCCGGAAGTTAACAATCAAACTAAACATAATATTAGACAAAGCAAAAAACTCCCACTAATTTTACCTTTCTTGCTGGCACCAGTTGTGACGAAGCCGGTAAGTGAATAAATCTCTCATACTCATCACACAATATTAAACAAGTTTGACCGATAAATTAACTTTCAAAGTGCGGGTGGTATACACCTATGCCTACCCCTTTTGGGGAAATAGGCGTGATATATTTCTTTCTTTCTTCTTTCCACCAATCGACAATATCAATACATACACACACATAACACATCATCACACCTTTATCCTTAATGTGGTAGCCAGAGTGCATTACAAACCCAAATATTGCCAGTAACTTCGTTGGTCCCGTTATAGAGTTAAAAAATATGCATAACCACTCCGTTGCTCAAAATATGCCTAACCACTCCGTTGCTCAAAATATGCATAACCACTCCGTTGCTCAAAATATGCCTAACCACTCCGTTACTCAAAATATGCATAACCACTCCGTTGCTCAAAATATGCCTAACCACTCCGTTGCTCAAAATATGCATAACCACTCCGTCGCTCAAAATAAAACTATTCCTTCCTAATCTGTGTTAAAACTCCAAGTGCCAGGACAGATGTTATATACCTACTACTAAAAAATATAAGATCTAGTCCAAACTGTAAGAAAAATAATCTAAACTTCAAAACCAAAACAACACTATTATTATCAATAAAAATAATTTACTTATAAATATCCAAAAGCCCTTTCCATAATTGCCTAACATCACTGAACTATTCAAATTATTCACCACTTTGTAAATCATTTCGCTCATATTATTTCAACTCATTACACTCCAATTCCGATTACATTAAAATGACACACACATAAGCGTTACTTAATTGGTTGTATGGATGCACTCTGAACACACACACACACACATATCACGCAGGGGTAAACAGAGGTTTATTACACACCCACAATTTGCCAGTATTTTTAGTCCCACGTAATAGGGGGCAAGCCTATTGCCGTCATCGGGCACGTTTATACTGGGTTATGTCCAAAATGGCCAAATGAATTTAATAAAAAGTAGCAGCAATATTGTAATTTTGAAAAAATTTAAACCCGTTGCCTAGCGATGAAATATTGACAAAAGGCAACAAAATCGTGCCAGCCGCTATGGCACAGCCAATTAAAGTCCTGGGCGTCTCGGACTACTAACTATGAACAATAATCACTAATTAAATTATTAAAGTATACTGCCCCACACTGTGTCTACTGGTCTGTCTGTTGACCATAATATACCTAACCACAAAATTACTGAGTAGATTTTCATATAGGTAGTCAATAATAATAGCGATAGATAGAGAGTGACTTTCTCTCTTAAATGATATCTATGCGAGTAATCGTGATTAGTACATTGTACACATTCATTTATTACGATATTCTTTTGATCATAAGGCTGCCTGGGAGATACTGCTATTTAGCACAATGGCCGCCTATTGTACATTATTTTGAAGGCAAAAGTCTTTTTTCCGTTTTTTGTGTACAAAATTAAATGTACGAAACCTCTTATTGTTACCTGACGTTGTGGTTGAATTATACCAAATAAGCAACCGTGTTTATGGGAACGTCGGGTACTTATATGCACGATGTAAGTACCCTCTGTCTACCGCTTTAAGGTAATAATTATATGGGGTCCGCGCAACATGTTTTCATTTTCCATACATCCCTGTCACACGTCATCTCCTCAGTCACTCCTTTCCTGACCATATCCTCTTTCACGCATTCCATCCATCTTTTCTTGGGCCTACCTCGACTCCTCAAGCCCTCTACATTCATACTTTGCACCTTTCTTACCACGTTACTTTCCTTTCTTCTCATAACATGTCCATACCATGATCGCCGTTCGCCTAAGGTAAAAGGTATTTAGACTTGTGGTCGCCCGCGACTTCGTCCGCGTGGTAATTTGGATTTTTTTCCGTTCCCGTCGCGCCGCGTCATATTTTGAACAATTCACACAATATCTTTATAAATTGTTGCCTATGTGTTATTCTGATGTATAAGCTATATTATTGTAAAGTTTCATTAAAATCCATTCAGTAGTTTTTACGTGAAAGAGTAATAAACATCCATCCATCCATACATACTCACAAACTTTCGCGTTTATAAATTAGTTTTATTAGTTATGGTTTTGGCTCGGAAAAGGCAAGGTATGTATGCCTCTACTATTATAATATCCTGTACCCCTACTACGTGAAAGCAATAAAGTTACTGGCACAGTGCGAATGTGTATACACCACTGCCTAACCCTTCGAAGATATAGACTTAATAATATACATGTAATTTGAAATAATTTCCAAACAATGTTAAGTGCTCCAAATATAGTGTCAAAGTAGAAAGTGTATATTGCAACTCATAGTTATTGAATATGAGTTCTAATAAGTACTGGTAGAAGCAGCAGGCGGCTGGCGGCTGCACAAAGCGATCGGAAGATCAAAGCGCTCGACACTCGCTGATACAGATGCACTGCGGATGCAGACTGTACAGATTAAGATGGAGATATTATGTTACTGGATGTGGCTCTTTTATAATTGCGTCTGTTATTGTATTTTAAATAAAAATAGGAAAACTTAGCAAAAATGTTTATAGACTATCGTTTTGGTTAAATATCGTCCTATGATAATGACCTTCAAATTAATTCAAGATGTTTTATGAAATAAATTATGACGTTGCGATCGAGTTTTGTATAAAAGCAAGATACCAATTTAGATTAATACATTGGAACATTTTATTTTAGTTGTACGCCTCCCAGACGCCCATTTGAGTACCCTTCTATGTATTTACTTTCAGTATGGTGATTTAAAATAGAAAATTGTAAATTACTTAACCTTTAAGCGAGCATCAGCAAGAAAAGGCCACGTCTTTTTAAAACCTATCACGCCTGCCGACAAAAGCGTGGGTAACCCCTTCTACCTCTATTACTAAAGCTGCTAACAAAGTTTAAGAACTCGCTTATTAATTACATTAATGACTTCTATTCTTCGATAGACACTAACAGGTATATAGGTATATGTATGTGTATGTATATTCTGGCCCACTGGAAAAGATATATTATGAAATAAGTGGTGCCTTTGTACTGTTACTCTATTCCTAGTATTCCTCTTCTCTTTTCTACTAGTACGGTGTCTTGCGTGGTGCTTCGCGCCGCACCACTCCATAGGTTTTGGCCCCTTAGGGCTTGGTCAAATTTTTCGGCTTGCCTCCAGATCGAGGGCTATCCATAGAGGGGTCAACCATCATTGGAGCATAAGCAGTTCTCGAGAGCTAGGGGGGGGGGTACATTCCACTTTTCTAAAGCTTCATGTGTAATAAATAAATCTGGGTTTTATTGTTCCGTGAACAACAACGCTCTATTATTCGTTAGAGCACTTCCAGCGACTCTACGAGTCCATCTGTTAGCGCGGCTCTATCGCAATATCTGCAAGTGTATGCCCAGATTTTGGCACCGCCTTGTAGTACTGGACTCTTGGCACTTGGCACTCTACCAATTTATATTTAAACTCTATTAAATAAAACGCCACTTTGTACTAACATGCCTCTCATATATTTTATGAGAGCTCTACACAGAGCCAGAATAAAGTGTTCTATCAATGTAGAGATTTGTTGAGTGTTTTAGCGTTGTTCATTAGGTATAAGCGTAGTGTGATTTGTTGACTATATACCTATACCAACGTTATCCATAGATCCATACAGAGAAATAAAATTGAATTGTCTATGTGAAAGTATATACGATACTTACATAAAAAATGCAACTTTTAAAATTTTTGTCCGTCTGTCTGTTTGTTCCCGCTAACCTCTGCAACGGCTGAACCAATTTTAACGGGACCTTCACAGGCAGATAGCTGATGTAATAAGGTATAATATAGGCTACTTTTTATCCCGGAAATGTGTTCCCGCGGGAATTGGGACCATAAAACTATTGGCACTCGCTAGTAGACATTATTAATGACGAATAGTTTCATTACGTGTGTAAGTATGTCCTTGCCTTTTAATTTAATTTTTCGGTATTGTATACATAGACGATTTTTTTTTTTTTTTTTTTTTTTTTTATATTTAGGTCGACAAATTAACGCCACCCGCCTGATGGTAAGCTGAGGCGACGTCTGGCAATTGAGGGCGACTCTCACAGTACACAGGAATACTATAGAGAGTGGCCCTCAACTTGACGACCCAGTAATGTGCCTCTTCACGCTTCGCTTAAAGAGCCCAGGGTTATATGTTGGAGGAAACACGTGCGCAGGCAGGGCGTTCCAAGCCACCAGCCACACAGTTCGGCAGAGAAACGATCGTTTAAAACGCTCGGTTCTCGCGAAGACGGTTTCCACGGTATGAGGGTGACATCTCTGGCCGGCACGCGTTGTTCGGGATCGGAAGGGAGAGGGTGGGATCAGGTTGAAGAGCTCTTCAGAACACTCACCGTGGTAAATACGGTAGAACGCGGCCAAGGAAGCAATTGTTCGGCGCTGGGCTAGCGGCTCAAGGCTTCCCGTTACCTCCGGACAGTCTATAATGCGAACAGCGCGTCGCTGCATAGCGTCGAGTGCGTCCAGCAAATACTTCGCGGAGCCGTCCCAGAGGTGAGAGCAGTATTCAACGCAGGGTCTAATCTGCGTTTTGTACAGCAGACACCTCTGGTGCGGTGTAAAGAATCGCTTTACCTTGTTCAGTATTCTTAGTTTCCGCGAAGCTAGCCCAATACATCTCTCAATGTATTTTGTGTTATTGAGCTCTCGACGAACGTCTATGCCAAGGATGTCTAGATTGTCCTTCATTGGTAATATTGCATTCTGAAGAGTGGGTAGGGGAAGGAAAGGGGATTTTTTCGCTGTAAATGCACACGCCTGTGTTTTGTGGGCATTGAACTCGACCAAGTTCTCGGCACCCCATTGGGAGATACTGTCGAGGTTTCGGTCGAGATCACCCACGAGATGTCGTCTCTCCTCCTCTATCACAGATCGCCCCGCCGTCGGACGAACCGAGTAACTCCCGTGCAATGTACTGTCATCTGCATAGCAATGAATGTTCCCGAGGGAAAGCATATCATTGATATGCAGAAGAAAGAGAGTTGGTGATAGTACGGACCCCTGCGGTACCCCGGCATTCACTTGCAAGAAGCGAGAAGCCTGGCCATCGCAGAGGACCCGCACTCGGCGCTCGTTTAAAAAACTGGCAATCCAGCTGCACAGTTGAGGAGGTAGACCATATGCCGGAAGCTTGGAAAGGAGCGAAGCATGCCAGACCCTATCGAAAGCTTTGGCGATGTCCAGGCTAATAGCCAAGGACTCGCCGAACTTTTCCATAGCCTCACCCCATACATGCGTGACGAATGCCAGGAGGTCACCCGTTGATCGTTTTGGCCTGAAGCCATATTGCCGATCATTGATTAGCGAGTGATCCTCCAGGTATCGCATGAGCTGCTTATTAATAAGAAGCTCGAACACCTTGCAAATGACTGAGGTGACAGTTATGGGTCGATAGTTGCCTGGATCGGATCGATCCTCTTTCTTGGGGATCGGTTGTACGTTCAATGTCTAAGTTCTCTCTGTCAGACCGAAGGATATCACTGACAAATAATTATAACGCCGAAATAATATTGTACAGCAAATGGTAATTACTTTTGTCATAAGTAGGTACTTAGATACTTATGTAGGTATGTAATACATTATGTCAGAAAATATGTATAAAATGAAAGTTTTCTATTGTAAAATAATAATATAGTGCCCGGTAAAGGTAAATAGAATTGTCCCCTATTACATGGGACCAACCAAACTACTCGTAAAATACACGTCAAAAATTGACACAACAACCGACTTAAAATTACCGAAATGGGACCAACAATAGTGGAAATGGGACCAAATTGAAATGGAAACACTTGGGAAGTAGTAACTTTCGTTAAAAACAAATCAATATTTGTTCACCCATTCCAGAGATATGAGGTAACAAACAAACGAACATACGGTCGAATTGAGAACCTCCTCCTTTTTTGGAAGTCGGTTGAAAATGTGGATAAATGGTAGAATTAAAATCAAATAAGTAATTAATACACCGTCGCCAATCTTCATAAAAGCTAAACGAGTCTCATTTACAGATTGCGCAATTAAAAAACAGAATCCACATCTCATTAACAAAACTCATCAATGGCTCGGATCAATGCCAAACAAAACATCAATTAGACAACTCATTGAATTGCAAAATGGTATGCGTCCGCGCAACCACATTTAACGCTGATTGGCTCACGAAATCTGGGTCGTAGCGTCCACGCTTCTCATTGGTCGATGATAACAATTTGGCAACCGTACAAGCGGGCGGGGCTTAAGAGAAAAATAATTCTGAATTTAAATTACTCTTTACCAGTTATTTGAAATGATATTCTATATTTCTTGTAACGGTTATTTATTTGTGCCGAGGCGACATCTTGTTTTTAATGACAGCTCGTCGACGTGTTGATATGATGGGTTTTGTAACAAGGTGTTTAAGAAATTGGGTGCATCGAAGGAATAAATATTAACAATTCAGCACTTATTTAGGTAGGTGCTTACTTAATCAGTGTGTTGGCGATTTCTAAACGAGTTTGACTGTACAAATATATCACGAAAACGGAATTATGATTGCATCCCTTTACCTGACGCCACCAAAGCTACTGGCGAAATGAAGGTATAATAGACGACTCTGTGTACCCATACCGATACCTACCTAATTAATTTTGTGCATGTAATCTAAGCGTATCCATATCCTACCTTAACTTAATACTTTTATACCTAAACTAGCTGATCGCCGCAGCTGCGCCCGCGTGATTTAGTTTACTCGCTCCCGGTTCCCGTGGGAACACATTACCGGGATATATTACTCCTAGCCACTCCTAGCTACTCAGGGTGAATGTAGCTTTCCAATGCTTTCCAATGGTGAAAGAATTTTTGAAATCACACAGTAGTTTTTGAGTTTATTCATTACAAACATACACACAAAAATACAAATCTTTCCTCTTTATAATAGTAGTATAGATGAAAGTAAATACAGAACACAACACAATATAAATGCATCCAATAAATTCTCATTACACAATCGAATAAAACGAGCATGGATTTGAACTCTCGCCTTTATCGAAGCTCTTTAAATAAACCAGCAACCTCAACCCATGGTGCTAATTAAGCCTAATCGGGTGTAGGTACCTTATGGACGTGTCCATGTTTAAAAATATTTTTTCAAACTTATTGCTTTCAAATACAGAAACATAAAGATTTTAAAGACTTTTTTGGGACAGTCGGGATTTTTGACGATTTTATCCCCGAAGGGGTTGGGGTAGATGCTCCGTACACCCCCACACTTTGCCAGTGATTTTGTTGGTCCCACGTAATAGGGGACAAGCCTTATTGCCTTTACCGGGTACTGCTAATAGAAATTATTTAACTACTATGTAATTGAAACTAAAAATCCAACCGGGTGCTACTCAGAGTACATGCTACTAAATAGAATATGCAGTTGGAGTATTCAATGTCTTGCTTTTATTAAAGTTAACTGGCGAAATATTATATTTTCTCATATATATATATTTACATATAATATATATTCTGGGTAAGTGTGTGTGTTAGTTTCAATGTTTTACATAAATATTACGACGGTAAACATAATAAAATTATTTTGAACAAAAACAAAATGTAAAATAATTAATTAACTTGCATTCCATATTTTAATTGTAAAAAATCATAACTTGGCAGCCACAAAGTATGTATTATGAAATAGTTGATCACAAATGATTCAATAAGTATTTTATACTTTTGAAGTTGTTTAAAAAGATGAAAGTTTCTACAAAAATCATTCATAACACTCGAATTGTTTATTAAACATTAATATTACAGTAATTCACCAGTAATTCGTACCAACATGAACTTGCAATATTTAAATAATATTCATTTTAATTCCAACACAATTTATCTTGTGATAACAATCTCAGGATATCCCGGTATTTGCGTTACTCGTACTCTGATTCGCGCCGCGTCCGGGAACGTCCGTACCCGTCCGGTACCGACATAGACCACCGGCGGCGGCATTAGCATAAAAATGCCCGGACACGAGCCTTAATTGATTGTGTGTAAGCCCTTTAGTACACTCGCGCAGTCAAGTGTAATTATTAAATAGTTTTAAGCGAAAAATAAACGGTTTAAAACGGAGATTTTTGCTTGTTACACGGTTTAAAAGCAACCGTGTCCCATAGAACGTCATACGGGTATGACGTAATTTTGTTTAAAATAACTGTCAAATAGCCGTTTTAAACCTTAATTCGTTTAAAAACTGATGTAGAATTAAAACAAAACAGTAGAAACCGTATGTCAAAACTAACAGAAAATAAGAGTGGAATAGATGGTGAGAGTGGAATTGGAGAAAAGAAGAGCAGGTATTTTTTTCATTCTTGCCCGTTTGTACATGCAAATCTCTGAAATACCTAAAAACTTGTTAAATTGTATAATTTCCAAAGAAGTAACAATATCTATGCATTGTTAGTCTTAGTATTTTAAATGTGAAAGCTTGTGAAGATGTTGAACAGATTTTTTTATATGGATAGAAACTTTATAAAGATAAGGAGTTCCGTGAGTCTCAGAAACGAGAGAACAACTCCACGAACGACATAAAATTTAAGGACATGCCATTTGCATTTTAAGAGTTATTTAATCAAGTGACAGCAACTGTCGGCGACAGTACATAAACCCGGCGAACATTGCAGTAGTAATATAGCGACGGCGACGGCACAATTAGGTGGCAACTCGAGGTGCCATTTAACTGTTTTGCACTCGCCTGTACTTGCTTACTTTGTCCATTCTATGTTATTTTCAAGCAAGTCGCACTCAACGTGGGGGAGTTAAGACTAATTAATGGCACTTAAAAAGAAATATAAAATGAGATTAATTAAGTTATTGTTATCTAGTTTTCCGCCATAAAATATGAAGTAACACGTATAAATGAAATAAAACAGTTACGGTAACTGTTTTATTTCATTTTTATTATATTTTACAAGGAATAAGACACAAAAGCAGAATAAGAATATTTAAATAGCACTAGCATGTATTTTTTATAGAATATTATTCATATTACACGAGTGGTAACAATGACAATACAACTAGGTTGTAAATATTGTCTGTGGGTGGTAAGCATCTAATCTAAATAAATAAAAATGATTCGCCGTTCGTTTGTCTCGCTAAAACTCGGGAACGACTAGACCGATTTGGCTGATTCTGGTCTTGAAGCATTCGTGGAGGTCCAAGGAAGGTTTAAAAGAGCGGCATGAAGTTCACCGTGACCATGAAGTTTTTTTATGCTCTATTTTCATGATTTCAGAGATATGCACTCCCGGGTATGATGTCGACCAGCATGCCTAATTTGGTCAAAATCGGTCGAGCCGTTTCGGAGGAGTTGGCACACAAACGATTTACACTTGTCTAAGATAGAGCTTCGCTTCTCTCCGCTCAATAACTGCAAATGAAGACAGCAAATCTGTCAAGGACAATACATAAAACCCTGATAAGTAAAAGGGTTTGGCTTACTATATTATAAATTCTATTTAAAACGAAATAAAGTCTGAAATGAATTAAACCGTTTAGTTCTAATTGCTTACATTTTAGAAACTTTTTATTACTGACATAACACAGTTGTAAAATTATATTTTTATTGAAGATAATAATTTTTCGGAAAAAATATTTATAAGGCTATTAACAGTTTGTGACTAATTACTTCGTTCTAATGTTTACTTTAAACTTAGGTACTAACGAGCAGGCTCATTTTATTGTTTATTATATTGTACATTTAGGTATGTAATAGTTAGGGGACTAACCGTATTCTTAGGCAACTCATGTATTTCTTTTGTCCGCATACTCCTCCTAAACGCCTGAACCGATCTCCTTCAAACTTACCACAGTGATAACGTGTGGCGTGAGGGTGGTTTAGAACAAAAAAAAATCGGACATACCATCGAGGAATAATCACCGAAAAAAGTACATTCATACATACTTCGCTCAGTTTTTTGCCACAGCAGCATGCATTGCGTACCTAGTAATACGAGTATTATCCATATAGTTAGAATATAGTTATGAAAGAAATGTCCGGTATCGGGTTGAAAATATCAGATGAATAACACGCCGTTTGCACTTTGATTAGTGTTAATTGCGATGTCATACATGGTATACTTGCAAGTGTTAAGTGGTTAGTAAAATGTAAACCAATCTTAACTGCCCTACGGTGCGAGAGCATAATTAATCTATAACTATCCCACGGGACAGGTTAAATAGCTAAGTAGTAGGAATTTTGACTGTGGGAAAGTGACAAATATACTTATTTACTGTATTTATGTCCTAAAATGCTATATAGCTATAACAACAATAAAAACGTATCAGGTCGATAAGATCTGATACGACCTACAAGGAATTTTAATACTTTTGTTGCGGGCATCAGGTGTTTAACGCCTGATACCCAACGACCCGATAACCGCACTGGGAATGATACTCGTACTACTACGCTAGTGATGTTCTGTGATCTAAGTATGACGTCGTCGCTGCGCGTAGCTAATTACGAGTTCTTTCATCATCACAATATTATTCTTTTCTCAATAGAATCGCCCGCTAGTGCTGACGTCGGGTGCTTAAGATCTTACGATTTATTTTGTGTTTTTATGTGTAATAAACACTGTGAATTTCAGTACAAAAGTCATTTTAGTATACACACGCAGTTCAATCACAGATATGTTTATTGTAAGATATTGGAGGTCGTTTGAACCTGATAATGCACATTAGCAAATTTCTGCAACAGGTTCACTAGACCCTATACTGAATGTGAGGTTTTCTTATTTCCTAATACCACGGGTATTTTGTTGGTCCCACGTAATAGGGGGCAAGCCTATTCCATAAGCCAATAAATAACCATACTTTAATCTGAACCTAAATTGTAAATTCACCAGCTGGATAGATAAATACTACAATCTCAGTAATCTGTACAAATATTAATGTTATTGTTTATGCTATGTTAATCCCCGACAACAACAATACAACAATACAACCTACAAGCAAACAATATATCACTATAGCTATGTAATTATGTCATTACCTCATTAGGCATTTACAAAGTGACCACAAATCAATCAGTAATGTTGTGGTCGGCATTCGGCGTGTGGCCGGACAATGTATGTTTAGGTACCGTATACATAGGGGAGGTAGGGGAGCATTGGACACTGTTCCACTTAAATCACTATAAAACTATTGTTTTTTATTACATATAATCCGCCTCTAAGTTGCAAGAGACTTTCTGAATCTTGCCATAAGTGCCCAAACCTCCCAATGGTTGGGTGGTTAGGGCACCTCTGCGGGAGATCATTTCGTTTTTAATTACATATTATAATACAGGTTAGTAGATAAATCACGTTAAAATCGGTGCCTATGGACAGTTATTCCTTATATCATCTAATATCAACGTGCCCAAATATATATATATATATAAACTACTGAATTTTTCAGTGTTTACTGTTGTTTAATTGACTACGAGTAATATTCGTCAAAGGGAGTCGTCGTCGTCGTCGGAGGGGCTCGTGGTCTAGTGGACATCGACTCAGGCCGGTCTTAGGATGGGTGACCATCTCTTAAGACATTGAGACCCCTCCGTGCCTCGGAGAGCACGTTAAGCCGTCGGTCCCGGTTGTCATACTAACATCTATGGCAGTCGTTAGGGGTAGTTGGAGCCCTAAATAAAAAATCCGACCGGTCTAACTACAGAACTTCGATATCGCCCATGGGTTGTGAAGGTCCGATGGCAGTCGCTTCACGGAAAATATCGAAGTTCAGCCGAATCGCAGTTAGACTGGAAAGCCGACCCCAACTGAGTTGGGAAAAGGCCCGATGAATGATGAGTAATATTCGTCAAAACTAATTCGCAGGCGTTGCTTTTCACGCCATGACATTGTGCGAATCCCTTGTATGGCACGTCGCGTATTTGTGATGTTTGTTTGTTGGGTTATGTCGGTTCGTATGTGAAGGGTTAGTCTCAGTTAAGAATAGTTATCATTTCCCTAAATATTATAATAGCATTTGGCAGTTCAAGACCTGAAAACCAGCTAAACAACAGTGCCTTAATAAATATCATCTACTAACCTACTAATGGTCGCCTTTTGGTAGAAAAGTTAATCTAGTCAACGTTAAAAAAAATCTTTTGGTATTTTCCCCATTCCTCCCATTAAAAAACTTAATAAAATAATTGTTTCAAGTAAAGGATGTGCCAAGTTTCGTGGAGATCGGATAATAAATGACGGCCCCATTTATTGGCCCCACTTGCTCGGAAAATATTAAAAACATTATTTGAACTTTTTCCCCCCAATCAAAAAAGCTGAAGTTATAAATTGACTGCATTAAATTATATGACAAAACCACGACAGCTAACCTATAGAGTATAAACATTTATCTACAAACATCAAAGCTCGCCAGCATTTCATTTTGTCACAAAAACTTGAAATAACGTCGAGCCAGCCAACTTAATTTTTTAAAAGCTCGAATGATAATAAAACATTTTTAAAGCAGTAATAAACCAATTATAAAAAGGCTCGAGTCATCGTTTTCTGAACAAAAAGCTACCATTGTACGGCGTTAACAACCCCCTGAATGTCCGGAATGGAGTAAGGGAGCGGTGTGCGATTAGGGGATGATAGCGCACGTACTCACTGCCGCGAATTTACGCACCTTGTTACAGTAAGTGGCGTATTGTTGTCTTTATTCTTTATGAGCACTGATTTATTGGACAATTTCAAGTACGATATAAAAATAACCAGTTGGGAAGGAGAAACGCACTGTTTTAATTTTATTTTTTGCTTTATCTTACAAAAATTATCGAAACGGCATTGTATAATTTCAAAAGACCGTTAACTTTCTAACAAAAGAAAGGCTCAGATACGCTTAATCTAATTAACTAACTATTATATTCTTTTACTTCTTTAAAACACAAACAAACTCTTCATTTGCAAAGAAAATCGATAATCACTCATTTAAAGTTCTTATAGTACAAGTTTCTCTAGTCTGCAACTAAAATGAATTTGTGTCTTATCCTATTATTGAACTGTATTCAAAAAAAGAAAACTTTAAAGTAGTCCTTGTGTTCCATGATATGATATGCATGCCATTGATTCCTAGATCTAAACTAAAAGTATTTTTGTTACAAAAGCCGGGATTGCTAGCCGGGATTAGAAATCGCGACATCTGATTCACATTAATCCAACAAGATTAGGATAACCAGTCGTGCCACAATCAACGTTAACAACAGATCAATTCTATGTTTCACAAACACTTTGTTTCTCGGTAGCGCATTAGTTAGACGTGTATTGTGAAACATTTAACTTCAGTAGAACTCGTTCGATTTGTGTTATACAGAAACGTGTACGACACGAAATGACAGATAGGTTACCTTACTGCAATTGTTTTATGCTGTGGCCGGTTAGGATTGTGTTGTAGTGCGAGAGTTTTTATATGTTGTACCAATATTACTGCTGGGTTATAGGGGTCAACATCTATAGGCCCAAATCCTCTCGGATGGATAAGGTTCTGAAGAAAGTACCGAAAGTGCCCGGTAGCAGTAATAGGCTCGCCCGCAAATATGGGACCTCAGGAACTGACTGATTCCTTTATCGACACAATCAAGAAAAATAAGACTTCACTCGGTTCGAATTAAAATCTAATTCAGAATCTATACAGGGTACTTGGCGACTTTTTTAATCTTTTACGTCGCAGTATTATCATGTCGTCCAGAATTCTCATAGCAGCAAAACATTCTGCCCAATTATAGAATGAATAGGTACCTAATTTATGCCTAACGTATATAAAAAAAAACGTATATAAAAAAATTGCCCAAATTCGTTTTCAAAATCAGTTCAGTAGTTACATCAGAATGCAAACAAAAATAAACTATCACACCGTTCCTCTAATATTAAGTACCTATAGATTTAATAAAGTAATCTTAATAATTTAAAAAAATAAATCTAATATTGGTATTAAATGTAATAAGTAATCTAAAGCTATAATTAATCGCATCGCATCTGTTTGAAAGTGGACGCCCAGCCTATATAGCTTCAAATGAACTGCAGCGCTCCACAAATTCCTGTAAACTCATTTTTCAGCGCGGAACATAGCTTTAGTCGTCGACACTCCACGTCGTTGCCGATTAAAAAATAAAACTTCACAGAAATCTAAAACTAACAAATTTTCAGCTTAAATTCTTTTAATATTTAGATCAACATGGTATTTAAAAGAATTAATTTGTTAGATTTTGTTGAATTAATGAATATTACAGAGGATTAATTAGGTATTTTGTGAAAAAAGATAGCTGCTGCTTCTTGGAGATCCATTTTACTATTTTTATATACTTCTGAGAAATTAACTTTTGACATGTTTAAAAATGTGGCAGGTCATTAGCCTTGTCCAGATATAGGTACATTTAATAATGACAATGACTATCAAACATTGATATAAATTGTAAAAACGGATTTCGTTGACTCGAACCAGCGGCATTTCCCTAACAGCGCCAGTGTTCCGATGAAAAAGCTCAGTGAACAGACTATTATAAAATATTTTTATTACTCCTTACTGGGATAGTTATTGAGGGGCTCGTGGTCTAGTGGTAACGGACAATATTAATACATTGCAAAGGTTAAGCAACATCTAGTCAGGCCGGTCTTAGGATGGGTGACCATTTCTTAAGACACTGAGACCCCTCCGTGCCTCGGAGAGCACGTTAAGCCTTCGGTCCCGGTTATCGTATGAGTTCATCATCATCATCTATGGCAGTCGTTAGGGGTAGTTGGTGCCCTTAAAAATCCTCGCGGTCTAACTACAGAACTTCGATATCGCCCATGGGTTGTGAAGGTCAGATGGCAGTCGCTTCACGGAAAATATCGAAGTTCAGCCTAATGTTCAGAATAATGTCACGGCTGTGGGAATTTTGGTTTGAATAACAAAATAATTTTGAGTATTCTATAGTGCCAAGAAACGGCAACAGGCTTGCCCCCTATTACATGGAACCGACATAATGACTGACAAAGTGGGAGTGTGCAATGCCCGTCTGCCTACCTCTTTGGAGAAATAGGCGGGACTCACACATACTTTATCTATTTCAATGGTAATAGTAGAACGCAAAAACAACTTCTAATATTTTGGAGTTGCAACCTTCAGTTCGTATTTAACAAAGAATTTATTTAGTACATCAATTAATCTCCGCGTTAGTGGGTAATCATTGAGATAGTTTGTACTAGTCTAGGTAGTCTAGTATTAGTGCTAGGTGAGTGCCGATGTGGAGTATTTCTCGGTACCGATCGATTGTACTGTTTAATTCAGTTGATTCCATGTTACCGGTTCAAGGAACAATCGCATAGATAGTAGTAGTCGGAAAAATAATTAGTAGGTCATCTCATAGCACAAGTTCTAATTAGAAACTAGATTTAGACTAGGTTGTGTTCAATTATCCTACTTAGTAAATAAGCACAGCGGGTCTACCCGCGTGATAAGTTTTATGGTACCCAATTCCCATGGGAAAAAAAATATCGGGATAAAAAGTAGTGTATATTACAAAATCGGTTAAGAGTTACGGTGCATGTTCACAAACAAACAATCAATATTTCCTCTTAATAATATTTGTAAACAGGAAAGATTTGATTCGATTATTAGTTAGTTATTGATCCCACTTCTGATGTTAGGTTTTCTTAGCAATTCGTTAACGATTGTATATCCGGGTCGTATAAAGAAATAACAGGTAGGTACATTGTGTATCTCTTCTACATTTACCCGTATATAATTGGATACGCTTATTTCAGTAATTTGATGTACCATTTTTATCGCAATAAAAAAAAATTGTGTGCAACAAACTGGAAATCTTTTGAGTGCAATTAAAGTTTTTAGGAACATGTTCTTTCTTAGGATACTAGAATGGTTTTTTTTTTCTGAATAATATTTGTTATTTCGAATTTCTCTAGCAGATGTAAAAGAGACTAAAAACTTAACGTTCTACTTTTGTTGTGTAGGAGTAAAGGCTACTTTTTATTCCGGAAATGTAACCCCGTGGAATTATTGGAATTAGATAATTTTAGCAAAACAACGGCAAGCTGAATACGGTTCACCTAGTTTCGTATAACGGAATTATAAACATTATTATGCATCAAAATGCTTCTGAAACCATTTATCTAGCCCGGAATTAAATAATATAACCAGACACATTCACAAACACTTCATACTAGAATGAGCAATATTTAATATGTTTTTAATTATAGCAGAATTGATTTCTTGGAAGGCTAAAACGGTTAGACAGTATGATGGCAAATGTTGGAGATCAAAACGTACGTATCCGTCATACAACGCAAGCGCAGCGATTCTCTGATCTCTACCTAGGGTTGACGCTGTAAGAAAATAATCTTAAAATTTATAATTTGACAAATTTTTCTTGGTCAAAATGTTACTATAGGTTATTTATTTGTACTGACTAGGTTGTACGAAGTTAGTTATTAATACGTGTAAGTAAAATATCCTTTAAGGATATTTTCAACCAAACATTGTTCAACCAAAAACGTGCCAAATCGTGTGATTTGGCACGTTTTTGGTTAAACAATGTTGGTTTTAAACCGTGTAGCCAGCAAAGCACTCTGTTAACGCGTTTGCAATCCTGTATACATGCTTTAGTAAATATTGAAAAATACAACACTAGACTTCACTTTAGATTTCCGTCTGGCGGGTGGCTGGTAGCTAAAAATAATGTATAATTTTATACTCTCCTAAGTATTCAATGAAAAGCTGTTAATTTTGAATTACTAGTAGACACTCGAATTTTATTTATCTATATAGATATAGATTTAATGAATAGGTGTGGCAGCCCTGTCCGTGTAATCCGATGACGGGAAGCGCACAATTATCGTGACGGGTGCGCGGGCGCACGCGGCCGACACAAGAACGTCTCTTCACCAATACTGTCCACTTTATAGAGTTAACATCGGTTAAGCGGTGCCGACATACTCGTAGCTTCAATATATTGTTGTTTCTATATTAAAACTAGAGTTTATCTTTAGATAGAGTCCGGTGTCAGCCCTTTCCCAACCCAGTTGGGGTCGGCTTTCCAGTCTTACTGCGATGCAACGGAACTTCGATATTTTCCGTGAAGCGGCTGCCATCTGACCTCCACAACCCATGGGTGATATCAAAGTTCGACCAGTCAAGAGTTAGACAAGTCGGATTTTGTTTTAGGGCTCTAAATTCCCGTAGTGACGGCCATAGATGTTTGTATGACAACCGTGACCGACGCGACTACGTGCTCTTCAACCTGAGGGATGGGTGTCGCATACTCATACCACTGCGCATACCACACACTATCGGACAGTCTCGGAATTCAAGGATTTTTCCGAATGCAACCGAATGTTAACAAGCATATCCATAAATTATTAGATATATCTTCTAAAAACTAAAATTGATCTTGAATTTAGAACTACCTACTTTATTGTTGTTTTGTTTTGATTTCGGTGTGTAACTCTATAGAGCTATGAAATTATAATTATCTGTCGTGCCTGCGACTTAAACAGCTTTTCTCCCATTCAAATGTAAATTAATAATAAAAAGGGGCGGTAATAACATCTCTATTTACTTCCAAACCGATGGGTATCCGACGAAAACTGAAGCGATACGATACGAAGGACATTAAGAATATAGAAGCACTGTAGATAAGTGTTAAACTTGATAGAAAATAAATGAAACTATGAACATAACAGTGCACTCGGGTAAGAAGACACGGATTCCGAGTAGATAATTATCTTACACAAACGTTGCCTCAGTTTCAACGTCACAATTATCTCTAGAAGGGTGGCTCAGGGTGGCAACGTAACGGGGTGTTCATAATGAACCCTTGTCAACCGTATCGAGCACAAAGATGTAGAGGGTTAAACTTAATCACGTGATGTGCGTAATAGCGATTAACTTGGTCTTAGTGAAATTAATATGACGTGGTTACAATATTTTACAGCTATTTATATTGTTGACTATGTCATGCCCGCGGTTTCGCCCCAGAGTGGCATGTTTTCTAATCCAATAAAAAGTAGTTTTAAGTCCTTGTAACAGTAGCCATCTACCAGTGAAAGTCCCGTTAAATTCGGTCAAGCCGTTTAAGATATTAGCCAGAATAAACACAACCCAAAAAGTTAAAAAAATATATTTCGCAACCTTATTCGATAAATGAACTATTCAACAAAAATAAATTAATTCAAATATTGGATAGAATCAGGCGTTACCTGACGAAAGTCCATGACAAAGCAATGGTAAGTATGATGTTCAAACTTTTTCAAATAATAGCATTATTTTCGCTAAAATAGAAGACATTAAAACGTCGACATATGTTTCACCTCTACACGAGGCATTCTCAAGACTGTCTCAGAGAGATTAATTCAAAACAGTGGTTCCTGAATCTTTAGCTTTATCTATGATTTTTTTTAAATAATAATGTTGTATTGATCTTTATAATATTACTAGCGGACGCTCGGGGCTTCTGACGCTTAACAAACTGTATATATCGAGTTGTATATACTGTATATAATTGTATATACTGGACAATTTTGCTTTCGTCTGTCTGTCTGGATGTGTGGTCCAGGCTAGCGATCACATTTTTTATCCTATCTTCATGATACTTGGCACAAGTGTTCCTTGAACAATTTTTCATCGTGAGCATTTTTGACTGAGGAGAAAATGGGGTAAGAACTTAAGAACGCGTCAAACATTGACACAAGAACCAAATTGAAATGGCACCACTCGGGAATCAGTAGATCTTAATTTAAAAAGAAAATCAAAATCGATCCAATCAGTCGCCAAATATGAGGTAATAGACATAAAAACTCGGCCAAGTGCGAGTCGGACTTGCGCACAAAGGGTTCCGTACCAAAACAAAAACAAAATCACGTTTGTTGTATGGGAGCCCCCTTAAATATTTATTATATTCTATTTATTAGTATTTGTTGTTTTGGAAGCAACAGAAATACATAATCTGTGAAAATTTCTACTTTCTAACTATCACGGTTCATGAGATACAACCCAAGACAGACGGACGGACAGGGAAGTCTCGGTAATAGGGTTCCCGTTTTTCACTTTGGGTCAGGAACCTTAAAAACAATCGAACTGAGAACCTCCACCTTTCTATCTAAACTCGACCATTTTTTATTTTTTTTTATTCCGCGACATCGCGGTCGCTCCCATGTCTATTGCTGCGGGCGTCTCCGGTGACCCCAGAAGTCCAGTGGCGCCCGGCGGACTTTGACCAGTTGTGTGGCCTGAATGAAAATCCCGCGTCGTTGGGGTTGGATTTTATCCCGCGTCGGTGAGTGAATCTGTTTGCTTGCTGTGTAAATTCGACCACATAGTAAGTATTTTACTACAAGTAGATACTTAGCTCAGTTTACCCAAGTGAACGCACTATAATGGCCGCTACAATAAGCTGTAGTAATTAGAGGCAGCATGTCAATAATTAACGTACCTTGTTATTTAGTACAACCAAATTAATATCACGTTGTTGAATATGTATGAGTAAGTGGGTACCTAATAGTTGTGCATTATCTATCGAATTTAAGATTAATATTGAATGAATTATTTTAGAAAACATATTGCACAAAAACGCATATACTTTTCCACTGTTATAATTTTATTTCTACTGACCGGTTTTACCTCACGGCATCATTAGAGATTTATACAATATAGTTTCGAGAAATCACACAATAATATCCATAATTCACATAAAAATATCGTACTACATATTCATAAGAACATTATAACAGTGGTTAAGTATGTGTTTTTGTGCAATATGTGTAGCAGAATCCTCCAAGTGGAATAGAATAGAACTGGTTATCCCGACGAACTATGTATCGCCTCAAAAAAAAAAAAAATTTCATGCAAATGTATGTAAATTGAAAAACGCGACGGACGGACAGACAGACAGACAGACAAATTGTGGTATTAAATATATAGATAGAATAGAATAAAACTTTATTGTACACCAATACAAATTAATATGAGAAACATCGTATGAAAATTTACAAATGGCGGCCTTATCACTAAAAGCGATCTCTTACAGGCAACCTTTGGATGGATAAGACATGAGATGGACACACAAGTGCCGTCAATCGACAGTATAAATATAGAAAATCACGTTGACAAAATAACCAACTTCAAATTACCGGAATGGGACCAAATTGAAATGGAACCACTCTGTAAGGAGTAGCTATCAATTTTAAAAAAAAGAACAAATTTGGTTCAGCCAGTCAAAAGATAATATGAAGTAACAAATATAAAAGAACAAAAAACATACAATCGAATTGAGACCTCTTTTAAGTCGATTAAAAACATTTATCTGACAAATAATCTATATATTTAATACGACAATTTGTCTGTCTGTCCGTCCGTCGCGTTTTTCAATTATAATTAATAATACATACATTTGCATGAAATATTAAAATAATCTTTTTTTTTTATATTTGAGGCGATAAAGTTCGCCGTGATAATTAGTATTGATGATTGCAAGACTAGCCTTGGAGTGGAAAACGTACGGAAGTATGCGTCCAAATCTCTCATTTAGACAGACAGACATACATCACGTCTGTATCCCCGAAAGGGTGACCAGAGGTGCAGTACACACCCACCCCGTCGCCGGCCACTATAGAAAATCCATTTCACTATAGAATTCATACCAATATTTCAACATCCAGGTGATCCAGGACAGATGTTACCACAAAATAGAATATCTGCAGACCGAGCGTCTCTCATTTACATAAACACAGCATTGACTATTTCAAATCAGCGTCAAGGTGGTAATAACAAATGGACCCGGTAAAAACATAATTTTACCACTAACACTGTAACTGATCATTCTTTATCAACCATTTTCCTTTAACATACAGAAAATATAGACTAACTTATTGAAATAACTGCAAACCAAGCAACTTCTCAGTAATATAATTCATATTGTTGTTACACATACAAATCTAACAAAATCCATTGCTAGCAACTGTCTGCTCCTTAAAAATCCTTTTGGAACATCACAGCAATATTGTCGCCAACATCACGAGGACTTTGATCTTCAATACAAGCAAAAATAAACCATAACAACAAACAATACGATTCTAACACAATTCGATGAAATAAGCTATACTCGTATACTGTTTGATCATTAAACGTTAAAACTACGTCACGCTTTGGTATTATATACTGTAAGTGCTGAATTTAAAAGCTTCGAGAATTCAGTCAATTGTAATCTAAATTGAACCGTGAAAACACTATTTGAGCAACTAAACTTACAAAATTTACGAATTCTTGTTTATTTGTCATCTATCTTCAGTTCGATTAGAAAATATACCTTAAGGTTCATTTTCCAATGTCACTTTCGTAGACAAGCAATACCGAGTGTGTTTGACATACGTATAATTGGCGAGAAATGGGCCGCTCTCTCCGTTTATAAACTGTTGCGTAAAGGTGCTCGCACATTATAGCGTAACGGCTGAAAATGTTTGTTTTGTTTCGAGATTTGTTACGGTAGGAATTCACTTCTAAATTTGACAGCAATATCTTTGTTGGTGGAATGAATCGGTTGAAAAATGTGGAATGTGTGTATGAATGTGTGAGTTTATATTAAAAATTGGATAATTACAATTACAAATAATCATAACTACCTGATTATCGCGGCTTTGTCCGCGTGATATAGTTTTCTCGTTCCCTGTTCCCGTGGGAACACATTACCGGGATAAAAAGTAGCCTATGTTACTCAGGAATTATGTAGCTACATATCAGTGAAAGCATTTTTTAAATCAGTTCAATAGTTTCGAAACCAATTCAATTGAAACCATTAAATCTTTCCTTATAATCTTAGTATAGATAGATATAGATAGATCCTCATTGCTATACTATGGTGGACTATAATAATAATTACAATTCAGTTGTCACAAACCCTTATCTTAGCAATTCAGCTATTTTGATAAAATAACCGTTTCAGTAGGAACCCGATCGTTCCCGATTATGAACTTACCCTCGGCCACTCGTTAGCACGTTTTAATATTAATTGCTTATGCATCTCACTTTCACTTGGTACACAGAGCATAGTGCGAGAGAGAGACAGCGAACAGATTTAGGATCGTTTTGGGGTGAACAGTGAAGGATTAGAGATGTACCCCTTATAATTAATGTTGAATCGGTTGGAAATGTTGAGCTAGCAGTTATTGTGATGAAATACCGATATAGTTATGATTCTAACAACAATTATGACTAGAAAAAAAACTGCTATTCTTCACTTGATTACGAGTAAATATGAAGCAGTACGTATGAGTGTTTTGTATTTTATTTATTTTATTTTTAAGGAAAGTCTACAGCTATTAAATTGACAATCATTAATCAAAAAACAAGGTTCCAAATATAGTGATGACATTATACGAGTAGTCGCAAGGTTTGAAAAAAAAACGAAAGAAATACAACAACAACGTTCACATCAACATACCGTCACCAAACACAGTTCATATAAAACTAGATTGGGTCCAGATGCCTGTTCAAGGTCACCTATCTTCTGCCAGTCGTCGTCCCACAGTACTTCCTATTAATTACCTTTGTAACTTGTAAATATGAGTCTGAACTAAAATACCGTTACCGTACATATACCTAAGTATATCAATATTTAGAGATATAAATAGACGTTAATCTGTAAAAAATATTTTTTACCTAAGTACCAATTGCTATCATTAATTTAGCAAGCGGCTCTCGTAGCACAAGTTCTGTTTGCAGTATGCCTACCTACCTACCTATCTGGCATGACATTATAAACGTCAGACTGATTTGTATAAAATTAAAAACCCCAGATACAAGTTAGTATGGAGTTCGATTTTTGCTGAGCGCGTGGCTGGTGGCTTTTAAGGTTATCTCCGGCGCTCCGCAAAAATCGGGCTCCCAGATACTCACATACCGAACAACGTTTCTTGTCCTGCACCTGGAGCTAGTTAGGAATAACTAGTTCTTCTGTGCAAGTCAAGGTAATGCTTGATTAGTTGATAGTCCCTATCAACTAATCAAGCATTACCTTGACATTGGCGAAATCATCGATGAACATCGATGGAGCCACGTTTGTAAAAAGGAGTAAAAAAAAGAAGTTAGTATGTTTATCGCACACATCCAAATTGATATCAACATCATGGTACTTTCTCATTAATATGTGTATAACTCAAAGTACTCGTATAATATTCAGAAATCTATTTTTAACCTGTCTATTAACAAATTAATAAAACATTCTACATATTTGTTCTCAACCCACCAAAAACAAATACTTCAACGTATCAAACGCTCCATTGAATCCTAAATCGTCTCAAGACCATTACATTATTATAACCCTATAACCAGTAAACAAGGACCTTCACCCCTTCGCTTTCCATTTCGCAAGGCAGACGACAAAGGGGTTAATGTTTTACAAAGGGAGATCATTCGATAATGGACATTTAACATTCGGCCGTAAACAATTGCTTCAGAACTGACAGTTTTATTCGAAGCACTTTATGACATCGCCCGTTGCTTATTAAAGGACCAATTTAAACCATTATAGTGTTCATAAAAGCGTACATCATCCTGTTTTGTTGTAGTCCTGCTTGCACTTGTACAAAAAGTGTATGTTATGTCTCAGTCGAAGATGCCGAGTATGGTTTACGGGATTCCGAATGGAGAAGGTGTATTTTTAAGATTGATAGAGATGGGTGATATCATTTATCGATAGTCGATAACTTTATAGTTAACCAACTCCATGCCCCAGTTTTACTTCAGTTAATTTACTCCCGTAAAACTCAAACTCAAAATGTACTATAATTATCAAGCTAAGAAACGCTTGCTCGATAATACTTGTTACTATAATAGGCTATTGCGATTAATTATTAGATTAACTATAGATAATAAGCTAATTATGTATATCAAAATAAAACTTAAAATTTAAGATTTACTCTTCGTAAATAAATTTAACAAAACCGTCTCATACTCAATCGTCATACCGTCTCAACTTATAATACTTGAATAGAATTAAAAAACATAAAATATTACAGCGTCAAACTTAATCCCTTGCTTCCTAAACTCATATTCTAAAAACAAACAAAAATTTGTCGACTCGTCGTTCTCAAAACATCGATAAAATAAACGAGAATATTTCACATCCCTATAATATCGACAATGATGTTTAAACCGCTCAATCAGTATTTTTATTCAAATTGATACCTTATTACTAGTAAATAAGGCTTTCGGTTCACTGGGAATCCTTTACAGCTGATTGTTCGGTTAACTGCTCGATGAATAGTCGTTCGTCATGATTTTATTTGATTGTTTATTCGGGTGATTTGTCCCTCCCTCCCTCGGAAACTCAGAACAAAGCTGGTTACACATTCTTTATGAGGGTCGAGAGTTGACTGTAGTTATTTTTAATTTGGTGCTACCGTTTTTGAAGATTCCTGAATAATTTATTGCTTCATTTGTGGAACTTAAAAATAACTAAGTAACTGATTACCGCGGCTCTGTGTGAATTAGTTTTCTCATTTCTATTCCCACGGGAACACATTACCGAGATAAAAGTAGCCTATGTCACTCGGGTCGGGGATAATGTGTGTAACCACCTATTAGTGAAAGAATTTGCAAAATCGGTTTAGTAGTTACAATTTTCGGCCCGTATCGGTTTGCTATAATTTTTTTTAAACTTTCGCGTTCTGAATTCATTATACTAAATTAACGATTTCGGGACTTAAAGGCACTTCATCGTGGGACCCTGTAATTGATAAAACAAAAAACCGGAAAGTGCAACCGGGGTCTGCCCGGGCGGACCGCGTCGTGAGTGTAGTGGGCAGGGACTTTAACAACGCACCGCCAAAATATCAAGACCAGGTGAGGGTAGATGGAGAATCTGCCCGCGCCTCACGCTATCGACGCCGCCAGCTCCAGTCAGCCTGTGACCACGGCCCGATGTAACTCAGACGAAACGTCAGGCCAAACACAAGGTAAATTTACGCATTTAAGTCCCGAAATCGTTAATTTAGTATAGTAGTTACAAGGTTTAAGCAATGCAAACAAACAATCAGTATATTCATGTAAACATTTATTATTATTAGTCGTGATAATTCGCGAGGAATAGACTGATCTTTGCATTTGTGTGAGTGCACGTACGGGAACGTATTAATGTGACCTCTTTTACACACACATGTGTTGTACACACAGCTACACAATGAGTTTTTACTCTACTTTTCGTGGTCACTTACACAAATGCAAAGTTCAGTCTATCCTTCGCGAATTATAAATACTAATAATAATAAATGTTTAGACTTTATACCATAGTCATATCAATATTTCGTCGAAAAATTATTTTTTGAATGCAATGTTAACAAAAGTCTGTCAGCATCTCCATGTTGAATGATGGCCATTTATTCATTTATTCATACAAATGTTTCAATCTGGTTCTGAGAAGTTTTGATCAGCCCGCTTTGCTAAAAACGCAATCAAATTTTCAAGACCATTATTGTAGCTTTAGTTAATCTGAGAATATGGATGTCTGAGGTGAACACTTCTGATATTGATTGTACACCCACACACACATATCACGCCTATATCCCCGAAGGGGTAAGCAGAGGTGCATTACACACGCACAATTTGCCAGTATTTTTAGTCACACATAATAGGCGGCAAGCCTATTGCCGTCACAGGGCACATTTATAATGGGTTATGTCCAAAATGGCCGAATGAATTTAATAAAAAGTAGCAGCAATATTATAATTTTGAAAAAAAATTAAATCCGTTGAGGAAATGAAAAGCAACAAAATCTTACGTGCCAGCCTCTATGGCACACCCAATTAAAGTCCTGGGCGTCTCGGACTATGCTTATGGGTTTGACTGTACAGCTCTAAATTAATCGCTTCTCTATCAAGTATTCAGGCCTAACAGCGTTCATAAATGCATTAAATTTTACAAATTGGGTGAATAACATTAGTTATAGCAATACCCCGCGGCTTCGTTTGCGTGGTATGCAAATCAACATTCCCTATAGCACGTTTAGTACACCCTAAATTTTAACCCCATGAGTCACTTAAATCACTCTAAGGAATTAATAACATACGTACCTATATTTACCTAACTGAATTATACAATAGGAAGATAACCTTTTACGTACTAGCAAGTATTTATGTACTTATTTTTTATAGATAATAATTTGGCACTAAACAAACAAATAGTCTATTTGATGGTAAGAGGTTACCGTGACCGCTTGTAACCCCTGCTTCATAAGGTATCTATATGAAACTGAAACAGATTGATATCGGTACGGTCATCATAGCTTATTGGCATAGAGCCTTC
Source organism: Nudaria mundana (assembly GCA_963556515.1). NCBI lineage: Eukaryota > Metazoa > Arthropoda > Insecta > Lepidoptera > Erebidae > Nudaria > Nudaria mundana. Next base: position 17,868,903 of record OY748306.1, on the reverse strand, counting down.
CGAAAGGCCGCAAATTCGAGTCCTGCCGATGACTTTGTTTTGTAATTTACATTTCTAATACACATACAAGAATAATAGACGCAATCTTTCAAAAACATTGCTTTCAAATATATGTACAGTCTTACCTCCAGTACCTAATACATCGTTAATCATCACACAAAGATAGTCCTGCGTGGGAGATGCAGCCAAAACCTCCTGGTTCAGTTGTTAGCTGTAGGCAGTGTCATAAATGGAAGTGAATTCAAGTTAGGGTGGTCTTGGTGCCTCATTAATTCACTTACGACCCTTGTTATCATTGATTTTACGCTAAATTGCTTGATAAACAAAACAGGCACTGACGAAACCCATCACATAATGGCCACGAGTATCAATTGCATATTCTGAGAACACAACGTACGATAATACTTACCGATACGACACATAAGCTTTGTTTCATAAACAATCATCTTTCATTTCTTGAGAAGCGTTTGTCTTGACTACCCTTATTTAACTGCTTAGTTAGCATTAACGTAATTGCACTAAATAAGTTGGTAAAAATGCCGCGAAAATATTTTTCGAGAATAATATCTCATCATCATCCTGGGCTCTAGGTTTGCCCGCTATTACGAGGGGTACCATTACAATTATTGGCAAAATGTGAGTGTGTAAAACACCTCTGCCTAAACCATCAGAGAATATAGGTAGGCTAAATTTTGCTATGTAGGTATCGTCCACCGAGCCTTTTCCCAACCCAGAGGAATCGGTTTCTGAAGCGCAATTCAAAACTATTCCCAGTATGCTCATAGGGGTTCTATCAAGATCTTAGCGTCGGAAACCCGCCTCACCTGCATGTGGTGCACCTGTCAATCAACGGACGAGGCTCTGGCAAATAGAAAGTTTCCACTTAGCGACAATAGGTTCACCCCTACATAGTATAATGTTTTATTGGTGAATTTTCGGTGTATAATTTAACCCTTCATTTCTACGATGAAGGGTTAAAACGGGATAAAGCTTAGTGGATAATGACTGAATGTATTCAGTCGTCATTCACTGATATTTAAATGCAATGTGGCTGAACTTTGATATTTTCCGTGAAGCAACTGACATCTGACCTTCACAACCCATGTACGGAGTAAGTACGAGTACTAGGCAGTGAATCAAATATGCAGTAAGTAGCCTTTACAGCGGCTGTGATACTTTTATAGCATCAGTTTCTAAATGTCAACAAAGGGATGTGTTACCAGATAAGTCACGGGCCGTCGCGTTTGAATAAGAGCTACATTTTATATTTACTCCTGCGACACATCATGCTAAGGATTTATAAATAAGTTAACCATAACCTTTAAAAGCAAATTAGATTTCGATCGATCGAAAATGACTAGACGTAGGTGTAAGCAATTTAAATTAACCTTTGAAAGCAAAATGTTCTCTTTATACATGTTGAATATCAATTTCTTTCTTTCGATGAAGACCTGGATTTCTCAGTAAATAATTTATTTATTACCCTAACGTTCACCCGTGTTTAGTATTCTTATATCTGTGCCTGTACATAATCTTCACCTTCCAAGATCTCAGGGATTAGCAAGTGAGGACTAATAGACAAAAATCTAACGAAATCCAAGTTAGGTTCACGGATAATACGCTCAATCTTTCATAGATGGGATCAACAAAAACTGAGACAACTCTGGACATCATTTGCTCACCCCCGCAACTTCACACACTTCAACACTCCGCCGGGCGCCACTGAAAATACCCTCTGGTGCATACCAGAGACGCCCGGCAATGGACGTAAAAGAGGTCGCACTTGCGCGTACTTAAAAAAACACCTCAGCTTAGCCAGTTACTGTGTATTTTTCTTTTAACTAGAATTGTTACAATCAGTTTCTGTTTAAGACTACATATCAAAGTCTTTTATATTTATGCAACAATCAAATACACAAAAAAAATCATAATGTTATCCCTCCTGTTTTAATAATAGTCGGCTTTAGACAAGTTTCCCAAAATAAAATAAAAAAATTCGTTTGTTTTTGTCCGGTCTCAAAAGCATTGATATAAATTAATTATGTTTGGTTAATAGGCGACCTAAAGCGGCGCGCGCGCAGCCGGTCTGTTTCCCATTTCGTCATATTTTATTCGTGATTTATAGCAAGCCAGTTCTTTAGATGGCCGTCGTAAAGGTATAATAAATGTTTAGTAAATATGTTGATTGTGGCTACTTAATATTGTTTTTGGAGTTAAAATGGAGCCGTTACCGCTCGTTAACATAAAAACAAGTGCCACATCCGATACGGTCCGTATTTTAAAGTTATTTCACGTAGGTATGAGCATAAAAACTTTAACTATTTGGACATTAAAAACTTATTTTACTTATTTATCTTGCGGTTTTAAACTTGATGGATAGATGACTTTATTTCTGAAATGTATGAATAATACATCATCATTCACCTAGCCTTTTCCCAACTCGGTTGGGGTCGGCTTTCCAGTCTAACTGCGATTAGGCTGAACTTCGACATTTTCCGTGAAGCGACTGCCATCTGACCTTCACAAGCCATGGGCGATATCGAAGTTCTGTAGATGACCGCGAGGATTTTTGATAGGGCTCCAACTACCACTAACGACTGCCATAGATGTTAGTATGACAACCGGGACCGACAGCTTAACGTGCTCTCCGAGGCACGGAGGGGTCTCAATGTCTTAAGAAATGGTCACCCATCCTAAAACCGGCCTGAGTCGATGTTGCTTAACCTTTGCAATGTGTTAACATTGTCGGTTACCACTAGACCACGAGCCCCTCATGTATGAATAATACATAAACATTTTAAAGAAGATGTATATGTACTTGTAAGTTAAGAATATGTATGTACGTAATAGTTTATTATTTTTTTTTTTATATTTTAGGCGATACAAAGTTCGCTGGGATAACTAATACGTTTTATGAGGTAACGCAGGTATTTACGTACAAGTTCTTTTAGTACTGTTATATGTATATAGTTGTGTTTATAATAGGCATATTTATTACACGCAGTAATTAGGTGACTACATTTTTTGTTGTATTACACACACTGTTATTGATTTTGACACGAGGCCACATTTAGACTTAAGAAAATGTGTAATTTACCTGTCAGTTATAGAAAAAGAGTGACCGTGAGTTTTGTTGCCAGGTTCTTTTTCTCGGTTCTACCTATTGCTTTGCGAATCTGGCAGTACATGTAAATATAGAAGCAATAATAATTTTTATTTTAAGTACTTACTGACGTTTGTAAGAGTCATTTAATGATATTTCATTTCGTTTCACGCTAGTATTTGATAATATGGGAACTTATCAACCAGATAAATAAATATGTCCCTTCGTCCAGCATACTCACCATGGAATCCTGATATTTCATGAATGCCAAAAAATTGTGCTGAAATAGTGCTCAAAGGAAAAAATAGTGCTCTTATGCTTAAGAAATTACAGCCATAGTTCGATGAGTATGCTGGACGAAGGTTTCGCCCAGCATACTCACCTCCGTTTGTGGAATCTGTGTACGCTTCAACCATAATTCATACTTAAAAAAATTGTGCCCAAATAGTGCCAAATGGTGCCCAAAAAGAAAAAACGGTGCTCTAATAACTCCGGAGTTATAGGCTTCGTTACTACGCCTAGCATACTCACTTCACTACGCGAATACCGAACGAGCTATAGGTACAATTTACGGCTTAAAAATTGTGCTTGAGTCAAGCGAAAATTGGACTGATATTGGGTACTATACCCAATATCAGTCCAATTTTCGCTTGACTTTTGACCTAGAAAACCATTAAATTTAATTGTAAACTTCTACATACTAACGTTAAATTAGGTACAGTCGTTCACACATGTTTTAATACATATTAAAAATTCTTATTGTGGGCGGTTATGTGATTGGGAATAATTGTGGTATTTTATCACATATCAAAAACTGTCGATTAAATGCTAATTTAATTTATTTTAATTTTTATTAATTATTTTTTTGTTTTTTTTGTTTTCAAATAAATGAAATTGTAAGCGTAAATGAAATCTACTCGTATTACTTCATTGCTTGTAGGGTGAAATATTTCCCAAAAAAAATGTCTGGGCACTAATAGTCTACTGCAGCCAATAAAATAAATAAAATAGGTAGGTACCTATTTATTATATTTTATATTTGAGATCATCATATCATGACATATGGCATACTACTGTGGGGTAACGCTGCCGATATTGAATGCATCTTTGTGTTGCAGAAGAGGGCTGTCCGGACTATCTATGGAATGGGGTCTCGGGAGTCATTAAGAGATAAGTTTAAGCATATTAACATCCTTACAGTGTATTCACAGTATATTTATGAAATTTTATTGTATACCCACAAGAACAAAAGTAAATTTTTGAAAAATAGTGATAATCATAATCTAAACTTAAGAAATAAGGATAAACTGGCTGTTCCTAAATTTAGGCTTCATAAAGTGAGTAATTCTTTTGCGGGGAACTTTATTCGAATGTACAATACATTGCCAACCGAAATAGCAAATTTATCTGTTAATAAATTTAAAAAACTAATAAAACGTAAATTGTGCCATAAAGCTTATTATAGTATTAATGATTTCTTAGATGACAAGGCGGCCTGGTTGTAACACGAATTGCTCCTTTCTAAATAACTCTGTATTAGATTTAAGATGAGCGTGGCAGTCCGTACATAGTACCATTGTGCCACCGAGGTAGTCCTTAAAAGAACAACATGTTAAAACCATACCCCCCATCGCGACTAATTCACCTTACAAAAAAAACAAAATCCAAATCGAATCATCCTTTCGGGAGCTACGATGCCACAGACACACACATGTTCCAATGTGCAGACGATACTTGCATAGTTTCCGCCGGGACTAGTGTTATCGAGGCCCAAAATCGTCTTCAAGGGGACTTTGAGAGACTCTTAACATGGTCACATGATGCTGGGCTGGTTTTGAATGCACAAAAGACTAAGGTTATGTATATTAGCTCCAGCCAAAACAGAAAATCTTTTACTCCCAATCTTATAGCACACTGTCACGAATGTTTACATAAGAATAATCTAAAAAATTCAAATACGCCCTGTAACTGTGACCTTATTGAACACGTCGAAAATCAAATGTACCTCGGTTTAACGATGGATAACCGCCTTAACTGGAAAGATCATATTAACCTAGTGTGTAATAAACTAAGAGCAATTTTGGCAAAATTTTCTATAATTAAATATAAAGTTCCTTATAAAACCCTCCTCATTCTCTATAAATCGCTAGCAGAATCCATAATTTCATATGGATTATCAAGCTACGGAAGGACTCGGACTTGAGGGGCTCGTGGTCTAGTGGTAACGAGAGGACGCACGAGGAGAGCACGTTAAGCCTTCGGTCCCGGTTGTCATCATCTATATGGCAGTCGTTAGGGGTAGTTGGAGCCCTAAATCGAAAATCCGACCGGTCTAACTACAGAACTTCGATATCGCCCATGGGTTGTGAAGGTCAGATGGCAGTCGCTTCACAGAAAATATCAGTTCGGCCTAATCCTAGTTAGACTGGAAAGCCGACCTCAACTGAGTTGGGAAAAGTCTCGGTGAATGATATCAAGCTACTGAAGGACATTTAAAAGCCACCTTGACCAAATATACGTACTTCAATTAAGAATCCTAAAAGAAATTGTTCCTGAAAATATAAAAAAGAATTACACAAATGACTATCATCAACTCTTCCAGTTCTGCAACATAATACCGATACATGAGAAAGTGAAATTGAACATACTTAACGAAGAGTATTTCTATAAAAACTCTAAATCATCGGGGGACTCTAATCGTGTAACCCGTAGTGTCACTAATAAGAAACTTTCACTACCTCGCTATACGAACCTGTACGGGAAAAGAACACTTAAATATAAAGTATGTACCCCATTTAATAAACCAACTTCCTGTCCCTCAAAGATAGAATCACCAACAAAAATTTAAAACGAAATCTCAAAAAATATTTTCTTGCAAATTAAAATAAGTAATTACTAAATGTGACTTTTTAGTGATGGAGCATCCTGTATAGTCACAGCTATGCGCTGTACTATGGTACCAACATCTACGTGTGGCTGTTGGTCGAAGTGGCGGCGGCGGTTGCGTCGAGTGTGGTGTCGACTCACTCGTCACCGATATGTGCCAACTTTATATTTTTCTATCTCCCATGATAATATTCATTAGGTGCTTAACGTAAAAAATTGTGCTTAGAATACCTACATTAGAATTAATAAGATTGACAACCCGAATGCAGGAGTTTTTGATGCATCGTATCATTGGAATTCATATGTATGTGTTTTTCTTGTAAGACTTATATAAATAAATAAATAAACATAAACACAGACACGTCAAATTTCCGTCGTTTTTGCGTCGGGGGTTAAAAAATTGTTTTACAAAATGTAAGTTATTAGAAAGTTCTGAACTCGACTGTACTAAATCTAATGTTATGTAAAAGTTTACAATTAAATTTAATGGTGTTCTAGGTCAAACGTCAAGCGAAAATTGGACTGATATTGGGCACTATTTCAAACACAATTTTTTAAGCCGTAAATTGTACCTATAGCTCGTTCGGTATTCGCGTAGTGAAGTGAGTATGCCTATAACTCCGGAGTTATTAGAGCACCGTTTTTTCTTTTTGGGCACCATTTGGCACTATTTGGGCACAATTTTTTTAAGTATGAATTATGGTTGAAGCGTACACAGATTCCACAAACGAAGGTGAGTATGCTGGGCGAAACCTTCGTCCAGCATACTCATCGAACTATGGCTGTAACTTCTTAAGTATAAGAGCACTATTTTTTTCCTTTGGGCACTAATTAGCACTATTTCAGCACAATTTTTTGGCATTCATGAAATATCCGGATTCCATGGTGAGTATGCTGGACGAAGGGACACAAATAAATAAATGATCAATATTTAAACGCACATAACGTGAGAAGCCCTGTACAATTTTTTACCCATATTTTTCTGTATGCAGTATAGGCTTATCTCACTAAATAGGGTATACGACGTATACCTACAGGGTATCTTAACGTATTAGCGTCTCGAAAATTTGATAAATATTTTTATTAGAGACCAACAAAATAATTATACCTTGGCAGCCCTAGTTATCGCTTTGTGTGCTAATGAGGTGGCGGCAATCGTTTGAAGCATAGGGCTGTCGTACTACGTTTAATGTACAATCAATCAAAATTTAATGGCGGGCGGAGGCACCCCGTGGACAGACGCCGTTAGTTTACGTACAGCCTTTTATTGACATCGAATTTGATATGTATTTTATTATGTTTACTTAATTGCCTACTATAGATTTTTATTCGATTACAAAGTTAATGTGTACCTATGTAGGTACACATTAATTTTGTATGACATGCTTAGGTATAGCTAGTATATAAGCAAACGCTAAGTATGCTCTTAATGGGTGTTGAATTCAATAAAATCCTCAAAATTTTAGACTAATATTAGATGTAGCCGTAGTTTGACCTTTAAACGTTAGATAATAATAAATATTTCTAGCGGAGCACACACTGCTCTGTTTTTATTATGCTTTTACTGTTCAGACAACCTTTTTGTACGACTTTCAACCTTATCAGTTGTCTGAACGATCTGCGAGCAAACTGTGTGTGTGTGTGTGTGGGTCCCTTAAGTATAACATCTGATAAACTCACATTAAAACATTTAAGTTAAAGTAGAGGAATGAATAATTCGTTACATTTATTTATTTTGATTCATTTAAATAAGTGATAATGTTAGATATGATATCTAGAACTGGAACGCAACCGCCTACATAAATAAAATTAACACAAGTTTGTTAATTATTAGTGGTAACCTGTTTATGAGCATATATATGAGGTCTCATTAACAAAAACCGTTTAATTTCCATCAATGTCATTGGCCGAGTGAAATAAGCAGACGTTGTAAATATACTAAATACGTTAAGCGAACCTCTGCCCTATTGGGTATAATTATTTGAGTTAAACCTACATCATTTGAATGACATCAAGTTTTACATTCATTTAGTTATTAGGTAGTACCTACTTACTTGCAAAATTCATCATTTTACTTAAGTACCTTGGTTTTCATACTTAAAAATTAAGTAATCAACGTGACAATGCTCCCAGGGAACATTACCAGTCGGCGACGCACGAGGCGAAGAAGTTCTTTGACGCCTAGATTTTAGTGTATATATTATGGTTTTTTATATTTTTTTAATTTTCTTTCTTGTATCCCTATTGTAAATAGATTCAGATATACGGTTAATAAAATATATTAAAGGACAATAATTAAATAATAAAAATATGAATCTTCACAATAATGATAAGTATTAGGTAAGCATTTTATCTTTTAATTAGTTTGTCGTTGTATCACTTATAGGACTCCACCTTGATGAAATTAAATTGTAACTTGTTTACTATTTGTAATATTTTTACATCTCAAATTGACTGCACTGACCTGATAGCCAGCTACATAATAGGACACGACTTGACCTCAACTACCATTTCTTCTTCAATTCATTACTTTTGTCAGATACAACCACTTCTTTATTCTAGAAGGACATACACTTCGTAAGCCACTGTTTTGTCCCACGTAATAATGGGTGAGGCGATTGCCGTTCCCAGGGTATTGTGCCAGATCCTAGTCCATGACGGTGAAGATGAAATGGGCCCTGTAGACATTGGTAGGCTTAGCACCCCCTTAGCACTATATTTTTCAATAGCTTTCTTTTCTATATTTACCATCATAAATCCTTAAGAAATTACCGTTAAAATAATAATGTCATAATTATGAAATACAGAGTGTTGTTTTTTCGTCGGGTTAAGAGGAATGTCACCAATTAGTGGTGTTTATATAACTGCCACCCCAACGAAGGAAGAACCGCGTTAAGAGGAAGTGTGGGGTATCCACGGGATTATTTTTTGAATGAATGTGTTTGTATGTTTGTGTAAGCTTTTTGTTAGTGTCAACTACACGATTATATTATGATTTAGTGTATATTATTTCAGTATTTACTTATTTACTGTGTACTATTTTACTGTGTTGGCTTTGAGAGGACGTTTCGTGAAGTCTTGTCATAATTGTATTGTATACGATCCTATTAAGTTATGATTATTACCAGAGTAGGTTTTCCTTCATTTTCAACTGACTTCCAAAAAAGGAGGAGACACTTAATTCGACTATATGTTTTTTTATGTTTATTACTTCATAACTTCGGACAGGTTGAACCAATTTTGATTTGTTTTTGGATTTTTTTTTTGGAAATTGGAAGCTACTACTGACCAAGTGGTCCAATTTCAATTTGGTCCAATCTGACAACTATTCGGTCCCATTTCGGTACTTTGAAGTTGGTTGCTGTGACAATTTTTGACGTGTATCTTTATTATTTACTAAGTATTCTTATAATAATATAATAAGTAATATAAATTGCATATTATGTTTACTTTTACGCTATCTCATTCAGTTTTTCTAAAACTATTCTTCTCAAGGCCCTAAAGCTATTGACGTAAATAAATACGTGCACGTAATCATCATTACACGTCATTTCAGACAATTAAGCAACACTGACACTAAGCGGCGATGAGCACGTGATGCGCAGGAGTCTTCCTCAGATCTCGCTCGCTGAACGAGCCGGGAGACTACAAAAAAGTGCCGCACTTAAGACATGACATATGGTGTCAAATCGTTTATACAGGATGCGTTAAACATAACATATGAGTTCGATTTTTGCTGAGCGCGTGGCAGGTGGCTTTTTAGGTTACCTCTGGTGCTCCGCAAATATCGGATTTCCAGACACTCTCATACCGAACAACGTTTCTTGTCTGCACCTGGAGCTAGTTAGGAATAACTAGTTCTTCTGTGCGGGACTATCAACTAATCAAGCATTACCTTGACATTGGCGAAATCATCGATGAATATCGATGGAGCCACGTTTTTAAAGAAAGAAGAAGAAGAAGAAACATAACCTATAGAGAAATATAAACGCCGCCGTTAATCTATTTTATAATGCTGAAAAAAAATTTGATTAGATAAGTTCGCTAATTATTGTGATCGAATTGAAAAATGTATTTTAGTATTTTAGGCAATAACTTATATTCACACTATAACATTAAGCCTAAGTCAATAGGAGGTGAATATCATTCAAAGATTTCTATAAGAATATACTTCAAGTACCCACAAACACTTTCAAACCTAAATACAGCATAAAATTAAACGAAAATAGAAACTAAAGAAAACATTGTAATCAAAAGGTACTGAACACGATTTGCGAATAATTGTCTATGATCATAAATTTTAACGATTTGTGCTCAAACTATAAACATCAACCTGTATAATAAAGCCCCTGTGGACTTTATAAATCAATAACACAGTAACTCATTTCAAAATGCATTTTATGTTCATTCAATAAGGTTTGTTATGGTTTGTTTTATTGTAATTTAGTGGGAAAAGGGGCTCGTCAATTAATTCTCTGGCTGTTTAAGTACCAGCTACTTCTTATTATTGCATAGAACACGTGTCTCTAACTAGAATTTGTTAGAACTATGTTTTTTTAACGAAAGGAACCATTGAAGATTTTATTTTAACAAAAGGGTGTTTAAGAACTCTGGGTGATAATGAGTGAAGACGAATATACCTAAATACACAGTAAATCCTAGTAGGCAATTTATGCACAATTTTTAGTCTATGCTACTATTATAAAGAGGTAAGATTTGTATGTTTGTAATGAATAAACTCAAAAACTACTATGCCGAAATTCTTTCACCATTAGAAGGTTACATTCACCCTGAGTAACATAGGCTACTTTTTATCCCGGTAATGTGTTCCCACGGGAACCGGGAACGAGTGAACTAAATCACGCGGGCGAAGCTGCGGCGATCAGCTAGTAATTAATAAAATACCGGCCAAAACACATAAACACACATATAAACACGTTTGTTGTATGGGAGCCCCCTTAGATATTTATTTTATTCTGTTTTTTAGTATTTGTTGTGAAAGAGGCAACAGAAATACATCATTTGTGAAAATTTCAACTTTGTAACTATTACCGTTCATGAGATACAGCCCAAGACAGACAGACGGACAGCGAAGTCTCAGTAATAGGGTTCCCGTTTTACTCTTTGAGTACAGAACCCTAAAAATTTATTATTTAATTATTAGGGTTCTGTAGAGGTGTAGTGAGGTTGCGATACTAGTTTGATCTATCTATCTACTTAATTGCTATGCTACTTGCTGTTATCTGCTTTTAGAAATCAAATCATCTAAATGAAGTCGTTTGAAGTTTATCTTCATGGTTCTCTACAACTCTACTGGTACTCTAATACTTTATACGTTTGAGTTGAAAGTTGTTTTTTAAATTGATTATAACGCATTTAAATAATCTTTTAGATACAGAAGTTATAAAAATGCAAATTGCTTAGATAGTGTCTAAATTCGTAGATATATAAATATATTTTTTTTTGGACATTCTCACACAATGTCATCTAGGCCAAATTAAGCTAATATAAGCTTGTGTTATGGGACGATTTCGATTACGAAACGATTTATCTAGACGATTGATAAACATACTTATATATTTCTAAATATATACATATTATACATAGAAAACACACATACTACGAAACAAAACTTTGTGAATCACACAAATAATTTTATTCGACCCGGAATCGAACCTGGGACCTCAGGGACGGCAGTCAACATACTCATACCACTGCGCCACCGGGGCTGTTGAAATATTTTAGATTTAGAAGCTTTATATGTAATATCATTGTATATTCACTTATATATTTGTATCATGTACTGTTTCTGGCGAAAATTGAGCAAATAAGATTGCTTTTTCCTTCCCCTTCTGGGAAACGGGCGTGATTAATAATAGCCTTATAAGGTATCGACGACACAAATAAAATTTGCAACGCATCACGACATTGGGGTGTAAGATTTCCCTTGCGTTTTTTTCTGTTCGTTTTTATGACACAATCTCATTAACGAGCACATTAGAGGATAATAGACTTCCTATCGGTGACACGTGGCATCGTTGACGTGATGATGAAAGCCTTTGTATCAATTAAGGCAAATATTTTAAATAGATTTCTTGTAAATTGTTTTGGTGACAGATATAATTGCATTACGGCATAAATAAATCACACCAATCGGATGAATAGTTCCATAGTTAAATAATTTGAAGTATTGAGTTATTAAATTTGGCGCGCGAAATCCAACAATCGATTTTTTTAGGTACTTTAATGTTTGATAACTCCAAAACTATATAAGCTACATTATACCAAAAACTATACAGCAAAGCACGTTAAAATGTGTTCTATCTGCATGCCAAATGTCAATGTCAAGTCGATAGGTTTAAAATTGCGACCGGTATCGTGGCACACACAAAGTTTTTCAATTGAGACCAAGTATGAGGAAGACACCACTGCTCTCCTCTCCTCTTAATAAAAAGGTACGTTACCCTCATGTTTTGTGTTTTACTAATCTTTTTATGGATTCGTAGCTTGTCACCAGAAACGTAAGTACTTAGTGTCACTATTTTTTCCCAATATCATTAAATGTACCTACAGATTTACTGTTTTCCTATATGATATGTATGTATTGATAGAAGATGTAACAGACAGATATTGCCCAAACACTACTAACTCCTACCAAGCCCTACTAGGCGACTGCTCATAGTGTACACAAAGCGGCCCATAGTTTTAATTAGTGCCACCATGTGTGTCGACTCACGTCGCGGGGGCCCCGCCCCCATCCATCTGCCACCTTGGTGATAGTATAATTATCTCAGAACGTTTAATGTGCTGGGTCATGGCTTAAAAGAAAGCGGTTTGTTTATGTGAACCAAAAAATTTCGTAAAGTGTCTTATCGTGATTTTTGAACCCAAAAATATCTAAACGCGTCTTATCATGATAATATTATATTTATCAGATGTAAGGTACGAGTATCTTATGGTTTTTGGACGAGGAAACATTGGAGTATTCGAAGAAGATTTTTCTAGTATCTGCTTCGATAGTTGTGGAATTAATAACATTTTATTTCACTTATTTTCAAACAAATAAAGATGATTACATTTGTACAGTCTAACTAACTAAATGCAGTGTGCTAATATACTAAAATTATATCCAAACTCCAAAAAACAGGCATCAAAAAACTACTCTGCCGACTGGCAATGTTCCCAGAAGGCTAGCTGTATAGCAATCCTTATTCTTTGTGTATAAATATAAAAAACAGTTTGTTAAATTTTATTGATATAGCCGCCCGAAGTGCGGCTGCACCTAGTTTTAGCCGGTTAGGTTAGGTTAGGTTAGACCTAGTTCTAACCGGTTAAAACTAGGTGCAGCCGCACTTCGGGTATTAGCCGTAACATATCAATGACTGTACTGTAACAGCCCGCTACCGCTTATGGCTTGCTATCTGCCTGAACTACGGCAACGTGTGGGTTACATTCAAAATCGTTTAATTTCAGAGATTTCGTAGAACTCACGACAGCGACCGGCCTTAAGTGATTTGTACTTTAATAATTACTTAATTGACAAACAAAATTTTTTAAGCGATGACTGTACTTTTTATTCAGAATCGTTTTTTTAATGGAATTAGGATATTTTGCATTTTAAGGATGGTCAGTAAACCAGTTTATTTCAGTACTAGCTGATCGCCACAGCTCCGCCCGCGTGATTTAGTACTGTTCGCGATAAACTCAAAAACTACTGCACCGATTTTCATGCTCCTTTCACTAATGGATAAAGTGGTTGTCAAGGAAGGTTTTAGTATATAATGTGTCTCGAGTGAAGCCGTGGGCGTCCGCTAGTGTAAGTGTAAGTGTAAGTAAGTATGTGAAAGATTTCAAAGAGAACAAAATCAAGATCAATGCAATCAGTAGCTAAGGTTGGGTTCACCGTCAATGTTCGTCTACATGTTCGTTACTAAATGATTATAATATGAAAAACTAAAATAAAGTTAAGCACTTTATTATACTTTTTCACATATTATTTTTTTTTTTTTATCACAATAAAATTCTAGCTCTATTTGTTTCGGCTAATCTTTGAAACGACTAAACCAATTTTAACGGGACTTGCACTGGCAGATAGGTGACGTTATAAGGAGTAACTTAAGCTACTTTATATCCGGGGAAGGTATTCCCGTGGGAATTGGGGACTATAAAAAACTTTTCGAAACGAAACCTATCAACTAGTTATAAATAACATAGCTCACTGACCTGTGTCTCTGTTACATTTAGTAGCTTTGCCATATCAGCTCGTTCTCCAGAAGAAAGATACTTCTTCACTTCAAACAGCTTCTCCAACTCGAAAATCTGTCTCCCCGTGAACGTCGTCCTGGCTTTCTTCCGTCTCCCAACACCTGATTCCTCTCCTTCCTCGCTTGTTAAGGAACCTAGTGGAGAACGGACATCTTCTGTTGACTTTTTCCGTTTGATGAGCTTTGAAGGATCTAGAACAGAAGAATTAAATAACTTTACTACTTACTTCTCTTCTCACTTATTCATTGGGGTTTGCAGATCAATGGGTACTAAAAAACTTATCCAAATTTTGCGATTAGGTACCTACCTACTATTAAGTTAGTACATCTATAAAATTTAATGATCGGAGGGTCCGAAACGAGCAGGGACCAAATAGTGACAGCTTTGAGGTTACACTCAGGTCACTTTCCTTTAAAATAAGTTTGCATTTTTAATGTGCAAAGTTAAAACACCAAACTGCACTTTGTGTGGATTGGTTGACGATATTTATCACATTTTTGTAGAATGTATTCGGAGTGAGGCCCACAGAGAGGTCCTTAACATTATAAATCAAAACGTAGCTGACTATTTAACTATAATAGCAGACCCTCTGTCTAACCGTGCAAGAACAATATACAGTATATTTAGAAATATCTTAATAAATCGGTAGATATTTAATCACAACACTGTAATTTATTAATTTTGTTAATTTGTAATATATGTTTTGTTAATCCGCTAAGCGCTATGAAGGCAACATTATAATTATTATAACGCCCTCTTTATTTCAATAAAGATTAAAAAAAATTGAATGAAAACATATTATTTAGGTACTTAGTTGTATTATCATTATCAGCCTCGAAGGCTTCTCAAAATTGTTAAAATAATATAAGTACTTAGGTATATCCTGACCACCGCTCACAGAAGTATGACTGACAAGAAACATTTAACATTGACCTATCACTACTATTAACTATTGCTGTGCTAAGACCACGGCAAGTGTATGTATCTATAAATAGATCATTTCATTCCAATTAGTATGATATTATTTACTGCAAACAAATACAAAATGGTAAATACAATTTTGTGATTGTAGTGATCACTTCGCTCTATAAACCGACATTTATGAATATAGCCTGCATTAGGTATTACCTGTTTTATTAAATGGCGTTGTGCACAAATATCCCAGTATTTCAATATAATTTACTTGCCCTTATCCCAATCATATGGAGTCGTAGCAATATGTAATTCTCCTCCACACATCCCTGTCACACGTCATCTTCTCGATCAATCCCTTTCATCCTCTTTTACGCAATCCTTCTACCTATTTGAGCTTACTTCTTTACAAAACGATATTAAATAAAGTAATGTGAGTGTAATGG
The DNA here is from genome assembly GCA_963556515.1 of Nudaria mundana. NCBI lineage: Eukaryota > Metazoa > Arthropoda > Insecta > Lepidoptera > Erebidae > Nudaria > Nudaria mundana. The sequence continues at coordinate 17,853,291 of OY748306.1, read as the reverse complement.
ACCCGAACCTTAAGAGAGGCCCAGACACTAAGAGATCGACTGCAGACCAGACAATAACTTCAACCTTATCAAATATCGGTAAGGCCGATATCCTCGGGTGGCTTGCAGACAATCTGTTAGTGTGTGTCCCTTAAGTAACTCTCGGCTAATTTCTAAAACATCTAATAGCCACAGATATAAATTAGTTGGACGGGCGTTTATGGCGTACAGTAAATCTGCCACAAGTTTATTGCCAGTTTGGAAATTACGACTTATATTGGTACTTTAGGTCAATGATGGTCAGGTGACGTAAACATTTGCTTTCTACTGTATAACACCGATAGACAAACATATTTTAAGAACATTAACCTTAACACAATATAGTTCGAGACGCCCAGGACTTTAATTGGCTGTGCCATAGCGGCTGGCACGTAAGATTTTGTTACCGTTCATCAACATTGCATCACAAGGCAACGGGAATAATTTTAAAAAAAAATTACAATTTATCTGCTAATTTTTATTATATTCTAAATAAATGTGCCCATTATAATGTGACGGCAATAGGCTTGCCTCCTATTACGTGGGACTCAAAATACTGGCAAATTGTGGGTGTGTATTGCGCCTCTGCCTGCCCCTTCGGGGATATAGGCGTGTTATGTGTGTGTGTGTAACTTTTACACAAACAAATTAACTACACGACGAATTTGAATGCAGTTTATAGCGATAGATAGAGTGATTCAATAAGAATATTTACACAAAGGTTCATACAATCACCACCCATAGGTTACCAGTAATTTTTGTTGGCGTGATTTTGAATTGTTTGAGCTGTTACGAACTAAAATATATTTTGTACTTAATAAATGGTTTGAAAATAAAATTCGGTATAATTGTAAGTGTACGAGAACGTTGCGGTGTTTCAGAAGATTAGTGAGTAAAATAGAAAAAAGGGATGCTTAGATGGTTCAGGCACGTAGAAAGGATGGATGAAAGAAGATTGACGAAACAGATATGTACATAAGGCGGGTGTGTATGGACAGGCAGGTAAGGGTCGACCTAGCCGAACGTACTTCGACCAAATCGGAGATGTTTTGACCAAAGGCCAGCTCAAGAGTACCCCTAACCTGAGAGCGTGCATGAAGACAGTATTGAACGGTTTTGAAAGTGGAAGAAGCGAAAGAAGTATGCCAGGATCGTAGCAAGTGGAATTTCATAGTCTCTGCCTACCCCCATGGGAAAGAGGCGTGACGATATGTATGTATGTAATTAAGTGTAATCGTGTAAACTTATGAGTTATTTATGAAGGTAATGTGTAACCATGAACATTGGCATAGAGAAGACTAACTCCACGAAATCTTATTCTATATCTTCACTGTACTGCAATGAAGACATAATAATGTAAATATCTCACCCGCAATGCATGTCATGTCAAATTTCATACAATAATGAAATGTGTTTCATGTCACGCGGGCCACCCGCAATTGGTTGCTAGGGTAACGGGGCTAGTTGCGAACTAATTTGACGTTGACAAAGCGCATTGCGGGCGAGATCCGTAGGCTCATGAAATAACGCTAGACAGGGAAAGTGCCCAACCAACGCAAAATGTCACAACCAACACCAAATAAACTAATTTGTCTCACTAAACAATTAACAGTAACATTACAGTACCTACAATACAAATTGTATACAATAATGTATTGTATATAATAATAAATACAATTACTATAACGGTTCCAGGTATGGTGTTGTAATTGATATGTGACGTATGAGTCAGAGATGCGTCAGCGGTCTTAGTGGAGTACATACAGCTACTACAGTGACGAGCGGAGCGGGCAGCGAGTTGTAAAAAATGCCTACCCTGACACAACTGGATACTGGATGGATGGCGATTAATTTCATCGATGAGCTCTCAGAGTCATAAACATATTCAAGATATCCTCAACTACTTATACGCGGTAAACAGGCAGCTGGTCCAGGTTTTGACATATATCTATATTGCCTGGAAACGGCTATGGGGCAATGTGGGTGTAAACATCGCATCTCTCTATTCACTCTGTTATCCTCAAAGCCTAACCACTATCTGAGGCTGTAATTATAAGAAGCCAGGTTACCGGTATGGATAAACCTCTAAAGGTTCATTCAGGTAGGTAGGTAGGTATAGTATTGCATGTTATCTTCCTCTTAATAAATGCACCCTAGCATTAGACACTTGTTATCACAGGACTATTCGCCTGAGGGAGGAGTAGAATTCAATCAAGCGTACCCGTGAGTGTTAAGCACAAAAACATGTTTCATCCCCAACGCTAAGCGAGTCGCCTCTTCCTGTTTTGTAAACGCTACCTTATATCTCAAAGAATATCGGTGGCGGGAACTTGGGTGTTAACATTTCTCACGTATGATATTAAGTGGGTGGCCAATTACTCGTATTTTTTTGCGTGCAAAAGGTGAGACACGTATCTACTAGGAAATTACATTACTTGGTTCTAGAAATCCGCGTTTTCTATATGTAGGGACTTAATACATATACCAACACTTTGTGACAGAACCAGGTTTACTGTTCCTGTCTACGAAAGTGTATACAGCATTGTTTCAAGTGGGCTTGGATGGCCAAAGCCGCAACTATAAGGAATAGCGAAAAATGCTCAAAGGAGACACGAGCCCGATTTTGAAGAAACTTAAAACCTTACCATTAGATTTTTTTAAAACCTATAATCCTAGCTGGGAATCGAATTGATATAGAAAAAAAATCACACCCTTTATTATTACACCATACGATAGTGTTGCTGTTAAGGATCAAATTCTAGGAAGTAATGATATACGGAAAATTTAAGGAAAACTTAGAATTTTAATAAAATTCATATTTCTCCTTCTCAAATTCATGTGACTCCTTCGAGCATTTTTCGCTATTCCTTATAGGTAATTCCGGATTTGACCATCCAAGCCCACTTGAAAAATTCACTTGTATATTGAGCCGACCGGTTTCGCTTTTTAGCATTATCAAAGGAGCTCTACCAAGTAGACCACCTTTGATAGTGCTGAAAAGCGAAAATAAATATAATAAATAGTAGAATAGTGTATATAATAATAGTAGCAGTGTGTTTGTTCATCATGTATTATAACTTCTATCCAGGCTGTTGGAATTTTGGTTTGAATTACAGAGGGGTATTCTATAGTTTCCGGTAACGGCAATAGGCTTGCCACCTTCTACGTGGGACCAACATAATCACTGCCAAAGGACGTATAGGTACTTTATGCTCATCTGTCTACCTCTTCGAGGATATAGGCATGATTATATGTATGTATTAACTGAAGCAAAGGATTTAAGAATACATACATTTACATTTGACTGCTTCGGTGGCGTGGTCGGTAGTGCATCGGCTTTCGACGCCGGAGTCTCGGGTTCGATTCCCGGTCGGGACAAACTTTGTGTGATGACATATGCGTTTGTACCGAAGTCTGGATGTTTCCTATGTATAATATGTATGTATTTACAAAAAAAATATATAAATATAAGTATTTATATCAGTTTATCTAGTACTCATATCACAAGCTCTGCTTAGTTTGAGACTAGATGGCGTTGTGTGAATTGTCCTAATATATTTATTTATTTATTTATTTATTTATACACACAAACACAAAAACTCAATAACCTTTTTCTTAGCTCTACGAACAAACATAATACGAAGTTATTAGCTGTAACTGTCAATAAAGACAGAAATACCAAATAAACTGTCAATATACAAGATGGCACCCACTTCGCTATAATAAAACACGTTATGCTAACAGGAAAGAATAAATTTCTACATAGCAGTGTATATTGACATGCGGATCGGTGGGAGGGGTCCCACCTGTGCAGAGTGTGTCGTGTTCGAGTAAGTTTATGTGCTGAGTAACACGGCTTCACGGCTTGTCATTGTGGATTAGAAGGGGTTTGGTGCCTGTGCGTAACATATTTATGTGTGTTTCCTGGTGGAGATTTTCAGTTTTGCAGGTCAAAAATACACATACAAAACTGTAATGAATAAAATAAAATAAAAGTTTATGTAACAGATACCTCCGAGGCCGAGAACTACCTAGGTAGCTACTGAAAGTTTCATAAAAACACATGTCATAGTCATATTATGTTATTTTAATGTAAATAAATGAAAATTAAATAAATAATTAATAATAATTTTAATGTAATGTAAATATTTTTAGTATATAATTATGTATATTTTGTTCATTTTAATTCTTAATGATTACTAGCTATCTATATACTTGTTATTTTTGTTACATGCTTAATACCTGCAAATCTATGTAGTACTATGCTATCGTCTATTAATCAATCCTTATTGACTTAGATCTTATGATTTTAATATTAAAGCGTTAAGGTCACTGTCACTGTAACATTAATTCAATCGGAATGTTGTTCCCGTGTGCCTTCAAATACAGAATTACAGGAACAACTGTATGACGGTAGTACCCGTAACGCCTATCACACTATGTGGCAAGCGTTAGTACCTATTGTAAGCTTGTAGGAAATTTGGGTGGAGTTTGTTCCCAAAAATATCAATACAGAACTATTTTTTTCTCCGGATGCGTAAACGCAACAGTGTGTTGTAATTTTCCACGTATTTACTTCCCCTCCCAAACAAAACATACTAACTCGTAAAAATCTGTTTTCTGTAAACTTTAAATTCAGAAGCATCCGTTGCAAAATGTCTTCCAAACTAAAAATGACAAACCGTGAGTAATTTCTATACAAGTTGCAGTTTTAGACAATAGACGAATTAGAGAGTCGTGTTCAGTACTCAAAGATAGGTTTAATAGCTCTCATAGTCTTCACAAGTTTCAGAGTATTATGTCTTCATTAACTACAAAGGATCTCAAGTCTCCCGAGCTTACAAACAGGAAATAATCCGTACAATTACAGACAATCAATGAACCACTTAACGTATCCAACTGGGAGCGAGTTATGACCAATAAATCGGGACTCAAACCTAGGAGCTGGGTAGTAAAGTTTGAAATCTTTTGAAGTCAATGGTAGTTTACACGGTTTGAGTGTTGTGCTTTATGGGGGTTTATGGCACCCGTGGGTTATTGTTTTTGTTTGACAATGCGGTTGGCAACGTGCCGGCCACTGGTCGTGATATGACAGATGGTGAACGATTTGTGATTTTATTACACAACGGTGTAACACATCATCGCTTTACTACCGATGTTAAGTTGAGCAAAGCGCTTGAATTATAGCAAACTTACTTGATGTTAAATAAGGCAATAATGTACCTAATTTACTAAAAAGATGTTCACAAGCGATCTTTGACAAAGTAGTGTCCGGTAAGCGGCAATAGCCTCGCCCCGGCAAAATTAAGCCTCAGCATACCCGTTTGGAAAAACGGGCGTGACGATCTTGCACCAGCACTAGATGTCATTATTACTCTAGTAACTTAGGGATAACAATATACATGTAATAGGTACAAGGATAATTATTTACATTCATAGACCAACGCGGTCGTCGTATCGCTGTCGCCGTATACGACTACATTATTATGGATTCGAACAGTCTAATCATGTTTAAAGAATGACAGTATTCTATAAAACACATTCTCTTAACAACACATTTGAAATCTAACTTTATTCTACATCAAGGTAAAGTTGTAAATCGTTTGCTGGGTGATTACCGTAGTGATGAGCTGTTGAATGTTACTGGGTAATAATTATCCAGTAACTGGTAATCGATATAAAGTGAACGTTAAATTGAATCGATACATCAGGTAGCGGGGTTTGAAATGGGCTTAATCGATTGCAGAGTGTTATTGAGTGAAAGCTGAAGTTTCTCTTTCAAAGCAGTAATTCATAGTTTAAAGTAGTAAGAGTGAGTGAGTTTGATTTACTTTAGAGTAAAAACTAAAAACGTTTTAAACAACACTTATTGGGTGACAGAATTAAGCTTATCTAATAATAATGTTCGTATCTCATAGCCTGACGATGTGTGATAGTGGGTGAAGTGTGGCCGAAGTGTGATATAACTACTTACTGTCTATCAAATAACATCATTGGTACTAATGTTGGAAACTTTTTTTCTCCAATTTTGCTAGACTAGTCCCACGTAATAGGAGGTAAGACTTTTTACATTTTCGTGCACTTTGCATACTTAGTTACTCTTGCCTGTGTGTGCCTCCTCCGTCTCTTAGCAGGCGCACCATAATAGATACAAAAAAATACCGATACGTCGGAGCACAATGGCCGTAAACGCTATTGTAGCAAAATTTTAATGCATTCCCCAAAAAATGAAGAACAAGCGCTTAGCCCCTTTGAGTCCCAAGGTACCGTCATCTAAAACAGCTCTGTGCTAGTATGATGCATACACAAAGACAAATTAACTAATAACGTGTATCGCAGCTGTGAATGGTGGAGTGATTTACGATGTCTGCTGACGCCCGCAGTGACACGCCGCGAAGATTAAAGCCGCACCACCCCCTGGGACACGCCGTGTCGGGGTGAACTGTAGTATATTTAAATGATTATAATATATTTTACTTTAAGCGTAAATTGTTGGTAATGACTACTATCTAATTAATGTATCGTTCTAAATGAAACTTTGTTTGTTTCTCAAATAATATGTACAATATGAATCACAAAGAGTGTACAAAGCTGTAAAACTTTTTCTCTCTTTAAAAGTAAAGTCAAAACACATTATATGTCCTCTTTACACTAGCTATATATGGTAGTATATGTAAGTATTGTATATATTATAGCATCCATAGTTTATGAAGGTTTATTTATTTACTTGCACTGCACACACTTAGCCTTTTCACTCTTACTTCTCCTCTCAGGCCTGCTGGAAGAGATTCCTTTAAAAATAAGTAGTGCCCTTGTACTATGCTCACTTTATTCTTTTGTACTTCTGTTTCTTGTTTTTTTTTGTGTGCATGTACAAAAATTATAAAATAAAATAAATAAATAAAGAGGATCTAATCTTGGGCTGGATTTGAACCAGCTGTTCCTTTTCTAAGAGACACGTTCTACCAACTGACCAATGCACCACTAGGCCAAGAATCTTGCGATGCGAATGCATCGATACAAAGCTAACCGTGTTGTCGGAATTAGACCACATGGGAAGTAAGTACTTACATTCAATTAAAATTAGAATTTTCCAAATCGGTTCACCCAGCCCAAATTTATAAGGTAACAAACATTAAATACAAACATGCAGTCGAATTGAGTACCTCCCCTTTTTTTGAAGTTGGTTAAAAATGAGCACAAACTACATGGCTAAGAAAAATGAGCACAAACTTCATGGCTAATAAAAATGAGCACAAACTTCATGGCTAAGAAAAATAATATTTAGTTTATTTGTTTGTTTCTGTGTCACTAAATCAATTCATTAGCCCCACGTTATACGAGTAGAGGTGATATTATTATTTTCGTCTCCGAGTACTGTTACAAGCTTTCAGTCAGCAGGTGATCCAAGTGCAAGATAACTTAGGCCCTGGAAGTATTAAAAACTACGTATGCAATGCACCACACGATCTCCGGAGAGGCTGCATGTCTCCTAGCCGAGGCCCCTCCATGGGACCTGGAAGCGAGAGCCCTTGCGTCATTGTTCCAATGGTGCAAGGAGGCGCTGGAGCGGGACCACACGTACCCTCCCCGCTGAATTCCGTAGTCAGCGGCGTGGGCGCCGCAGACTCATCTACGCCCAAGACCATCGACCTCCATGATCGGGGCCTGAGGACGGCGGCATCGCCACCCGCCGTCCTTACAGAAGCAGGCTAGAAGGGTTGCGTGCTGCGGGGCCTTTGCCCCATAGCACACAACCAGATTCACTCACTGACGCGGGATAAAACCCTACCCCAACGACGCGGGATTCTCATCCCGACCAAATCCCCGCAGAGACCACAGATGTGGTCAAAGTCCGCCGGGCGCCACTGGAAATACCTGTTTGTAACCAGAGACGCCCGGAAACAGACGTTAGAGCGATCGCGGCCGCAGGCCGCGGGATTAAAAAAAAAAAATGTATGCAATGCATGCTGCATTGCATACATTTTTTTTTTTGCTGTTGCAAAAAACTGAGCGACGTGTTAAATTTTCGAACGACGATTTATTTTTTTATGTTCAAATTTTTTTGTTTTTTTTTTGTTCTAAGCCACCCGCACGCCACACGGTCTCACTGTGGTAAGTTTGAAGGAGATCGGTTCAGGCGTTTAGGAGGAGTATGCGGACAAACGAAACACATGAGTCGCCTAAGATTGAGCTAAGTACGCTCAATAATTTGACCCAAACTCGAATCATGACCTATTCTGTAAGCACCTTAAATTGCAATCTGACAAAGGTATAACCATGAAATATTTGAAGTAGCTACAATTATAAACTCACTGCATTACCCAAGTTCTTACAGTTGCTAAACATATTTCACTATAAGTGCAATAACAATAAACCCTTTGTGGAATTCCTGTCCAATTATATCATACTATTTATCGATACTCGACTCAGACTGGTAAAAGACTAAATGGAACGCTAATGGTCCTATCAACGACGTTAAGTTTGTTCTATTTGCGGGCAATGCCGCGGCCGGGGCGAAGCTTAGCAATGCGTTTATTTTGACACACCGTCATTTTATCGATGGGACTTAAAGGATTGGGGATACTACGAGCGATGGGATATAATTATGAGAAGCAATTTCTCAAACTATCGGAAACCTACAAACGAAAAACGTAGTAAATATCCCATTTATTAATTTAAAGCTAATGTTTCAAAAATATCGGAAACTCAAACCAACGTTACATGGTAAATATCCCGATAACTGGACTCGGTTTTTTTTATATACTATTCGGCTTGTTAATAACCAACTATATCCTAAAGACGAAATGAAATGAAATTATAATTTATTTCGTATAGGTCATTTAATGACGCTTACCAACGTCAATGAGTGCTTAAAATAAAAATATAATTACTTCTATATTTACAATATGTACTGCCAGATTGGCAAAGCAATAGGTAAATAGAACCGTGAGAATATATATCTGATAGATTACAATTCTTCTTAAGACTAAAAGAGGACGAATATACATTGGTCTCATGTCAAAATCAGTAACGATTGTAAATTATAGCATGCTAAGTATTACTTACGCGAAGAAGGACTACAGCAATAGGAAAAGTGGAATGAAGAAGGTAGAGAAAAGGAAAGTGGGTCTCTGGAGCTGTCATACGCTATATGACCAGAATTAGTTTCTGATGTTCGGTCTGAAGTGACAGTGGCTGAACTACACTAATTAATTACCCACTTCATGATGGGATATTCATGGCACTACCACCATAGGTATTAACCATGATACCAATGGGTATTAACTTTAATATCCCGCTTTTTTTTCTTAGATTTCTTTTTAATTACCTCTGTTAACGAAAACCACACATACAGTAAAGTTTCTTCAAGCTATATAATATAGTATGGCTGATAGTGGACGCTAACATTTAGTGCAGTATCGAGCGGTAGTCTAAACAAGGGGGCAGACGAGTTACAAATTGAACCATTGCGAGTTCAGCTCTGGTAAGTAAACGTCTGTTAGGGATGTCACATTTTTGCATATGATTTACTTACACTAATTCGAAACAAATAAAATGGAATTATATAAAATATCTATTTTAAGCAAATAACGTTTGCTAACTTTTCTTAAATAAATAAATAATAAATAGGACAATTCACACAACGCCATCTAGTCTCAAAATAAGCAGAGCTTGTGATATGAGTACTAGATAAACTGATATAAATACTTACATACATTTTTTGTTGTAACTACATATATATTATACATAGGAAACATCCAGACTTCGGTACAAACGTATCTGTCTACACACAAAGTTTGTCCCGACCGGGAATCGAACCCGAGACTCCGGCGTAGAATGCGGATGCACTACCGACCACGCCACTGAAGCAGTCGGTCAGCTCAGTCTGGCAGCAGCAGAAGTCAGTCAGCAAATTCATGCTAGTTTCTGGATGAGCACATAGGACCTAACTCATTTCTTTATCTGGATAAGTGTATTTTCGTAAAAATAAGCAATGAAAAATCTACTTTACGCGCCAGGAGCTGTGTCTGCCATAATCATAAGCCTAGTTAATAAAATAACCTAAATTATAAGTTGATTCGTGAATCGTGTATGATGTATGTTATGAATATAATAATGTCAAACGCCAGATTCAACACACATTTGCAACGTCTTTAAATAAAATCACAGCATTTAATCTCCTGTAGTATTATGTTATCTGATTTCGGAGTGACAACCCTAAACCGCATTAACATAGACAAATCGTAGCTCCGACAAACTCACAATTGACGCAATAAGCCCGCGTTAATATTGCCACTATTAATCCATATAAATTTTAATGCTATAAATAAATTGGCAACCCTAAGCCACAGCTGCAACGGCCAATAGCTTATTGCTTGGACGTTCCACGTTTGAATTACATCTTCGAGACATGCAAATACACATGAGATTAAAGTAAACGAAAGTTATTACGACTGTGTAAAGTTCAAGTTTGGTTAGACGTTAATATTGTGAAGTGCGATCTGAAACGATAGTAAGGCAATGGTCCTTCGACATTAGTTATAGTGAACGGGTTGCCACTATAAGTATAGTTTATTTTGTATTTCAAAGCAATAAGTTTGCTTAAACTATTCTTAAATACCAGTACGGTGTCTTGCGCGGTGTTTCGCGCCGCACCACGCCATAGGTTTTGGCCTATAACTTTTGACCCCTTAGGGCTAGGTCAAATTTTCGATTTTTTGGCTTGCCTCCAAATCGAGGGCTACATTCCCCATTTCTATATAAAGATAGATTAGGATAGAAATTATAAATAAATTACAAAAACTGAAATGTCATCGGCGGGACTCGAACCAACGCTAAGCTTGATAGCGCGATCTAGAAATTATTATAATATGAAGCAAAGATTGGATGTTGTTGGTATCTGGTCATCGTAGTTGGTTAGAGCATTCCTCTTGTAAGGGAAAGACCGTCGGTTTGAGTCCCGCCGATGACATTTCCTTTTATGTGATTTATTTATAATTTCTATCCCAGCTGTTTTAGCTGTCCCAGCTAATTTCGTACCACCTAAAATGTTAATATTAAACTTTCCCTGAACATCCACGAATATTTTAAGACCAAAATTAGTCAAATCGGTTCAGCCATTCCAAAGTTTTATTGAGACAAACGAACGGCTACATATACATAGACAAACGAACGGCTAGATATACATAGACAAACGAACGGCTAGATATACATAGACAAACGAACGGCTAGATATACATCGACAAACGAACGGCTAGATATACATAGACAAATGAACGGCTAGATATACATAGACAAACGAACAGCTAGATATACATAGACAAACGAACGGCTAGATATACATAGACAAACGAACGGCTAGATATACATAGACAAACGAACGGCTAGATATACATAGACAAACGAACGGCTAGATATACATAGACAAACGAACGGCTAGATATACATAGACAAAGGAACGGCTAGATATACATAGACAAAGGAACGGCTAGATATACATAGACAGATATACATAGACAAACGAACGGCTAGATATACATATACAGATATACATAGACAAACGAACAGCTAGATATACATAGACAAACGAACGGCTAGATATACCTACATAGACAAAACAAATATTTGATTATTTGTTTGAATTGAATAGGCTCCGTAACTACGGAACCGATTTTGAAAATTCTTTCACATTATTTATGAGTAACTTAAACGTTTATCCCGGTAATATGTTCCCGCGGGAATCGGGAATGAAAAAAATATATCACGTGAGTTGAGCTGTGGTGATCAGAGATTACATAGCTAAAGAGTTTATTTATTAGTTTGTACGTATTTGATCTAAATCTTTTAAAGATAAAACCTTACGCTATGATTAATAGGAGGGAAATAAAGTATCAGGGCAAATTTATTCCTTTTATAAGAGGCTCTATTTCGTAGGCTGCTTAAAAGATTAAAATTAAGTAGATTACAGTGCTCAATATTTCCACAGAATAGAGAATAATAATTTTGATCAGAGATTTTTTTTTAATTTGACGGATAAATAAATATACAGTTTATACTTTTGATTATTGGCACTCGAAATGAAATGAAATGATTTATTTATTTGTATAGGTCACTAAATGGCTCTTACAAACGTCAGTAAGTACTTAAAATAAAAAATGTCATTGCTCCTATATTTACATGTAATGCCAGATTCGCAAAGCAATAAGTAGAACCGAGAGAAAGAACCTGGCAATAAAACTCTCGGTCACTCTTTTTCAATAATTTACTCATTTACACATTTTCTTAAGACTAAATGTGGACGAATGTACATTGGTCTCGTGTCAGAATCAAAATGCGTGTATAATGCAAAAAAAAAATTTGTTTGTCACCTGAGTACAAAATATGCTACAATTACATTTTAGGAGGAGGTTGCACCATGCTCAAGCCAGACACTTTTATCATTAAGGTAATCAACTGTCTTATAATATGCTTTTTGACATAAAGTGGTCTTTATAAAGGTTTTAAATTTACTGTCGGGTATACTAAGGACCGATTCAGGCAATTTATTATAAAAGCGTATACCTCGATGGAACCTATAGTAATGCATGATGATCAAACATACTTGTATACTTTTCCACAACTTTCTTATCTTCAAGCCATTTAAAAATAAATAAATTTTTAAATGGCTTGAACATGTGTTAGACAGTGAAGTAAAACACCTTTGGTAAGTAATGCAGCGAAACCGGTTGGTGAAAATAAATCAAATAAAGTTGTGGAATAGCGTACAAAGTAATTACTAACTTAAACTCAACATCTACGACGGCGACGTTGACTCAAAATAGTTGACATTATCCTTCGACAGTATTAAGTATTAGTATACTAAATACTGTCGAAGGATACATAATGTAGTGTACTATAATATAACAGTATTAATTGAGCGGAGTTTACGAAGTGCTTTCTTAGACGACTCGTGTATTTCTTTCGTGATCGAACTCCTCCTAAACGACTGGACCAATCTTTTTGAAATTTGGCACGGTCATAGTGACCATCACCGTGAGTGCATATATCTGAATAGGAGTTCGACCCGGATCGACAAACTCAGCTCAATTATTGCAACAGCAGAATGCATTGCATACCTAGTATACTATATTAAGTGATAGTAATAAGTTATTTTTAAGTTATGGTGATGATGATTTGGTGATTGATGTCAACGACAGCTGTACTAGATCCGCAGTTAATGGTAGCCCTTAAATATGGGGTGGTCAGATCCTCCACGCGGTGCACCCCGGGCAACGGCAGTGGCTGCTACTCTGCGGCAACATACCGTAGAGTTGTAGCTACTACGGCTAATTCTGGCCAAGGTGGGGAGTCTTGTCTCCTCAGAATATGAGGAGCACAGACCCACCACGGTGGGGGCCTTTCGAGGCCCAGGTCTCTCCGCCGACACTCTGCTGAGCAGAATGCTCCTGTGCGGAGAAACCGATAGGGCGACGGGTCCGGCACCACTGACTTCTTCAGTGGCGTCGGCCACGGTCTCACAGAGACCACTGATCGGCCGAACCCTGTCTGGCATCAGGCGGGTAGGTGGTTCTGCAGAACCGCGAAGATGGAAACCTCGTTAAAAAACCAACGGGGCGGGCGGAACGGTCTTGTGAAGACCCCCGCCCGGCCCAGCCGTAATCCTGAACTGACAGGACCGGTGGCCTCTCGGGGCCGCGAGGATGAACACCTCTATAAAAAATTTACCCAATCCCAAGCTCTGACACCCGGTGAGGGGATGAATCGTGCAGGGGAGCTGTCACGCCGAGGGTGTCACCATCGTCGGAGGACGTAAAACCACAACCATGGCTTTGGAAAGTACGAGAGATAAAACTACCAAACGGGGAACTGGAGGTGAGAAATCCCTCCACGAACACCCGGCTGTGACTGATGCGGGGCTCAGGCCCGGCACCAGTCACAGCGACCCCCATCAGGTATTTGGCCTCCCAAATACCTGATGGGCTTTGTTGACCCCTCGGTCAACAAAGCCCGACAGGCCAGGGGGTGTGCCTCAAAACCACCCCCCAATCCGACGCGGAGGTCGCGTCGACCGCAGCTGGGAATGAGTCCGTTCCCAGCCGTAAGGAGACGCAGGGTTCCTCTTTCTGGAAGACGCCCGGAAAGAGGACCCTGGAGAAGAGGACGCCGAAAGCGAGCCCGTCCCGCGACCGGAGCACCAGTGCTTCCGGGCGGACACGGTCCAGCGAGACCAGCTTCGAGGAGGGGGTGCCGCCAAAATATGTGGCAGTCGCCCCGACCGGTACATACCGGAAGAAGACGCGGGTATGAGGGGTTCCAAAGCCCCCAAGCCCCCTCCTACGGTGCCGTTCCTGCCTAGTGGTAGGGACAAGGAGGTTCCAGCTGCGCGGGAGCTCATGCTGGCTCTTACCCGGATTGCGGAAGCTATGAAGGGGGGAACGAAGAACATGCCGGGTAAGAGGCAGATAGTGAAGACGGCCGTGACTCACGCTACGTATTCACTAGATGAGCTCCTAGCGCGGAGCGTCCCTGCGGAGGAGCAGAAGCTCAGGGGCCAGGTGGCCAGCCTGGAGGCGGAACTTGCCGCGTCCCGGCTACAGATGGAGGCCCTGCGACAGGAGGTCGCAAACCTGACCAATTTGGTCAAGGGGCCTCCTGGGACCCAGACGGAGCGTCCTGTGCCGCCTTCCCCTACGGCTGGGCCGTCGCCAAGGCCGGAGACCAAGACCGCGTCCAACGCGGCGCGTGGATCACCGCCACGGCCTGCAGCTAATGAGTCACCGCCACGGCCTGCGGCTACTCTTACCGAGGTGATGGCGGCAATCGAGAGGCGCCTCGGCGTTCTCGAGGACCGGGCGCAACGCCCTGCGCTGACGCAGCCCGCGTTGTCCTACGCGGCTGTTGCCGGCGCCAGCGGTGCGCCCCGCCCTAGAGGCAGGCCTCCTGGCCACCCCCCCCTGCCCCCGTCTGCTGTCCCAGCGAGGCGGACGCCGGCCGAGGCTGCAGCTATCTCACGGAAGGGCAAGGGGAAGGGCAAGAGGAGTGCCACCCCCGCTGCCCCCAGGGCCGCTCCCGCTGTTGCTCCTGCTGCTTCTTTACATCCCTCCGGGCGGGAGGGATGGGAAGTAGTGGGCGCTAAAAAACAGCGTAAGAAGAGAAAGAATAAAGCGGCCAAAGCCGCCGCGGCGAAAGCGCCGAAGAGGCCCCGTCCCCTTCGCTCCACCGCTGTCGTCCTGACGGTGACGACAGTGGGCGCGGAGAAGGGTGTGGGGTACGCCGACGTCCTGAGGACCGTAAAGGCCTCAGTCGACCTGAAGGCCCTCGACATTCAGGAGGGGCTCCGGTGCAAGAACACTCGCACCGGCGCTCGCCTCCTCGAGGTCTCCGGCGACTCCAGCGGCCCCAAAGCCGATGCCCTAGCGGCTAAGCTGCGGGTAGCCCTGGACGCAGAAGCCGTCCGCGTCACCAGGCCTACCAAATGCGCCGCATTGCGCATCTCAGGTTTGGATGACGCGGCCACGACGGAGGAGGTTCTTTCTGCCGTCGTGGAGGCGGGCAGCTGTTCCCATGACCAGATCAAGGCTGGAGAGATCACCTTCAGCCCCACTGGTCATGGCACGACAGTCGTCCAGTGCCCCGTCGCGGCGGCTCTCAAAATAGCGGACGGACGAAGCCTCCTTGTAGAGGGCTTCTCAAAGGCGCAGGTGCACCTCCTGCGTGCCCGGGAAACGAGATGTTTCCGTTGTATGGTGGTAGGGCACGTGGGAGTGCAGTGCACAGCGGAAGACACCGTGGGCGACCGGTGCTTCCGTTGCAGCCGGCCCGGCCATAAGGCCAATGGCTGCGAGGCCCCGCCCCGCCTCGCTGTTATAGATGTGAGGCGGAGGGCAAAACGGCGGACCATCGGGTCGGCAGCCGTACCTGCGCTGCCTCGAGGCCAAAGCCTCGTCCGTCCGCTGGTGGCAGCGAGGGAGCCGCTTCTGCGCGGCCAGGTTCGCGGCGGGATCCTGCAGGTGAACCTGAACCACTGCTGCGCTGCTCAGAATCTTCTGTACCAGAGCATCGCGCAGTGGTCCATTAAATTGGCCGTGGTCGCCGAGCCATACTACGTCCACCCGGGAAGCCCGGTGGACCAGGACGGCTCGGCCTGTTGTATATTTGGGGGTTCCGCCGCGGACACCTCGCGCCTTGCATTCATTGCAAGCTGCCGGGGGTGTGTTGCGGCGGAATACGAAGAGTTTGCGGTCGTGTCCGCCTACATCTCGCCAACTCTGGACGAGCCTCAGTTTGAGATATGGCTCACTGAGCTTGACGTCGTCTTCGCTGCGTGCCGTCCTCGCCCTGTCCTGCTCCTGGGAGACTTCAACGCATGGAGTGTGGCGTGGGGCTCCCGGGAAACTAGGGACAAGGGGAGGCTTCTTGAGGACTGGACCAGAACGCGTGGTCTGGTAGTCTTCAACCGGGGGAATGTCGCCACCTTTTGGCGGCGGGGGACGGAGTCGATCGTGGACGTTTCTTTCGCGACCCCTGCCCTCGCCAACCGTATTTCAGGCTGGCGCGCGGAGGAGGGTGTGGAGACGCACTCGGACCACCGGTTCATCCGGTTCAATGTTGCGCCCCCACCTGACCTCCCACAACCAGTCGAAAATCCCCCGGATCCGCGTTGGGCACTTCAACGTTTAGACCGGGAGGCTCTCCTGGAGGCGGCAATCGTGCAGGCCTGGACTCCAGCGCCGGACAGGCCTGTCGATGTGGAAGCCGAAGCGGAGTGGTTCAGGAGAGCCATGTCGCAAATCTGCGATGCGGCGATGCCTAGGGTTAAACCCAGACCGGCAAGGAAGCAGGTGTACTGGTGGTCGCCGGAGATTGCACAGCTGCGCGCAGCATGCATCTCCACCCGCCGCCAGTACACCAGGTTTCGCCGGAGGCATCGCCGCCCAGACGACGCGGCAGCCCGAGAGGCGGAGCTTTATCAGGCATACAGGGAGGCCAAAGGTATTCTCCAGGAGACGATAAAGCGGGCCAAGACGGCGGCCCGCGAGGAGCTCCTGGAGACCCTTCAGCAGAACCCATGGGGGCGCCCTTACCTACAGGTCAGAGAGAAACTCCGACCTAGGGCGCCCCCACTGACCCAGAGTCTCCAGCTGCAGCAGCTGGAGCGGGTCATGGACTCCCTGTTTCCGACGAGCGCGGAGGAGCACGTCCCTCCGCACATGGCTCCGTCTCTGCCCGACGCGGATAGCACCAGCGAAGACGACGTACCCGAAGTCAGGGTGGGGGAGCTAGGTGCGGCAGTACTCCGGCTTAAACGCCGAAAAATCACTGCCCCCGGACCCGACGGCATTCCTGGTCGTGCGTGGGTCCTGGCCCTCGAAGAACTTGGGCCTCGACTGATGGGGTTCTTTAGCGCATGCCTCGAAAGGGGCCAGTTTCCCAAGGTGTGGAGGACGGGGAAACTGGTCCTGATCCGTAAGGCGGGGCGGCCGGTGGACTCACCATCCGGATATCGGCCGATCGTGTTGCTTGACGAGGTGTGTAAGCTCTTTGAGCGAATTATCGCGGAACGCCTCGTCGAGCATCTCACGAGTGTGGGGCCAGACCTGGCGGATAACCAGTTTGGTTTCCGTCGGGGACGCTCCACCGTGAGCGCGATCATGCGCGTGAAGAGCCTGACGGAGGAAGCAGTCTTACAGGGCAAGGTGGTGGTGGCGGTGTCTCTTGACATCGCCAACGCTTTCAACACCTTGCCATGGAGCTGCGTTAGGGAGGCGCTCGTGTATCACGGAACGCCTCTCTACCTCCGTCGTATTGTCGGGGCCTATCTCTCGGAGAGGGCCATAGCTTTCCCCAGCTGGCTCAGGCCAGCTCGGCAAGATGTGTCGTGCGGTGTTCCACAGGGGTCCCGGCCTGGGGCCGCTTCTGTGGAACATCGGCTACGACTGGGTGCTGCGGGGTGCGTTGCCTGAGGGCGTCGGCGTAACGTGCTACGCCGACGATACCCTCGTCACGGCGCGGGGTGCAACGTACCAGGAGTCGTACAAGGTCACGACGGGTGTTGCTCAAGTCGTGGGTCGGATACGGCGGCTGGGACTGGAGGTGGCCTTGCACAAGTCCGAGGTTCTGTGCTTTCACAGACCTCGGAACGGTCCACCTGAAGGTTCTAGCATAAATGTGGGAGGCGTTAGCATCGGCATCAAGCCCTCGATGAAGTTCCTAG
Source organism: Nudaria mundana (assembly GCA_963556515.1). Classification (NCBI taxonomy): domain Eukaryota; kingdom Metazoa; phylum Arthropoda; class Insecta; order Lepidoptera; family Erebidae; genus Nudaria; species Nudaria mundana. The sequence goes on along the minus strand of OY748306.1, from coordinate 17,835,056 downwards.
GGATCGTACTTGATAGCCGATGGAACTTCGGACCACATTTCCGAAGTTTGGTCCCTAAAGTGACGGGGGCATCAGTCGTGCTTTCGCGACTCATGCCCAACCTAAAGGGACCCAACGCCTCCTGCAGGAGACTGTACCTGGGGATCGTGCGGAGTATGGCCCTATACGGGGCTCCCGTATGGGCGGCGCGGTTGACGGCCAACAACTCAACGCTCCTTAATAGACCGTTGAGGACCTTGGCCGTCAAAACAATAAGAGGGTACCGGACGATCTCCGGAGAGGCTGCATGTCTCCTAGCCGGGACCCCTCAATGGGACCTGGAAGCGAGAGCCCTTGCGTCATTGTACCAATGGCGCAAGGAGGCGCTGGAGCGGGACCACAGGCCTGCGTCTCGAGAAATCGAGGACCGGCGGTCCCAACTCCACCAGGATCTCATGGAGTCATGGAGGGTGCGACTTGAGCAACCCAGATGGGGTACTACCATCATCGCAGCGGTGAGACTGATCATGGACGATTGGCTGCAGAGGCAGCATGGTGACCTCACGTATCGTGCGACGCAGATCGTTACCGGGCATGGATGCTTCGGTAGCTATCTGTTTCGCATCCATCGTGAGGTCACACCCCGGTGTCAACACTGCGAGGTTTCCGGCGACGACACCGCACTCCACACGTTGGTGGAGTGCTCAGCGTGGGCGAGTCAGCGCCGGGACCTCGTAGTGGGTCTGGGCGTGAATATCCTCTCGCTGGAAACCATGCTCCAAGCCATGGTCTCCAGCGTGAGTAGGTGGAACGCGGCCGTGTCCTTCTGCGAGCAAATCATGCTCGCGAAGGAGGCGGCCGAGAGGGAGAGGGAGCGTACCCTTCCCGCCGAGTTCCGTAGTCAGCGGCGAGGGCGCCGCAGACTCATCTACGCCCAAGACCATCGACCTCCATGATCGGGGCCTGAGGACGGCGGGATCGCCACCCACCGTCCTTACAGAAGCAGGCTAGAAGGGTTGCGTGCTGCGGGGCCTTTGCCCCATAGCACGCAACCAGATTCACTCACTGACGCGGGATAAAACCCTACCCCAACGACGCGGGATTCTCATCCCGACCTAACCTCCGCAGAGACCACAGAGGTGGTCAAAGTCCGCCGGGCGCCACTGGAAATACGTTCTGCTTGTAACCAGAGACGCCCGGCAACGGACGTTAGAGCGGCCGCGGCCTTAGGACGCGGAATTAAAAAAAAAAAAAAAAGCCCTAAAATATTTATATTCTGGTTTTTAATATTTGTTGTTATAGCGCCAACAGAAATACATCATCTGTGAAAATTTCAACTTTCTTCCTATAACGACGGACGGACAGACGGACGGACGGACAGCGGAGTCTTAGTAATAGGGTTCCCGTTTTGCCCTTTAGGTCCGGAACCCTTAAAAAATAACTCTAAAGTATCATTACCGCGATGTAGTCTCGTTATAATAAATGCAAATTTAATTTAGCCATACCTCGGTGCAACTGTGTTAAATGGTTTACTGAAAAACACTCGCTCGGACGATAAAGTGACCAAATAAAAAGACAAAGCAAGCGGTGACTAACGAATACTAACGAGTAAGAAACAGCACGCACTACGCCACTATGATGTCGCCCTTTTTAGTAAAAAAATATATTATTAAAATATTGTTCCCACAAATCCGACTTCTTTTCTTACTCTTTCACCGTTCAAGCCGTCAGACTGTGGAACGCTCTTCCAACGGATATTAGGATCAGCAGAACTATGTCTGGCTTCAAGAAGAGAGTTAAGGATGTATGTATTTGTGTATTAATGTAGTTATAGTTTATGTAAGTTTATTAACCTGCACACACATCAGCACCTGTTTGCATCATGATCTCCTCTCTTAGGCCCACTGGAAGAGATCTCTCCATTTACTGTTTTTATTTATTGTGTGTGTACAAAAAATTGTTGCAGAGATTTCTTTGCGATTGTAGGCAGAAATATACCTACTTATAATACACCAACATTTTGCCAATTATTTTTGATGCTATGTAACAGAGGACGAGTTTATTACCATTTTACTGACAACTGTTGTTAACGAGATCGCAATATTTAAAAAAAATAAAAGAAAGCTGTTTTTCTCGTAATTTACAAATAGGTGTAGAGGAGTCCCACCAAGATTTCAGGGCACCAAGGCAACTACACTGTATGTGGTACACCTGCAAATTAACAGACGACGGTCTGACAAACATAAAATTTCCAGATTAGCGCAAATAGGCGTATTACGTGGGACCAACAAAGTTACTGGCGATAAGTGGGCGTTTATCATACCTCTGCCTACCCCTTCGAAGCAACATGCATAATTTTTTGTAGGTTTGTTATTCAGAAATTACAGGGACCCATCATCATTCACCGAGCCTATTCCCAACTCAGTTGGGGTCGGCTTTCCAGTCTAACTACGATTCGGCTGAACTTTGATATTTTCCGTGAAGCGACTGCCATCTGACCTTCACAACCCATGGTTGATATCGAAGTTCTGTAGTTAGACCGGTCGGATTTTTGATTTAGGGCTCCAACTACCCCTAACGAATGCCATAGATGTTAGTATGACAACCGGGACCGACGGCTTAACGTGCTCTCCGAGGCACGGAGGGGTCTCAATGTCTTCAGAAATGGTCACCCATCCTAAGAAGGGCCTGAGTCGATGTTGCTTAACCTTTGCAATGTGTAAACATTGTCGGTTACTACTAGACCACGAGGCAGGGACCACATGTGGTTATACTAATATCTGTAAGTCTTATATAAACATAAAAGCATGAAAATATGCAATTATAAAACATATAGCTGCTATGAATTACTTTTAATAATTTTAATTAATTATAGTTATAATTAGCGCAAGACCAACTTGGAAGGAGTTGGGCGATGCCTTTGCTCAGTGGTAGAATTTTATAGGCTTTAAAAAATATATAATGAATGGCTTAGTTACGTATGTGTTCATGACTTCATCAGCAATGATTTTAAGCTTAAGATTTTTCATTGCTTTTTGGATTTTATTTTTAGGAGTAAAAAAGAAACACATTACCTTAAAAATATGCAATGTTTTTGCTATTTTATTACTTCAAATACGTCATAGTAATAGATAAGTAGGAAATATTGTTGCATTATACTCGTAATAAGGTTTTCATAACTGCGAATATTACATTAATACAATAGGATTTCTACAGAAAAAAACTACAATATCACGTATTCATTATGACTAACGAAGTTTAACAAAAATAACGATTTGTTTGTTTGTGTTGAATATATTTCGAAACTACTGCGTCAATTTGAAAATATCTTTCACCTGTATAAAGCTACAATGTTGATCTGTTCCGGCAATGGGCCTTGAGATGTGCGGCTCCGACCGCGAGCCGGGTGCTCGTGGAGCCATCGGTCCCGTGCTCCGCCAGTGGGTGGAGCATACGCAGGGGACTCCGACCTACTTCCTCACCCAACTTCTCACGGGTCATGGCTGTTTTGCCAAATTCCTGTGGGAAGTGGTGGGGATCCTGTCGGAGCCCGATTGTGATCATTGCGCAGGCGGCGCCGTAGATACGGCGGAGCATACGCTCCTCGTCGTGTGCGCCGCCTGGGACACGCAGAGGATGGCCCTCACGGGCGTCATCGGCAGTATGGGTTCGCTGCCGGACGTCATCCTTTCTACGGCTGGCAGCGAAGAATGTTGGGCCACCGTCGCTTCCTTCGCTCGGGAGGTGATGGCGGCGAAGAGAGAGGCCCTGCGTGAGCGGGAGCGTGCAAGCCGCACGCTCTCGCCACGCCGGGCACCAGTCAGGGGGCGACGGCGTATTGCTTACGCCCAAGCCCCCGACTGATAGGGTCGGGGGGCCCACTGCTCACACGAAAGGCCCTGAGGAGTTTGACGCCCCTTATGTGTTTCGTGGGCGTCGCTTCTATGTTGTTTTAGCGCCCCTTTGCCGGGCCGCCGTCGCTAAGCAGTTTCTGCCTATCCGGGGGATAAGGCGAAGGAGAAACACCGTGGATAGGTTTTAGTGGGTAGTCCGGCCCGTTTTCTATCCTAGGGCCGGGAGTCCCACACGAAGCCGTCTCGCTCCCCCTCGCAGCGAGACGGTGAAGTGCGTAAATGCATCACCGACCACGTTAAAAAAAAAACCTATATGCTATATGTTAGCGAGTAACATAGGCTACATAACATCAAGATAAGACTAGGTATGCAATGCATGCAGGCTGCTAATTGCAAATGTTGAGCGGAGCTAATGTTTTTATTACATGTCAGAATCAGAATCGAACACTTAATTTAATTAATCGATTGAAAAAAAAATATTTTCATTGTTGACACACGTGTTTCCATGGCAACCATTTAATCATCTGGTTTTTCGGTGATGTCCAGGACATTTTCGGTGATTATTCCTCCGTGGTCAGCTCTAATTTCATGATTTCAGATATATGCACTCCCGGATATGATGTCGACCAGCATGCCTCTCTCTTCTGGTCGAGCCGTTTTGGAGGAGTAGGCACACAAACGATTTACACTTGTCACCTAAGATTGAGCGGAGCGAAGTGGAGCTCAATCAATAGGAACGGATGAAAATACATGTTACCACGCGGACAAAATCGCGAGCGTCTGCTAGTATGTAACATTAATATTTTGTTTTATTATTTTCTATCACAAGTTTGTTTTGATATTTGATAAATGATGATGGGACATAACAAAAATACCGTCATCGACTCCGTTAGTTCACATGAGTCAATGAAAAAATAAGAAATTAGTTTTCTGGTAAGTGCTAAACTTATGTTGTGAAAACTCAATTGACACTAAGCTTTAACAAGGATTTGAACTCAGACCACCGGCTGACCTACATAAACATTTTTTTTGTAACTCAAAATAAAAGTATAAACACCAGCAACTTGTGTCTCAATGTGCGCGTACTCTTATAAAAACAATCAGTACCATCTGCCCGCATTGGCATGTACTAAAAATTATAATGCTACTAAAAGAGAGGCCCACGAAGCGGAGGTCTTTATACTAATTGAAGGTGATTTACAATTGGGTCGGGTTGTAACCTCATGGGCCGGGTTAGGAAGGGATTGTTGTTTATTTGGCACCGCGTGTGGGATAATGGATCGTTTGTGTTTAATGTGAAGAGTTACTTTCATGCAGTTTTTAAATTTAAAGGTTCTGGCTTACTGTTGTAAGGAAACAGAGAGAATAGACAGGTTGGTATTGTAAATATTATTTGTAGTTTAGATATTGTCATAATTATATATCTGTGGTTATAGTATTCTTATATCTGTGCTGTGGTTTACATTAATAGAATTTATTTTTGTTCAATTGAGAATATGAGAGACGTTTTTAAAAGTGTATGTGTATAGTTACTTATTTTGTCAGACAGTCTATGGTCTGTCTAAATCCTGGTACATTTGGAGTTAAGCTTATATTTATTTTGTAGTTTGCTTTGATGATATTTTGATGGTAAATATTTACGTTGTAACTGTTATTTCATAAAGACTAACCGATAATTAGACACTTACACTTCGTAAGTGTATAAAAGAGACTGCACATATTAATCCAGACAAAAACCGTATAGGCGCACACATAAAGACAAAACATAGTATTTCAGCAATAGCGAATTTGAAACAATACTATACGATATAATGGTTCATAGGTACTTTTATGCATGTAAACATAGCCAGCCATGGTCTCTAGCGCGAGTAGGTGGAACGCGGCCGTGTCCTTCTGCGAGCAAGTTATGCTCGCTAAGGAGGCGGCCGAGAGGGAGAGGGAGCGTACCCTCCCCGCCGAGTTCCGTAGTCAGCGGCGAGGGCGACGCAGACTCATCTACGCCCAAGACCATCGACCTCCATGATCGGGGCCTGAGGACGGCGGGATCGCCAACCGCCGTCCTTACAGAAGCAGGCTAGAAGGGTTGCATGCTGCGGGGCCTTTGCCCCATAGCACGCAACCAGATTCACTCACTGACGCGGGATAAAACCCTACCCCAACGACGCGGGATTCTCATCCCCTACCCCCGCAGAGACCACAGAGGTGGTCAAAGTCCGCCGGGCGCCACTGGAAATACCTGCTTGTAACCAGAGACGCCCGGCAGCGGACGTTGGAGCGGCCGCAGCCTTGGTCCGCGGAATTAAAAAAAAAAAATGTAAACATAGCCAGTTCATACATTCCCCGTCATATATCAACACTGTCGCCCCAAAAGCACCATTACGCGTCGGAAATTGCATTTTCATTGAATTTAATTCGTAGGGCGAGATGTAGTTTAAGGTTTGGCAGATCATCGACACAGCTTTTTAAGAGAGATTCCAAACACACACCATTAACCCTACACGGCTCAATTTTTTTTGTGGCTGATAAAGTTTTACGGGATGTAGTTAATGTTCAGAAACTAGGGAAAATTAATAAAAAAAAAACAAAGTAATAGCTAATATTTGACTAGAAAATCAATATTTAATTTTGGTTCCACATATGATACGTACAGTGTGCCTTAGCACTACTTTTTTGGTAATGAACATGAATATTTAAACATTTTTTAAAACTTGTTTAGAATATGAATTAGGAAGTATGTGTGTTTGTGACGGTGTGAATATGTAAAATAAATCAATTAATCTGGTCCGTTATAGTTTTCCTTCAAAGTTCATTATATTGACTACTATCACAATTCTTTTCAGATTCTTCAAGCTAGCCGTTTAGATTTTGGACAGAGGAGACACTGTTTTAACAAAAAAATGCGCTTTAAAGTTGAAAATAAAATAAATCTAACTACTTTGCAATATTACGCCACATGCAAATTACCCAACTCTCGTATTTATTCATGCACAAGTCCGCCCTCCAAACCCACTTAGGCCGAAAGAATAGAGAAATAATTTTGAAAATAGAATAAATATGAGAGTTGTGTTATCGTGCAAAAAATAATAAAAAACCTCGACAAGTGTTTCGCCCCCAACCAGGGGCATCATCAGGAGATGTTGATGGCTCGGCGCACGGCGACCGAATGAGCCACAACTCGTAAACCGCACCTATTTATATCCTAGGTTTTTTATTTCTACCCACAACCATAATACCAAATTATTTTATGTGTACCCACCACCGTTGTTTGAATGACGTATACCTACCCGCAGCAAAGGGGAAGAGGCGAAATTAAGTTGATCATTTAAAATATTAGGGTTCAAGCGTCTATGTTTGTAGATTTCTAATTGTTCCAAAACCGAAAGCCTCAGTCCTTTGTTGCAGGTGTGTAGAACGTCATAAGTGTGAGGATTAGGAGTAGGACTCCGGTCACTCCCTACCTACTAGGTGCGGTTTACGAGTTCTGGCTCATTCGGTCGCCGTGCGCCGAGCCATCAACATCTCCTGATGATGCCCCTGGTTGGGGGCGAAACACGTGTCGAGGTTTTTTATTATTTTTTGCACGATAACACAACTCTCATATTTATTATATTTTCAAAATTATTTCTCTATTCTTTCGGCCTAAGTGGGTCTGGAGGGCGGACTTGTGCATGAATAAATACGAGAGTTGGGTAATTTGCATGTGGCGGAATATTGCAAAGTAGTTAGATTTATTTTATTTAACTATGGACTTCCGAAAAGTAACGCCTGATAGTATTAACTTTAAAGTTGAAAATCTCGCAAACGGACACCTAAATCAAAAAATTGTCTTTGTAACCTCGCAATGTTTTACGAATACCTATCTAATGATACTCCACACGACGGGGTTGACGCGAGAAAAACAAAACATCCCACTTTACTTGTAGGAGAGGTACCCCAGAAAAAATATTTTTCATAATTTTATTGTAGCACTTTGTCGGAATAGTAAATACATATATCTGTGCAAAGTTTAATCTTTCTAGCACTAACCGTTTGGGAGGAGAGCCAATGACTGACGAACGGACGGATGTACATGACGAAATTATAAGGGTTTCGAGACTTTTACTACGGAACCCTAAAAACTGACTACTTTTCATTGTAGTTTCCATATTAATATTGCAGCTAGGGTTGAACTTAGGAGTAATTACCTTATCCTATTACAAGTTTTATCTTAACACTTACTCGACAAACGTTTCCCAACTATAATAAAATTTATTATATAAAATAAAATTTAAATAAATATTAGAAACTGGTTGGGTACAGATACACGAGGCTAACTGAAGACTTGAAATATTCTTGGATAAACATAAATTGTCATGGACATACAGATACCCCCCACTGTTTATACCCTTTGAAGAGACGTAGAATATTATGCTTTAAATTCCTATTATACTAAAGCATTTTACAGATCCTTGTCTTGGTCAGTAGGTAGAACGTTCCTCCAGGCCCAAGACTATAGTTTTGCGATATAAATTGTACAATTATACCTATGAGAAAAGTTTGCATACTTCATAAAACATATTCATTTTACACATTGTTTTAATCTAAAATATCGCGTAAGAATTGCAAATAACAATTTAAAATTCCAGTAATAAGTAGCAAGATTCTTTCTATAGAAGATGGAATTAATAATTATAGCTATAAAACCAATATAATTTAGTAAACATGCAGTGTAGGAGAACCGAATATGTCTCACAAAGCAAACACATTGCTCCGTACGATCCCTTCTGGATGACTAGTTCGTCAAAATATACGTCAGATCAATCAAATATATTATTATAATTACTTTCATTCATCGTATGTCCCCAACACATGTGCATATTAACGCCTACGCAATTGCTTTATTAACTCTATATATCTTTAGTAATTATACTAAATCATCTTTAAAATGAATGTTGTTTATTAGTGTGTGGAGACGCTTAGCACAAGGCAACTTATTTATTTACTCGTAGGTTTCTTTGTAATTTTGACGCATCCTAGACGGTTACCTATTTAATCCCGAATTTTAATATTCCGAATATTATAATCCCGAAAACGTTTGGACATTTTTTCATAATCCCGTTTTTACAAATTCCGAAGTTTTGTTTGCTATATAATCGCAACTCCGAATTTCATTTGCCCATTTATTCATTTGTACCACGTTTCAGAATCCAGACGAATGAGTTCCAGACACACGAAATCTAAATGCACAAAATCCAGATGACCGTAATCCATATGGATTACGGGCTTTCGTGCATATGCACGAAAGCCCAAATTTATAAAACACAATTTTTTGAAATACACTTACTGATATCCAGAAAAACAATATGCAGATTTTTAAAATCAAGATTTTTATATAAAAATGTGACAAATGGGACAAATTTTGTATCGTCAAATCGTCAAGAATAAATTAACTTAATCTAAATAGTTCAGTTCCGGGTAACCTACTAAAAACAATCTCTTTTTTCCCTCTCAACCCCCGCCAGTCACCCGGGTGTCGCGGCGCGCCGTTCCGAAACCAGCTTAATATTAATGTATTTACGTTCTACTTTTGTATGGAGAAGTTTGATGACATACGTTCTCTATAACATTTCCTTGCCATTTGAAGCATAACTTTATAATATCTGTGGTTCGATTTTTTTTTTCACGGCATTGAAAGTTGATGATGTTTGGAGAGTACGTCAGTCAGCGTCAGGTCTATAGTGCGTGTATTTTGAGTGAAATACTGTGATTTATTCACGTAACTAATGTTCAAAAAGTCGTTTCTCGTAGGTGGTCGTAGTTCTAACCTAACCTAACCTACACCTATCTGTAATAGGCAAATAAAACAATAAATTTACTGACTGGCAATTTTTATTTTCAGGCGATAGTAAAGATATAGCAAACTGGTTCGCCGAAAACTATATAGAGGTTTAGATAGATAAATAATATCATTTAGACCTACAAAATAATTGAGGCTTATTAAATTTTGTTAATAGTGTAGGGTAGTTTAGTAATTATTCTGGAAATTGTTAGCTTGGGAAACAAAAAGAAACAAAAAAAAGTATTCTGAGAATCTGGTATAACTATATCTGGATTATGAGAATATGGGAAACAAAAAAATACTTTTTGAAAATTTGGGTTTAGTGCACCTGGAAATTGATTCATCTGGCAAATTAATAAAGAGAATTTTAAAAAGTTGTCATTCATTACATCTATCTTTTAAAAGTTCTACCAACCGTTTTCGGGGTTTTAAGATTCGGGTAACAGAAATTCGAGATTTCAATAGGTTACCATCCATACACCAGGTAGATGTGTGTCCATGGACTTACAAGATACTACTTACTATATATAGTTTACATAATTTGTATTAATAGTACTCAAACCCATTGCTACGTGTCGCATATACTATTTGCAATCCGAAATGTTTTTGATCTCATCAAAATATTTATCTATGGCGTAGATATGCCTGTGACCACGTCAGGTAAATAAAAGGTATACATATTCTTACCTACATCATGTCTGTGGCAAAAAGGCATATACTTATCTACGCCATGTTTATGATAGTTCTCGATAAAATAGTTGATTAACAATCTGAATAAACTCACCTTTGTGTATCCTTTCTTCATCTATCCATCCCGTTGATTCCTTCGATTTTGGCACAGACAAATTCAACGGCTCCTCACACTTATAGTACACTTTATCATTATCACTGTCACTAGTTCTTACACATTTCTGCAACAACTGTTCCTGCAGTTTACTTTTATTCACATTAATTAATTGTCTATCAACATCAGACACTTGTACACTCTTCTCTTTTAAACCATAAGATTTCTTTTCAAAGTTAATTTTGACATTAATTAGTTGAGATACTGTTGACTTTTTCTCACTTTTATCTACATTACAATTACCTAGGATATAGTCTATAGTATGTGGTGTTGGCATTTTAGGTGGTTTTCCATAAACATGTGGATGCCATGAAGGTTCGAATTCCCTTTCTTGTTTTTGTTCTATCGCGTTATAACTCTCATCTGGTGTGTCTGTTTCGTCAACATTTAGTTCTATATCTTCTCTGGTTTCATCAATAACTAAGTCTTCTCTATCCTCATCAACGTCTATTTTCTCATCGGGACTAAGACGGTCTTCGTAGAAATTCTCATTAGTAAAATGTTGCGTATCTATTAAAGTGTTGTCGTCTTGGTGTGGATTGTAATTCGACACTACAGTTTGCATTTCTTGCTCTTTAGTATTCTCGTTCATGTGTTCAATCTTGTTAATTCGTGTGGATATAAAACATGTTGGTTTTTATGTAGGTATTAATGTATGATTGGTGTGTAGGCGCTGTTTGATGTCACACTTTGATGTTGGTTTGATGTGTTCATTCGCTTCCTGCAACAAACATAGTTTTAATATTATTGAGTGCTTTGTGATTGAAATGTGTTCTGGGACGTTTGACGAGAATATTAAACACAGTTTTGATATTCGTGTTATTAAGCGGGAAATGTGACTGAAATAACAATCTTCTATATGTAAAAGAGGTTATGTTTTTGATTTGATTTTGAACGAAAGTAATTGAGTGATTTACAAATCATTTTAAATGGCACTAATCACGTAGGTTTTAGATAATAATACTATCTAATAAATCTTGTACTATTATCCTGTTCTCGTTTATTACTAAACGTATTTTCTCCGGTGACCAGGACGTAATCATACCTACTTATAATAAATGTAAGCCGAAAATATCCGAATAACTTTTAGAACTTTTTTGCAAAACGTATTAACTGATACTTAAACAGCCTAACAAACCGCGTGCCCTATCTTGTAGCAGCCCTATTCCCCATTGAGACAACTCCACCCCACCCTCCTCATCCTACAAGCGCTCCCCACACACACCGGCGCACGGGATCAAGTGATCGGTAAGCGCTGATTGATTTTTATTGGGATACATATCAGGGTTGTCACTTTATTAACTTACAATTTTGTTTAATTTAGATGTTACAAAAAAGTTTTTGGGATATATTCTCAATAGGTTGGTATTAGGCTGCAGAATATTAATGACTGAACCTCTTTTTAATAGACATTTTGGTAGAATTTAACAATATTTGTGGAGTTTTTTGCCTTAGGGATAAGCTTTTTACCTCGAAGGTGTACAAAAACAAGATGTTTTAATTGAATGCGTGTTTTTTTACAGTAGGTACCTAAATTATAATCATAGGTTGTCCCATCAAATCTCATTAATTAAACCTATTTATAAAAGTAATCTTCAGCTTTAAGAGTACAGCAATATTGGTTATATGACCAAATTAACACTATTTGGTATTTTTCTGCGATATTGTTAGTTGAATTAGTCAACACGTCTTTTTTAGACCGGAAAATGATATATTTATTTAGGCGAAACATTATATTATCTATGTTACTAAATAATAACCAAACCACAACCTATTACAATTATCTGATCTATTAATTTAACAAAATTGTTCCAATAAATGATGATACCATCACATCACGATTATTATTTTTAATAGCTTCTGATAAAATAAATTAAAGCGGTTATTTAATTTGACAAAATAAAGCCACTACGTAGCCTAATATTAATAGCAGGATTAGTCATTTGTTCAGTAAACATTCAATCATGTATATTATCTTATAACTTATAACTTGCGTAATATTTGAATGGTCGCTCGGGTGAACGTTTCTGAATGTACCTACCTATTCCATTGTAAATTGTATGTAGTTGAGTAAATTGTATGTCGCACACTGCGGCTCGCTGAGTGAATGACTATTTAACTACGCCTACATTGTTTATAAACCATATGTGGAAGCTTGTAATTGGCATTTGTTGGCATAATTTTCATAACTAATGTGTACTGTAGCCCTAAGCTCCCCAAATAATATAAAATAGAATGTTGCAAATATATGCGTGACAACCCTAAGTTGGTTCAAATTGAAACAACTTCGCTACAGAGCATGATATAACATGATTGCTGAGCGTGAATGGCATACACATTTTATGTGAATCAATAAGATTTTTAACATTGATGTAGGTACACATTGTCTGTACGTTTTCAGTAACTATCAGTTACTAGCTGTTGCCCGCTGCTCCACACGCGTGGAATAATTTTACAGTATCCTATTTTCTTCTCCGTTGTTAAAACTATCCTTATGCCAATTTTCATCCATATCCGTCAAGTTGTTTGACCGTAAAGAGTACAAACAACTGCTTCGGTGGCGTCGTCGGTAGTGCATCGACTTTCGACTTTCGACGATAAATTTAGAAAATTTTAAATCCCAATGTGTGTTTAGCCAGAACTAAGCTTTAAGCTTGTCCTAAGGGCATAGGTTATACATGTTAGTACAAGTATAATGAGATCTAGACAATTGATAAACATATTTATAAATTTCTAAATCCATACGAGTACATAATTTACATAGAAAACACCCAAACTGTGAAAGAAACATTGGATGGAACAGGAACATGGATCACACAAATATTTGATTCGACCCGGGAATCGAACCCGAGACTCCGGCGTCGAAAGCGGATGCACTACCGATCACGCCACAGAAGCAATCAGAAGTCTACTTACACTTACAAAATCCCTACTTTATCCCGAAGGAGTAGACAGAAGCGCTCATTACATCCACATATCGCCAGTAACTGATGGTCCACGTAATACAGAGGCGAGGAGAAATTTGTCTTTCTTTTTGTTCCAGATTATCTCAGAAATAACTAAACCGATTTTAACGGCAAAGTTGTACCTATCAATGTTTCCTATAATCTGCTGAACAGGCCAGCATATGTCTAATGTCTGCTAATGTGATCCCGCATGTTGTAATTTAAATTATTGAGCGAAGTGAGCGAAGTGAGCGAAACTCAATCTTAGGCGACTCAAGTATTTTGTTTGTCCGCATACTCCTCCTAAACGCCTAAACCGATCTCCTTCAAACTTACCACAGTGGTAACTTGTGGCGTGAGGGTGGTATAGAGCAAAAAAAAAATGAAAATTGGACATACCATCAAGGAATAATCACCGAAAAAAACAATAAATTTGAACATTAAAAAATAAAACGTTGTCGTTCGAAAATTTAACACTTCGCTCAGTTTTTTGCAACAGCAGCATGCATTGCATACCTAGGTACAATGTTAAAACGTGATTGATAACGTTTGAAGCAACGAGCTATTTAACTATGTGCATATTATTTCCTAGAAAGTATTATTACGTATTATTTAGTATAGTAGTAACTATTAAGATATTTTATCGGAAGAAACACATATCACGTTTATATCCCCGAAGGGGTAGGCAGAGGCGCATTACACAGCCACAATTTTCCAGTATTTTAGTCCCTCGTAATAGAGGGCAAGCCTATTGCCGTCACCAGGTACATTTATAATGGATTATGTCCAAAATGGCCGAATGAATTTAATAAAAAGTAGCAGCTATATTGTAATTTTGAAAAAAAATTAAAACCTGTTGCCTTGCGATGAAATGTTTATTAAAGGCAACAAAATCTTACGTGCCAGCCACTGTGGCACAGCCAATTAAAGTCCTGGGCGTGTCGGACTATATTATCTGAAGGTAATTATAATTATACCAGCAGACACCCGCGGCTTCAACCACTTGACAAGTTATATATGTTACGGCTAATACCCGAAGTGCGGCTGCACCTAGTTTTAGCCGATTAGAACTAGGTGTAGCCACTTACTCTTGGTTAAACCTAATACGAGCCGATTGTTTTCGGGTAAAACTAGGTCTAACCTTCATCATGCCGGCTACAACTAGGTTCGAACTGAACTATTTAGATTAGGTTAATTTCTTCTTGAAACAAAATGGATAGGTTAGGTTAAAACTGTGACCTCCTATATCCAGCGAATTGCATTGTGAACTATTTAGATTAGGTTAATTTCTTCTTTACGGCTCGTAGTAGGTTTAACCAAGAGTAAGTGGCTACACCTAGTTCTAACCGGCTAAAACTTAGGTGCAGCCGCACTTCGGGTATTAGCCGTAACATATACACAAAAACCTTCCTCGAGAACCACTCTATCTATTGGTAAAAACCGCATCCAAATCCGTTGGGTAGTTTTAAAGATCTAAGTATACATTCGAACGGAAGCGACTTAGTTTTATACTTTATATGATATATTGGATAGAAACAGGCGTTACCTAGCGAAAATCCATGACAAAGTAATGGTAAGTAAGATGCTAAAACTTTTCTGCAATTACTGATGCGATTATTTTGAAAAGTTTGAACATCTTACTTACCATTACTTTATATGATATTCTGTATTTGAAAGTAATTATGAATTGGCATCAACAAGTACTCTTAAATATTTAGAGAATTATAACCTGGAAAAATTATTTTGCAGCTGTTTCGCGTTGTGGTAGCCCTAAACAAATCTGACTAGTCTTAATATACTTAGAACTTCGATATCGCCATTTGGTAGTGGAGGTCAGCTGCAGTCGCTTCACGGAAAATATCAAAGTTCAGTTGTTTGTTAGACTGAAAAGGCCGTTTGTACTTAGTTTGTGCCTCATCTTCAGTTATATTATAATATGTAGAATCGTGAGGATTCTAAATGGAGGACTTAAAAATATTCTAAATAGTAATTAAACATGCCTATGAATTATTATAAAGAGATGAAATTCATAATATTTCCATTGAAATACACAATTATAACGACAATAACCTAGATATGTAACAGTTAGGAACACCTGCAGAGATCTATTGTTTGAAAGAATTACAACAATTGTAATGTAACAATAAAAGCAAATGGCCGATCCGTCGGTACGAGTATTTTATAAACATTTATACGCCACATAAATAAGTAGCGGCCATATTGAATGATTAATTAAGAGTTTAGTTTAATATACTACAGATTACTATTGATTTCTACCGAAATTATAAAGTTATGATAAGTAATAATATTCTACAGGGTACAGCTACATACATATATTATAGACACACACACACACACACACACACACACATATCACGTCTATATCCCCGAAGGGGTAGGCAGAGGTGCATTACACACACACAATTTGCCAGTATTTTAGTCCCACGTAATAGGGGGCAAGCCTATTTCCGTCAGCGGGCACATTTATAATGGGTTATGTCCAAAATGGCCGAATGAATTTAATAAAAAGTAGCAGCTATACCTATGTTAATTAAAAAAAAATGCGATGAAATGTTACACCTATATAGCTACAGGGCATTTTTCCTAGAGTGTCCTTATGTCCTATAAAAAAATTAAGAAGCGAGTGTGAATGGACAAGTTAGTAAGGGTAGACCAAGGCGAACATATTGCGACCAAATCGCATGTCTTGGTAAAAAGGCCAGTTTAATAGTACTCTTAACCAGCGAGCTTCAAGAAACAATGCAAGTTGAGGAAGTGAAATAAGCCACGATCTTTTCACTTAGAGAATTTATCCAGATCCTTGTCCATCTATCAGCGATCAAAGAAATTTATAAGCAATATAAAAAAATAAAAAAAATAAAAAATATGTTAGGACAATCCACACAACGCCATCTAGTCTCAAACTAAGCAGAGCTTGTGATATGAGTACTAGATAAACTGATATAAATACTTATATACATTTTTTTTTGTAAATACATACATATTATACATAGGAAACATCCATTTAAATGAGAGAACCATTTGATTCTCGATTTCAAAGTCTCGACGTAGATTCTAATTATGGTGAAAGGATTTTAGAAACCAGTCAGGTGTTATTGCATCTATTTGTTAAAACATACCAAGTTCAAATCTCTTCTCTACATATAATATTATATATACTCGTAGTATAGTTAAAATTGTCATACAGTTAAAACAAATTGTAGCTTAATTACGAGAAGGGGAAACTTCATCGATAAAATACCAACATGGATTATATGTACTCATTTACTCTACTAACACTACTACTATACTAACAGTCACGGCGTTCCTTAATATGATTAAAGTAAATATACTCCATGTTATTGGTGATTAACCTAGTCTGACAATATGCACAAAACCTTAGAAAATATAGACCCACATTATAACACTATGTTCTTTAAACGGAGCGTGAAGAGGCAAATCACTGGGTCGTCAAGTTGAGAGCCACTCTCTATAGTATTGTGTATTGTGAGTGTCGCCCACAATCGCTAGACGTTGTCACGACCTACCATCGGGCGGGCAGCGTCAATCTGGCGAACCTAATATAAAACACTTATAGCTTAGCTAAAAGGGATTGCTATAATATAATTGTAATTGCTACTTGTAGTAATTAAGTATTCTTCAAAAAAAAATAATCCATTTACAGGGGTGTCAATACACGGACTTTAATACGGACTACAATACAATATTATGCATTCAAATAATACTGTTTCTGAAAGCTATCACATCATACTCGTATAACAATTTATATTTTTCTCCAGTTATTGATTTAGTTTTTCATACTAGGTTTATAATGATTAAAGTATATTTTAACAGCGTTTTTCGTTCTTGGTATTTTGCCAGTGTGTAAGCACCTTAAGCATCAATATGCGTTAATGCACATCAACACAATAATTATAATATAATGCTTACACATACTTGGATTGACGTCAATGGAACAAGCGGTCTATATAACCATTATTTTAACAGATATAATAATCACTTACCCATATAATAATCACTCTTGATACGTTTTATTAAGGTAGATACTTAATACAATGTTGTAAAATGTTGTAAAATGAAAAGGTTTTACTAGAATGCGTGTAGGATTTCAAGAAAAGGTAATTAGTTTATGTTTGTAGAAAATGTTATGTGTCCGAGATTCTAAGTGTTAAGTTATTGGTTAACTGCAGACTTTGGTAAACCTTTGTTGATTACCGATGGGATATTTCCTTCGGTGATTAAGTGCATGTGAATTAGGTAGGTACACCCGCATTTTGCCAGTAACAATTACGTAACAAAGACAGACAAACATACATCACGCCTGTATCCCTAAAGGAGTAGGCAGAGGTGCATTACACACCTATGCCAGTATTTTTTGGTCCCACGTAATAGGGGGCAAACCTATTGCCATTACCGGGCACTTTTGAAAGTTCATAACCACTCCATAATTTAAACCAAATTTCCAATAGCCAGGATAGGTAATTACATAATAATACATACACAAATAGATTCTTTGCAGTCCGAGTTCTAAGTAACCTTATAAGGTGAGAGCCTATTACCTCTCGCCAGAATCCCTTTGGGGAGAAGGACTCAATATTATGTAGGTAGATATATCTATACTTCTATATTATAAACATATACCTTCACTCTGTCTGTCAGTCTGTATGTCTGTCTGTTTGTTTGTTTCAGTTAAAATATGTAATGCTATATCGATTTTAACGAAATTTTCACTGGTAGATAGCAGATATTAAAAGGAATAACTTAGGCATTAGGTATTAATAATTTATAGGGAAAGGTAAAAATTGTTGTTTATTTGTCAGTAGTACCTATTCTTCAAAACTACCCACATACTTCCGAGTTCTAAAAGTAAATGATATTAGTAAAATGTGTTACAAAAGTGAATTGTGTGTGTGATTGGGTGAGTAAACACCTCTGATGATGCCATAAGGCGAAACCGGTCAGGATTTATCAAAAATAAAAATATTTGTGGAATATTGTACAAGTGAGTTTTTTGTCAAAAATGTATTGCTAGGTATAATAATAATTTAAACTATTTATACCGTCGATTAATTAAACGTGGTAAAACTTGCTAGGTATACCAAACACATAGGCAAGTATACTTTTTATCATCAGAGATTATAATTAGGTATCTACGAGTATTATCTCTGTCGGTGCCATGAGATCAGTGAGTAGTGACTAGTGGCAAAGTAAGTTATGTGTTTTGTCGAATATCTAGGTATAGGTATAGTAATGGTAAGTAAGATGTTAAAACTTTTCAAAATATAATAGCATTATTTTCGCAAAAACAAAAGACAATAAAACGTCGACAATTGTTTCACCTCTAAACGAGGCATTATCAAGACTGTCTCAGAGAGAACAGCCCAGAAAAGTTTTAACATCTTACTTACCATTTCTTTGTCATGGATTTTCGCCTGTTTCCATCCAACCTATAGGTATATTTTAACCTGGTCTAAATAAACCCCTTGAATTCTCATATAAGAAGTGCACCAAAGCAATGTACCAACCTCTAGGAGTATATGTACCGCTTTCTTTTCCAATGTACCTCTCCACTTTTCGAGAAAAACGCAAAAAAGGGGGCCGTGGCAGCCAACCGTACGTCCTATACCTACCTCTTTAGCAATAAGCTCGGGAAGGCACAGGACCGAATGTCGTGGCGTTGGGGGAGGCCCAAGCCCAGCAGTACGCGTCAATCGGCTGAAATGATGATGATGAAATTATAAGCATATACATATATGCCCTTTCATCAAAGGAATTATCTTAAACCGTCGGAAATTGGTAAAACTAGCCGAGCACGCAGTAACTAAAACTCGTGTGTTTGGAACATTTCCTAATCTCATAACTTTCTTCTTCTTTGATTTTCATAATTAATTTATAGATATTTCATAACTACCAGTGTTTTGTGGAAGCTTTCTAAGTATTTGTTAAATAAGTCGGAGTTCTTTTGATATTTTGGGATTATTATGTTTCATTGGACTGGGTTTCATTGGAGAGGATTTTTATACGAATTCCTGTCAAAATTGTCAAAGGGTACGAAATCCTATGTTTGTGTAATGTAAATAAAGGAAGTTATTATTAAGAGGTTTTACTTAAGTTTAAGTAATACAGATAGGTATAAGACCTATGTACCTATAAAAATAAATTTTACTCTTTACGTCTTGTGCTAGTGGTGTGTTGGTCAGTTAGTTGGTAGAACGTTCCTCCTGGAAAGGGATCAGTCGCAGGTTCGAATCCAGCCCGAGACTATAGTTATCTAATATGTTATAAAATACTTTTATATTGTTCTTATTTGTAGGTATGTTTAACTAGTGGTCGCCCGCGACTTCGTCCGCGTGGTAATTTGGATTTTTTCCCGTTCCCGTCGCACCGCGTCATATTTTGAACAATTCACACAATATCTTTATAAATTGTAGCCTATGTGTTATTCTGATGTATAAGCTATATTATTGTAAAGTTTCATTAAAATCCATTCAGTAGTTTTTACGTGAAAGAGTAACAAACATCCATCCATCCATACACACATACATACATACTCATAAACTTTCGCGTTTAGAATATTAATAGGATAATATTTTTACTTGCCAATATAGTATTTTTTTAACTATGGCATACCTACTTGTACTTATAAGAATCATTCCTTACCTGTCTTAATAATATGCTCGAAATACCGGATATCCCATTCTAATACCTACCTTACAAAAATTTCTACGAGACTTGTCGTTTTGATATTCAATAAAGTAACTACTATTATTTAAATAATTATTTATAAACACACGCCCATCGTTAGTAGTAACTTAACTACAATTGCATGACGATAACTTTTAAATTAAAAAGATTTTCGAACCAACAACAAAATATATCATAAAATACCAGCCAATAGCAGCGTTGGATTATGAAATTAATTGTTAACGAGTCGTGGACGAGTCAGGCGGACATAGACAGTCTCGGAAGTCGTCGTGTGTGGCCCCGTCTTTTGATGTCTCCGGTGACACTATATTATAGACTTCACTGTACCATTATATTACCATAGCATTGAGACTATTGACAATATGATTTATTTTATTGATATTGTGAAAGGATTGATTATTGAGGTAGGAAGAAAAGATGGATGGATGCGTGCAAGAGACGACGTGTGACAGGGATGTGTGGAGGAGGAATACATGTTGCGACAACCACAAATAAACAATCCTAGTCTAGGTATTATTTTTAAGTGTGCCTAGTGATCTCACCAAGGTCTTAGGGACCCAACCCAACTTCACCTGTAAGTGCTGCACCTGCCGATCAACGGACGAGGCTCCGGTAGTAATAGAAGATGCTGTTAGCGGCAATAGGTTCAATCTATTCCGTGGGACCAACAAAGTTACTGGCGAAAAGTACGTGAACAATAATACCTCTACTCCTTCGGGAAATCAGGCGTGATTATATATTATTATATGTAATTATTTTATAGTCCGAGACGCCCAGGACTTTAATTGGCTGTGCCATAGCGGCTGGCACGTAAGATTTTATTGCCTTTCATCAACATTTCACCGCAAGGCAACGGATACTTTCAAAATTACAATATAGCTGCTACTTTTCATTAAATTCATTCGGCCATTTTGAACATAACCTATTTTAAATGTGCCCGGTGACGGCAATATGCTAATGATTTTAAAGGCCTGATAAGAAATTCATCAGTCATGCATATAATATCCAAGCCTTTTTTATGTTACATATATTATCCGGTATCTAGTTATGATATTTGGATTGGCAATGCAATTTGCGTTGTCCTTTAAGTGAGATTTAGACATAACACAGTAGGTATTATTGCATATTACACAACGAATTAACCACAATGAAATTTTCAATCAAAAGTTCCGTAACAAAACATCTAACAGCCTAAATCCGTTCCACTTTTGCAATTAAAGGCATTATAATAAATACAATTAATTGGCGATACGTAATCTATACTGTATACTCATAATAGGTAAATGCACTTAGATATTATGATTGTATTATCATACGTATCGCGCTAATTTGTTGTTGGACCTTTGTTAATTATGCTCAGTGGAAGTCAAACCAATTTATAAGACTGGCCGCTGTACTTTAGTCTAACCATTTCGGCCTTGGTTACTTTTGTTTAACTTAATGGAGGTGTATTTATGAATATGACAGATTTATGCAAGATCAATTATATTAACAATTCTTTTGATTACAGCATCAACATATATGGAGCAAGGTAGCAAGAAAAAAGAAAAAAAATGGTTCAGGAAGTTTTTGATTTTCTTTAAGTACCTACTTTTGATCCGTCTTTGAGTGAAGGCTTCGTCTACAGTGTTAGAATTCGAGTATAATTAGTTACCTACCTAATTGATATAAGTTTCAAATAATTTTACAATATAAATAGCAAATACTATAGTACTTGGGCTTGCCTTGAACCAGAGACTGTTTCCTTTTCAGGACGAACGTTCTATCAACTGACAAATACATATACCTAATTATGCGATCACTATATTGTTAACACGCCGATTAAAACGCCGATATAAAATCACATAGGTAGGTAACCTTGGTTACTGTCTCACTTAAGTAGTTAATATTGATGAAATAGCTTAATCCAGAAGAACTAGTCTGTATTGATTGTACCCAGATTATCAGAGAGCAAAATAGATTTAATTCTCAAGGGAAATGTTCCGAATACAGTAGCTAAAACACAAATAAAGAACACAGAACAAAATAAAATAAATAGTAATAATTTTAAATATTACACTGAAATAGTGCGTGTCGATTTAATAACTAGGATTAATCTATTTAATTAGGTACAGTACAATTATTTCCACTTTAGCGCTCGGGTACTCTCGGTTTAATTCTTGAAGGTTCGTGCTTTCAAACAGAATAGGTAATTACCTATATAAAATCCTAGGCTGGACGAATGGACAAAAGTTTGCAATCATGCCAAAACGATTACGAATAAATATGATATTTTTACCGAAGAAGAGAAGTTAGTCGGATTTATTATTGTAAGAATATCCAAATATTTATTTATTTAAATACCCTATTATCAATATCTCTAACTCAGACAGAAAATATGAGTAAGACTATGGTTTAATTATGAATTATACAACTACTTTTTATTGGAAATAGCGCTTTTTAGGAGATACAATTTATTGTACGAATTCGACATCTATGTTATTTATAGGTCTACTGCAAAAAAATACATTTTGGCAGGTGATTTTCATTTCTGTTTTAGACTGTAATATCCCAGTATGATGTAATGAATATACAGCAATGTATCTCGTGTCAATTATGGTTCAGATCTTGTTAATTGTCGAAGATTGACGAGCGCTAAAGTGGAGCGCTAATCGTATACGTATTTACTTATCTTATTTTCACGTTGTCTGGTTTCTAAATCCCTAATTAAAATATCAGCTAATACGAGTAGGTATAGTGTAAGTACTAAGTAGTATAGATTTTGGACTTTAATAACATTCCATAGTACGAGACGTCCAGGACTTTAATTGGCTGTGTCATAGCGGCTGGCACGTAAGATTTTGTTGCCTTTCATCAACATTTCATCGCAAAACGGGTTTCAATATTTTTTCAAATTACAATATAGCTGCTTACTTTTTGTTAAATTCATTTGGCCATTTTGGAAATAGCCCATTATATGTGTGGTCGAGGACGGCAATAGGCTTGCCCCCTAGTACGTGGGATTAAAATTACTGGCAAAATATGGACACAGTCGTGATATATGTGTGTGTGTGTATACATTCCAATAAACACACATAAGAGGTAACTTACTACCTATAACTTAGTTTTAGTAATTTGTGGAGTTTATCATTAGGTGCTTATAATACTTAAATTATAAAAGCGATATTATAAGAATAGGTAATTAAATGTTGTGATTAATGTGATTAGTAACAAAAATTCCGCTAAAAATTATACTTATATTTAAGTATTTAGGTAATACTTCTTCAGCATACTATTTTATATAAAACCATAAAAATGCTATCATTCTTATCACACCATAATATGTTATGTTTATCATCGATAAAAATAACAATTGTCGTTTCATTTAATCATCAATAATCGATCAATCATTACTAGATTACAACCATAATATAATAATCCTCAAAATAAATCCCTAAAAAATGTTAGGGACTAAAGTTTAATAATAATTGATAATAATAAATAGGCAATTACTCACCTGGCGCAAATGATCCGTTCCACAAAAACATCACATTTACTTTTAAAAAAAAACACGAAGTTATTGTCACAGATAATAAATGTCAAACGTCAATTAATACACTTCCGAAAGCATTGTGGCGGGAATAAGCGCGAGAACGAAACGTATTCCAGGCGGTATGACGTTGTACTGACGGCGCGCGAAGCCTGCCCGGCGCTGTGTGTATTGCCGATTTGTGTCTGATACTTCGCGTTAATGTGTGTGTGTGCGAGAAAGATAGCTAGCGAACTGTTAACTCGACGATCCTCACAGTTAGACTAACTCACATCCAAATCGCTTAATTTTATGAGTTGTTGCCTTCTCCACCCCCTCGCTGGGGATGCGTGCTGTGACTTTGAAGTGACGTCTCGTGTAAGGCATTTTGCATTATGTATACGTATTGTAAATACAGACTATTTTGTCGTAATATTAGGCCACCTACAATATTGAAGAGCACAAAGTTTAATTTATTTGTTTATTAAGTACCTATATCTTAAGTTTTTCAGTGGGGATATTATGTAGGTACTACTAGCATTATTAAAATACTACTTAACCCAATGTGAATAGTTCAAGGTAGAGTGTATTCAAAATTAGGAAATACTTTTTGGGTCACTTCACAAAGCGTTGGGTCTGAAGAATGCACATTTAGATGCAGTTTTGTCCGTTAACGTGCTCTGATTATTTAAAAAGCAATAATGAATCAATTCATATAAAATATTACGCCATTTACTATATAAGTTATAAACGCAATAACGTCAGCCTATTAATTTTACATTATCAATAAAGATAAAATAATATACCATATTCATAATCATAAAATTATGTAAAAATGGTTCAATTACTGTAGATAATTGCGATAAATAGTAATCATCCTGTTATCGTCGAATTGATCGTCTCTTTAATGAAAAACAAATCGATAAACAATACAAACCTCTCAGCCTAATTTATCCTCAGTATTATGCTTTAGTCATTAAATCTACATACTTTTCATCACGTGGATACTTTGAAGTTTGATAATTTTGATAAACAAAATAATTTCACAAAACTTCATGAACAATTATGTCGATTCCAACGTATGTTTTTTTTTTAACAAGTTCATTTTTTTAACAAAGTGACATCATTCCGGCTGTTTTTAAATTATATTGAAGTTCTGCTACTGCGAACCACCATCTCTGATACCAATATATCCAAAAACTATCTTTGATAATTTTGATAAACTTAGTAATTTCACAAAACTATAAACACCTTGTTGCTAAAAACTTATATTTTGTTTATGGTGCTAATACACGATGAGACTTGCGTCTCACCTAGTTTCGCAATTCGTGTTGGCACTAGAGTTACTTCCTGTGGGAGGACTTGACACTAGTGTCGACGCTGATTACTAAACTAGTTGTGATACTTGTCACATCTACACCTAGTGTCATATTGGTCTAGCTATAAGGTGTGTAATGCTTGTATCCAACACTAAGCATGTCCGGTCTCTACGAAGGACGTCAAATCATTTATCTTACAAATATTGTGAATGAATAAAAACCATCTTAAAATCATTTTAAACCTCGTTACAAGATCACAACATTCAAAGCATTTAGCGCCGGTACAGTAGCAATAACTCAGCGCAGGAAATCACGTCATCGCTCTATTACAGCACACACACACACACACATATTAATCTCGTCACACACACATAAGCAACGTTGTATCCGACGCGCGGGAAATGTGTTCGACAATAGAGAGTGGCGAATTGACGTTTACTTTTTTAAGTGATCTGAGTATTATGATAGGTAACTTGGATTAACTTTGTATTGTAAATAAACTCGTAAATCATAAACAACACAATTTATGAATACATGTATTACTTACAATAAGATTTACAAAACTTATAACTTAAAAACTGAGGTAGTATACGTATTAATGCAAGCTCACAATTTTGTTCCGAATATTTTAACTGGATTACTCTGTTAGCTACCTGATTTGATATTTTTTTTTAGAAATAGTTGTAGGACTCGGTAAAATAAAGCTACTTAAGCTAAAAATGAGCTTGCTCTTAATCAATAAGTTTCAATGTTCTAGGGCCCACGTAGGTAACCCCCCCCCCCCCCCCCTTGACTAGTGTGAAGCCACAGGCATTTGCTAACATTACAGTATAACAAACATAACAAATAATATAAGTGTAATTAAACCAAATGCGAACAAGTGACGCGCGCTCCTAACTCAGGTGTATTTTAATTAATTACTGGCAATTTCAGTTTGAGAAGTTCAGTCTGGGGTTTTATGAGTTATGTTGTGTAACAGTGTTGCCATGTCTTCTAGTTATATACAAAGCTTGGTTGGATTAAATATCCTGGCGACTGATATATATATATATTATATTATTAAAGGTACCTACGCCATAGTGACACGATAGTAAGCAGTGGTGGCATCTAGCGGTTATGAGCCACTCTCATAGTAGATAATTCCATCACTATAGTCCCGGTTCGAATCCCGAGCTGAATACAAGTTTTTTATTAATTAGTGAATGTAGTTTTCTTTTTTCTTTTTACTAAAATCGATGACATGGTTCCTAAGAACACATTTTCGTATGTCTTATAGTTTCGGACTTTCCCATACTGACCTATATGAATGTTATACCCTGTATCAGGAGTAAATTATATGTTCCCATGGGACTTGTGAAATAAGAAATTTACGCAGGCAAAGCCGTTGGACTTACTACTACTACTTACTAGCTCATCTAGTAAGATACTCTGAACTAGATTACATAATACGAGTATTATGTGTGTTGTGCTCAAAACTATTAATAAAACGGATAATCGTAATTCAAGACTTAATCAAATAATAATAATCTAGTAAAATTTCTTCTTAATCGGCAGTTACAAGCCGCCGTTTACGGTTTATGTATGTCATATTGACATAATATACGTACTTACATAATTTGTGACAGTTAAATAGCTAGTAAAATACTTACTTGGAGAAAATAATGGAGTCTTTAGTGCGGAAAATACTTAATCTGAGAGAAATACATAATTAAATAAATTAAATAAATAAATAAATATTTTTGGACATTCTCACTCAACGTCATCTAGCCCAAATTAAACTAATATTTAAGCTTTTGCTATGGGATCTAGACGACTGATAAACATGCTTATATATTTCTATATACATACATAGAAGACACCCTAACTCCGTAACAACATTTGTGGACCACACAAATATTTTATTCGACCCGGAATCGAATCTGGGACCTCAGGAACGGCGGCAGTCGCATATTCATACCACTGCGCCACCGAGACGGATAAGTAGGTGGTACTTACATATTATTATTAGGCAATTAAAGGTGCCCTATTTAGGATCCCACCCATTACGTGGGACCAGCAGTTACTGGCGAAAAGCGGGCAACCTAAAAACAGGCGTGATTAGACCTACCTTATATAATTCTGGGAACCTTCCCAGTCGGCAATGACGCAGAGGATTTTTTAAACGATATTTTGTAATGTAAATATTTTTAGTCTATAAGTAATTATGTATATTTTGTATATTGTAATTCTTAATCTTTATATAATATATTAGGTAGGTATTTTTTTGTATTGTGTAAACCTGAAAGTAAACAGGAACGAACGGGTTTTCAAACTACGGTAAATTTTATCCCGAAATTCACTCACAAATAATATGAGGAGCATTTTTAATAATTTATTTAAAAAACTAATGTGTAGACAAGCTTTTTAGCCTCACATTCTTGTTGGGATTAAATCTAAAAGTCTAACATAATTTAATTATGTATCTATTATTTTTATAAGATATAAACACTTCTACAACATAAATCTATCACATTTAAAAATCGTTTAATGTTAAAACATCATCATCAACGGTAACTCTAAACGAATGAGGAAAGTTCCAACAGATAAGATAATAGATGGGCAATATCAATTAATATACATATATTTACATAGTTATCTATTACGATAATCAACGCTATACCTCAATACTGAAATCCGAGAGGTTTTATTAGCTATAAATAGTTAGTATGCTAATGTACTTATATAAAATACTACCCAACAGTCTTCACTTGGCTCTTTAAGTAGCAGCCATTGCCGGTCTGATCATTTGTCTATGGTATCGATAACCACAGACCAATTACTAATACGTCTTTTTCTTCTTTTAGGTGCCTAGCGCCATCGTTCATCGATGATTTTACCAATGTCAAGGTAATGCTTGATAGTTATCGGCGCAGAAGAACTACCTAGTTACTCCAAAGTTCCCGGTGTGGGATAAATTCGTTCAAGTGGAATAAATTCGGTATTGCATGTGAGCGTCTGGAACTCGGTTTTTGCGCCAGAGGTAACCTAAAAAGCTACCAACCACGCGCTTGCCAAGTCCCAAGTCCCTTACGCCTACTGATACAGAGACGTACGTGACAGATGTCACTGGTGACGTGTGTGACAGGAATGACGTGGCAAGCACGCATAACGTAACTATTTAGTAATCTGTGGCATAACTCTGTTAGTTCAGGAGTTACAGAGGCTATTTTAGAGTTATGGGTGACTACGGATTCTACGTACTTGGCCGGTATTTTTTTTAATTTGATGCGATATTATTGCTTATCGACAAACACTTCCGAACGTTGTGGTTAAGGGCCAGATTCGGCCGAATCGACATGCAACTAAACATCCAATCTACTATTATTATAATATTAGTAGACTTTCCCTATTTAACGGAAGCATTCAATTTAGTTAACCAGTCGCGGAGATATAAAACACTTAATTAACAAACTTATGAGAGGCTTTCGTTCTAAAACCAGTTCTAATTTATTTAGAGCTCTCATTCGTATGGTAATTATTCCGGGACATCGCACATGATGGATTAATTTATTGATTTATTCAATATCGGAGAAATTATGGTTTTGAATGATTCGTTTAGGCAGGCCTATGTCACTCGCCTAACAATCGCAAAAAAATACATGACGTCAGCGACACCTTGAAGTTGTAAGTCAGTAAGGGTTGTCTCTTGTTTGTGACACGGCATTGACCATAGAGTTGATATTGAGGCATTAACGTCATAATTATTGGTCAAATTATGCTGGAACTTTACTGACGACCTTAACGTTCGAATGATGTTCTCTGTAAACAAAAGAATGTGCTTTAATTAACGTCGGAGTGCAAGTTCTGTATGTAAGCACTATTCTCTATTCTGTGGTTTAGGTAAATCTTCTTTTTAGGACACCCAAAAAACGTTTTGTAAAGTATTTTTGGGTGTCATAAAAAGAATCTGTGCCCAGTAAAACTGTTTGTACTTGTATAGTGACTTAAAAGTCACATACTTTTCGCGTCTGAAGAATTAGCTATTGTTATTATGTATTTACCTTTCAGCAGCTAAGTATTTTGATGTTTATCAAACTTCATGAAGCAATTAACATCTACGCCGTAGCTAGTTCTACGTGTTACGTTTGTGATGCACTTCATCGACAGGACAGGTATAACGTTGTCGACCGGTGAGGTTCTTTAGGGATTGTAGAGAGGCTCCTAGCACCCCATTTATACAGAGTTAAAGGTAAAGTGTCTGTTTGAAATTTCAAATTAACAGCTTTCTACAAAATACATCATCATCCACTGAGCCTTTTCACAACTTAGTTGGGATCGGTTTTCCAATGTACACCACTCCACAGTCACTGCGATCCACTGCGATGTGGCTGAACTTCAATATTTTCCGTGGAGCAACTACTATCTGACCTTTACAAGCCATGAGCGATATCGAAGCTCTGTAGATAGACCAGTCGGATATTACAAAATGAATGTAAGTACATACTGTCGGTACTTAATTTTTCTGTCTGTCTGTCTTGTTTGTTTCAGCTAATATCTGCAACGGCTGGACCGATTTTAAGGACTTTCACTAGCAGATAGCTGCTTTTTATCTCGGGAATGTGTTCCCATGGGTATTGGGAACTATAAAAATATTCCGCGTATATAGCCGCGGGCATCAGCTACTCTTTAATAAGTACTAGTTCCCTCTTAAGTTCAATCAAAAGTAACCACAGTTATTTCGAATTGGTTCACTACAATCATGCAAGTTTGTGTTGTCAATGTTAAAAACAATAAAAACATGTTCTTTTACTGTCAACAGTTATGTGCTTAAACTGTAATTTATGTATCTTTTTG
Source organism: Nudaria mundana (assembly GCA_963556515.1). Classification (NCBI taxonomy): domain Eukaryota; kingdom Metazoa; phylum Arthropoda; class Insecta; order Lepidoptera; family Erebidae; genus Nudaria; species Nudaria mundana. The sequence continues at coordinate 17,805,230 of OY748306.1, read as the reverse complement.
GGGTTTTATATGATGAACCGTGAGCCAACTGTGGGTGCTTGTAAAAAAATATTATAGTCTATTAAAGGTCCGGGTTCAATGTCTGTTGGTAGTAAAATTTTTTGTTTACTAGCGAACGCTCGCCACTTCATCCGCGTGTTAACGTAGGTTTTTTCAATCTATATGTATATTTAATACGATAATTTGTCTGTATGTCTGTCTGTCCGTCTGTCGCGTTTTTCAATTTACATATGTACATTTGCATGAAATATTAAAATATTCTTTTTTTATTTTTTTTTGAGGCGATACAAAGTTCGTCGGGATAACTAGTATTTTTTATTGCTACTACCTATTGATCGTAGCGTGATGTTATTTAGACTTAAAAAAAAGAACAGGTAAAATTTGACTGTAATTTTCAACCGACTTCCAAAAAAGGAGGTTCTCAATTCGACTGTATGTTTTTTTTTAAGTTTGTTACCCCATATCTCTGAACTGGGTGAACCGATTTAAAATTTATTTTTTTAATTGAATGCTACTACTTCCCAAGTGGTCCCATTTCAATTTGGTCCCATTCCGACAACTGTTTGGTCCCATTCCGACAACTGTTTGGTCCCATCCCGACAATGATTTGGTCCCATCCCGACAATGTTTTTTGTCCCATTCCGATAATTTAAAGTCGGTTTTATTGCTCAAATTATATATCAGTAGAGCTCCAAAGTTGACAACCACCATTGTAACACATCATAGGGGTCTGATTGTGTTTAATGTTAATAACTATAGAGTAATCTTAAGTTTGGAAATAATGGGGCAAGGATAAGTTAACGATCAAATAAAATAAGTCATAAACTTTAATATATTGTAATAAATGAGTCGACCTGCGTAGGTATTGGCTCGTTATACCGTATACAGAGTGTTATTTCACATATTTCTTCTAAAAACTTGCCCGTGAAACTGTTATTGAGACGGTTAATGATACAAAAAAGCAATTTTTTTTAAACTAACGCAAGGAAATATCCGCATAATTTCAGCCTATCTCTGTCCACCACTGATGGCCTCTCCAATGAGTTTACAGTGTAACCGGTACATTGCCACCAACGAGACCCAGCGGTTTTTACTGGTCGCCGGTCTCCACTCGAGAATCTCTTTGCCTTATCGACCGTTAGAGCTTTGTGCTATGTGGCCGGCCCACTGCCACTTCAGCTTACTAATCCTTTAGGCTATGTAAGCAACTTTTGTGGTTCTTCTACGGATCTCCTCATTTCTGATTCGATCACGTACGTCTAACAGGTTCTATTCTCGGAAAAATCCGTGCAACGGTTTGTTGCGTATAAACCAAAAATTACATACCGCATGAAGTCTATTAAGGACCAGTGGACCTAGATGGACCTAAGACCACGGCTGCCCTATCGTCTATTGTCAAGCGTCACGGGTAATCGCTCGTAAGGATACCCCAGGGCTATTATACGAAGTTAGTTAAATCACAACCTAAGGACAAACAAGTTAAAAATATGGCAAGAATTTGCCATATATTTTAGAGTCTTGAGTCTCTAACTATTACCGTTCTCGATTTGACCTCGTTTTGACTTTCACCTTGAGATCAGAGGTCAAAGGTCAAGTTCATTTTAGAGGTATTTGACCATGCTAAGTCGATTGGCGTTTACACTGAGTCTCTAGCTCTTACCGTTCTCGAGTTGAAAGTTGTTTACGGACAGACGGACGGACATTACTATAAGAGATTTTCGTTTCGAAAACTCTAAAAAAGGTTCCATCAGTACAAATCCATACCTACCTTTCTCTTTTTAAACCGGTTAACAAAAGCGTTAAGTCGGCCCACCGTATGGGATTAAACAAAGGGTTGTGCTATGGGATCTAGACAACTGAGAAACATACTTATATATTTCTAAATACATACATAATATACATAGAAAACACCCAAACTCCGAAACAAACATTTGTAGATCACACAAATATTTTATTCAACCCGGGAATCGAACCCGACACTCCGGAGTCGAAAGCCGATACACTACCGACCACGCCACCGAAGCAGTTATCCCATGTAAGAACCTCGTACACTATTCAGCAGGTGCACAACTTGTAGGTTATAAATTGTATATATTGGTTGTAATTATAAATTGAGCTGCAATGGGCCCTTTAGCACCCTGTACAGTCTTGGACAATAAAATATACCATTCACGAAAGCATTTCTATTGAGAGGGCAATCATATTAAGCCATTAAAAATTACGTTAAGTGACATAAAATTATTAAGTGTTACGCCAATAAGTGATGTAGGAAGCACTACATCCTTGAATAATTATTTTAAATAAATGAAAGTTTAGTTCGTTTACCTACTTACTTGTCAAATAAATGCCAAAAAGCCGCGTTGATCTGGAGTGAAACCTGTTTTCAAATAAGGGTTGAATGGTAAATTTATGTAGACTAGTTACTTTTATATCCCTCAATTGGAATATCCTGTAACTATAGACAATGCCAAATTCAATTTTGTTTGTATTCTTGAAATTTATTATAAAAAATTGTCACCTTTCAATGGAATTCTGCTGAACGATTGTGAAATTGAATCGCAAGAAGTGTGAAGAGTTTTCCTAAACAAACGTAAGTACGTACATCATTACCCTATGCATAATATTTCAACTTTTATTAGGTATGTTCTAATACTACTATCATTCATAATACTAAAATACGACAGACGACGATTTTCCTACAACTCTTGCCGGCCACTGCTTGCAATTATTTCGCCAGTAGGTATAGCAAATTCGATTTAACTCGAAAAAGCTTGTCAAAATAATGCACTAATTTCCTTTTCTAAATCTTTGTGAGGCTATATATACTGTTAAGTTTAATGAGGCTGTATGTCTCTTAGCAATATAAATGTTAACTAAACTTTAAAATATTTAAAAATACAGAAGCTCTTAACATATTTCTATACAGTAGCATCTATTAAGTATTTACATTTCAATTTTCCTACACGATATGTTCAATTACAAACAGAATTCACTGACAATTTCTTCTTAACATCTCGTTATACATACTTACATGCCACATAATTAAACCCACTTACCATAGAACTCAAATCAATGATGTTCATGACAATAAACCAACAAGAAGGGGCATTTTAATGCCTAATTTTATAGGCACCCGGTATTTAAAACGCGGGTGCTCGACTTCCAACAAAAACTAAACATGTGATGAAGACATTCGAATAGTTTTTATTGGATTTTTTGTAGAAGCGATTAACAGAATAGCCATCTTAATTGGTCCTCTTTAATAGTCCAAAGAGGTAAGACGCATGTTTTTTTATTGATCTTTGTGAAGAATGTGGAATCTAATGAATTTGATTGATAGGTAATGGTTGGGTGAATTATTTTTACCTGAAGTGTAAAGCGTAAGTTGGTAGGTAACTCGATGTTTTTCACTGGATTATATTGTCGATGGTTTTGTAATTTAAAAATAAACAACTTATCATGGAAGTCGTATATTATTACTTTTATCCAATTAAGCTATTTAAATGTGTTTTGAATATGTTTATGTCGGAAGTCTGACTGTGTGGGATTTTACATGATCCCTACTATCCCATCCTCTTTTGAAACATAGGAAGGCGTAAGACATACATCTGTAGCATTTCAAGACCATAATAATGTCATAAAAACGATAAAACTTTAAATCAATTATGACTTTGTAATGAATAGAGATGTACCTACTTAAAAAAACTCATTAAATAAGGATAGCACCTATTGTAACGCCATATGTCATTGTATTATTGCTTTTGTAAATTATAATCTTATTTTGGGGACTTGTGTTTTTGGAGAGCGCATGGTTGGTAGCGTTTTAGGTTACCTCTGGCAGTCGGTATAACACAGGTCCAGACGCTCATTTGCGAACCGAACAACGTATCCCTACCCCACACCGGGAACTAGTTCGGAGTAACTAGTTCTTCCGTGCCGGAAACTATTAAACATTACCTTGACATTGGCAATATTATCATCGATGAACGATGGAGCCACGCACTTAAAAGAAGAAGAAGAATCTTATTTCGATAGCTAGTTCATTTTTGAAGACCGGTTAAAAGTTTGAATTGACTTTTATGGTTATAGAGATGAGTCTATGTAGTAACTATTTAGTAATCTGCGCTATGGGCAATAATTTTCTCCGGTAGCTATTATAGGCAGTTAAAATTTGTGAAAATCTTATAGAATATCAATAGTAGTTGAATATATTAAATGGAGTTCTTTTAAATGTTTGAGCATAATATATTAGTATATTTATCTAATTTATTCGCAATTAACTTTTTTTTTTAATTTCGCGGGTCCAGGGCTGCTCTCACGGCTGTTGCCGGGGGTCTCTGGTTCGCACGGAAGGTATTTTCAGTGGCCAATCAACTGTCTGTCTTAAGTTAGGATCATCTTAAATTAATTAATTATTAATGCGCCTCATTAACATTGTGTTTTATTTATTGATGGTTCAAGAGACAGGCAAACTCATCCTTCACATGCGACGTACCCCACGCATTATGACATCTGAACAGGATCTGACCTATACAATTTGTATGGTAACGTACACACTGGTCATTCACCACGCTGTCTTAAGCGTCATTGCGCCAGATTCGCGTGTTCCCATGCTGACCCACGCGCACGACGCTGCCACACACGTTTAAAGTGTCATAGCGCGTATATAACTTAAACGTCAGACGTCGTAAGACGTAGGACCAGTGTGTCGCTGTTTCCCACGTCGCGTTGCATACGTCGTATGTGAAGGACCAGTGTGTTTTAAGCTTCATTCGGTACATCGTTCTTTCAAAGATTAAGAATGCTTGATTAGTTGATAGTCCCGCACAGAAGAACTAGTTATTCCTAACTAGCTCCAGTTGCAGGACAAGAGACATTGTTCGGTATGAGAGTGTCTGGAAACCCGATTTTTGCGGAGCGCCAGAGGTAACCTAAAAAGCCATCACACAAAGTTTGCGCCGACTGGGAATCGAACCCGAGACTCCGGCGTCGAAAGCAGATGCACTACCGACCACGCCACTGAAGCAGTCACAATTAAATCATTACAAAATTAATAAAGAAATTACATTGGACAATGCCCCTCAATCAGCGGGATCACGGGACCCCACGTTAGACCGCCATTAAACAGGTAACAACACTGTATAAGTGGTTCATAAAACTTACAAAGCCGTCGCTGTACGTAGGTATACCACGCAATTAGTTGAACGCATTAAACGCAATAATACATTATTTTATTGTAATGGACTGATGATATGGGTTTGCAGAAACCTTTTAAATAAGTAGGTAGCTACTTACTCATAGTTATTATATATGTAGCTAGAATCTTTGGATATAGGTTGGCTTTATGGTGAAATTAAGAAATTTTCAAAAAATAATACATAAAAAAGAAATAACGACTTGGACTTTTCTTTTCAGTAATTATATTTAAAAGCAATGGTAAGTAAAACATTTTTAAAAAATGTTTTAAACTTATTTTAAATTTTTTAATAGCACTATTTTCCGCAGGATTAAAAAGACAACAAAACGTCGACAATGGTTTCGCCTCTAAACGAAGCATTATCAAGACTGTCTCAGAGAGAACAGCAAAATTTGTGGTTAGGACATATTTGCTTATAAGTAAACGTGTGCAAATTTCATTATCGCGATGTAGGATTTTTTCACAATAACTAACGTGGGTAGAAACCTCAGATCATGCTAACTAAGTACCCAAAAATAGGTATTCACCAATACAAGACTTTATCTTCTTAATTTTTAATAAATTGTGTAGAAATGCCAAATGACACATACAAACCAACAACCAACTAATGTGTCTGTCTGTTTACAACCAGATTAAGTAAGGGAGACGTGTGAAAATCTATTTGTTCATTGAGTAAGGTGTCTGCATCTCTTCTAACTATTTCTAGCCTTTCCCAAACACTCCTACCTACGTTGTAGCCATTATATAAGATAGCACACAGTAATGGCTACAACGTAGGTATGGTCCACTCATTACTAAATAAAAATGATGATGATGCTCTAATAACACCGGAGTTACAGGCTTCGGTCAGTGAGTATGCTGGGCGTAGGTTCTACGCCCAGCATACTCACTTCACTACGCGAATACCGAACGAGCTATAGGTACAATTTCGGCTTAAAAAATTGTGCTTGAAATAGTGCCCAATATCAATCCAATTTTCGCTTGACTTTTGCCCTAAAAACCATTAAATTTAATTGTAAACTTTTACATAACATTAGATTTAGTACAGTCGAGTTCAAAACTTTCTAATAACTTACATTTTGTTTAACAATTTTTTAACCCCCGACGCAAAAACGATGGAAATTTGACGTGTCTGTGTTTATGTGTGTGTGTCTGTGGCATCATAGCTCCTGAACGGATGCGATTTGGATTTTGTTTTTTTTTTGAAGGCGAATTAGTCGGCAGTGTTCTTAGCTATGTGTGATGAAAATCAGTTCAGTCGTTTAATAGATACGGGAAGATGAGGTGGAAATAAAACAACAATTTGCCGATGGATAAATGCATGAAACGCACAAAGCGTTATTTTGTTCTAGAGCGGTATGCAGCAATAGTTATTTTATATTATCTCCGAAACTACATGACCAATTATTGTTATACTGTAAAGGGCAAATTAATAGTATCTTTGTGATATTCTTGTGTTCATAAAATAACTTTTTTGATAAGCATTAATATGTTGTTATTTAAATAGCTATTCAAAAATGAACATGCTGAAAAATACTTTATAAAACATAAAAGCATATATATCTACTAAAATATAAAAGAAAGAGATATGGTACTTATAGCCCAGCTGCTGCCAGCCCAGCAAATTATCTCGGATCGGTGCAGTATGCCTTAGGATCAGCTTTTGATGGTGATTTTTTAAACACATTGTGATTATTATAAACTGTGATTGCTCAATTTATAGTTATTTGTAAGTTAGTTATTGTGATTATAACATTGTAGCAGTAAATTTACAAAACTAGATAAGTAAGTGTTTTGTAAATTTTTTTTTTTTTTGAGAAAGTTTTACTAATATTTGGAATACTATTTTTTATATATTTGAAACGACTATTTTTTCTATTTAAAATAGATTTTATTAGATTGTTGTATTAATGTTAGTCTTATTTTCAATGGTAGGTATAACAATATAAATAATATATTTGAAGATAATGACTGTTAACAAAAGCTGTGAAATAGTTTTTAATTACCGTGAAGTCTGATTACTTTAGCCCTAGGGGGTAACTTTAAATAGTGCTGGGTAGCCAAAGGTTAGAATTTGTAAATAACACTACCTTTTTAGGAATAACAATAGATTCTAAATTACAATGGGGTGACCATATCACCATTTTAGCTAATAAGCTTAGCTCTGCTGCATATGCTGTGAGACGGATTAGGCAGTTGGCAGATGTAGCTACTGCTAGGCTAGTTTACTTTGGTTACTTCCATAGCTTGATGTCCTATGGAATACTATTTTGGGGAAATGCGGCAGATATAGAAACAATTTTTATATTACAAAAGAGGGCAGTCCGTGCCATTTATTGTTTAGGTAAGAGAGATTCTCTTAGGGAGCGATTTAAAGATATTAATATTTTAACTGTAGCTTCCCAATATATATTTGATAACATACTGTATGTCAGGAAAAATATATCTAGCTATACTAAAGTAAGTGACGTTACAGACAAAAATCTACGTAATAAAATAAACTACTCCCTCCGTGTTATCAGCTTAGCAAGGTTAGTCATTCTTTCAAGGGGGAATGTACACGTATTATGTATATGTATTCTTTATGGTGGACAGCATTACCTCCAAATCGACGGAGTGGCCATGGGTAGCCCTGTAGCACCGGTGATGGCAAACATTTGGATGGAACACATTGAAGATTCCATAGACATGCAGTTAGCACAGGTGAAACTGTGGAAGCGATATGTGGATGATGTCTTCTGTATTATGAGAGGGGGCCCAATAGAAGTAGAACAATTTTTAAGCCACTTGAACTCCATACACCGGAACATCCGGTTTACTCGTGAAATGGAGTTGGACAGATCATTGGCTTTTCTCGATGTCAAAGTAACAGTGAGAGAGAGTGGTTCTCTCGGACACACTGTGTACCGCAAACCCACACACACGGACAAGTACCTGAATGCCGGTTCACATCATCATCCGCGACACTTGAGATCCGTTGCGGTGTCGTTGGTAAGTCGAGCCTATGATCTTTGCGACCCTGAACACTTACAGAAAGAGCTCGCTCATGTTCAGGAAGTGTTGAAGCAGAACGGGTATCAGGGACATACACAACACCGTGAAAGGAACAAGGTACAACCCTTGGGAGTAAGCAGAGCACCAGCATTTATGCCGTACGTGAAAGGAGTGACGGACAAAATTGGAACAGTACTACAAAGATACTCCATTAAGACTGTATATAGGCCACACTCCAAAGTCGTAAACCACCTGCGAACCCCTAAAGATACCATTCCTCTACAGACACCAGGTGTTTATAAGGTAGACTGCAGCTGTGGTAGTTCATACATCGGACAGACCAAACGTACTATCGCTGAGAGGGTCAAAGAACACATCGCAGCTGTAAAAAACCGCCAAATAAACAAGTCTGCGATTGCCGAGCATTTGTTGGAATCGGGTCCCAACCACTGGATTGAACTCCACAAGCCACAAGTCCTATCCACTGACGGACACTATTACTCCAGGATAGTGCGGGAAGCCCTCGAAATAAAAAAGTATCCCAACTTTGAAGATGGAAGATGGATATCGACTATCGACGTCGTGGAATCCGGTGATCAGCAAATGTACTCGCCGCCTCACCGAACGCTCGCGTGCTGATACTATCAGTGTGGTATGCCGTAGTGGCTCTCCGAACACAATAGTTAGTGACAACGAAGTGAGGGTAGTTGAACAAACCCGCACTTCACTAAGACGACGATGAGCTGAAGCCAGTCCACCCGTGACCACGGCTCTTGTAACAGGGCCGAAACGTCGGGTAATAAAGAGGTATGTATATATCTCAATAATCGCGTAAAAGACCCGTTAGTCTTAAGTTTATAATGGAATGTATACGCTTTTATAATAAATTGCCTGAATCGGTCCTTTGTATGTCCGACAATAAATTTAAAACCTTTATAAAGACCACTTTATGTCAAAAAGCATATTATAAGACAATTAATTACCTTAACGATAAAAGTGTCTGGCTTGAACATGGTGCAGGCGCCTCCTAAAATGCCGTAATTGTAGCATATTTTGTACTTTAGTGACTATATACTTATATCCTCCTAAGACCCAGTGAACAATTTGGCCGAGAGGGAATTTTGACCTTATTGCTACCGGGTTACACTACTACAGGAGGCTACGATGCCCCTTTTATGGAGCATCCTGGCCTGCAGATGGCAGACCGTATATGGTTGATTAGTATGTTCCGGGCAGCGTTGGCGTCAAGATCAAACTCGCTGTTGCAGTTGGACAAACTCCCCAGCGCAGTTTGTGGTTCATAGCCACCTTGAAGAACGCTCCCGTCTTGGCGTTGCACGACGAACAGGCTTGCGACGTGTACTGCTCATCCACTACTTCAACTTCAATATTTCGCTTACGTTTCAATCTCTTGATTAGCGAGTCGTGTTTGAATTTACGCCCACTTAAGGAGGCGGTGTTCATAAACTTACTTCTGGCTCCATAGAGAACCAATTCTTTTTCTACTCCACCTCCATCAAAGACTTCTTTTACAATTCTCTCCTCACACTTGGCGGTTCTAATAAACTTGTCTAGCCGCAGCCAACTTGGCGAGTTTTTCGTACGGCTCTTGCGTACCTGGAACCATGTCATACGAAAGACGGTGTATTCGACTATATGGGCAGTGTTTTTCGAAGAGACTGGAAAGGTTAACTTTTCACGCGCCCGCTGTTCGGCGAGTTCGCTGGGCGTGCACAGCGTGGTTCGCACCCGCTCCCGTTTCCACTCTAGGGTGTGAGAACGGACATATTTTCTAGTTATTCGCTGAAAACGGCCCAATTTAGACTCTACTACCGCTACCGGTAATCGGGAACCGAGGTCGACTGCTATGATTCGATCATACGAAGGTTTCTGGCGTTTACTGCTCAACGCCAATGTCTTTTTTACTACACGATTCATGGAAAGGCTTACACTCACGCCATCCGTTTGTAGAGAGCATCCAATTTTTTTTACATCAACAGCCAACCACGAGCTCCATAATTCTTGTAAATGGTTCTCTATGCGACCCCATACACTAGTGATTGATTCTGGGTCCACTCTACATATCAATTCGTGCCACCCCGTAGGTAGTAGTAGGTGATGTGTTTCAACCCATGCGACGGTTGTGGGAACAACTTGAAATCTTGCAACTTCTCTTGAATCTCGATCCATTCGGGAACGGTGGACCACCATTTGTGGCCTTTTAGTGTGTCCACGTTTATGACGGTACAAATGCGTTTCATTGCTTCATCATCCGGTGGTTGTATTTTGTAGAAAGCTTCAAAGAGGGCGGGATCGTTGCGTTTCATGCCGAAATAACGAGCCAACCGGGAATATGCATGAGTTTCAATGTTGGTATGGAGGGTGGTCTCGTACTGCTTGGCCATTTCTTGGAGGGTAAACAAACGCAATCTCTCGTCGTAGCGCCGATCTCCAAACATGGCGCGATATGCTTCTACATAGGGACCCTTTCCTTTCATGGCGTACACGAAATTTAATACATCTGGTTTGGGTGGTAACCGCGTTGTTGTTTTCATGTAGTAGTTGATCCAAACACCTAGCTCGATATAGACACGGGATAGGTCTACCACGTCGCGACGTATCTCAGACAAGGGCTTCACTCTCTTTTCTGGGTCCAATAGGGGGCAGAGCGTGGACACCAATCCCCTTTTTATGGTGTAGACTTCCAACTCCACCATTGGATCTAGATTGCGTTTCCGGATGGGTGGTAAATATGATTTACATTTCTTTGAACTTGTTTTCGTGTGATCGACACCCCCGCACGTCTTACAAAGGGGAGGCATCGCGAAGAAATGAATAACCTCGATGAGATACACGGTTTATATACAAGGTTCAACTTGGATGTCCTCAGACAGCGTTAAAAAAACCATACGGTTAAAATTGACTTTTATTTAATGTCCTCTAGAAAGTACATTGGATCTTGGGAGGATTTTTTTTTGGTGCATTGTACACACCCTTTTTGACTTTGACTTAAGAAAATGTATAAATGAGTTAATTATTGAAAAAGAGTGACCGAGAGTTTTATTGCCAGGTTCTATCTCTCGGTTCTACTTATTGCTTTGCGAATCTGGCAGTACATGTAAATATAGAAGCTATGACATTTTTTTTATTTTAAGTACCTACTGACGTTTGTAAAAGCCATTTAGTGACCTATACAAATAAATTAATCATTTCATTTCATTAGAAATAAATAATGTAAGTAATTAAAAATGTTTTATATTGTTAAACCTTTTATTAATCGAACTATTGGATCTTGTAAATATAAAAAATTGTACACTAAAAAACTGTATAATATATTTCCTTTTTACAAATTGTCTAGATCCCAAATAGGTACCTACCTATTTTATTAATTTTATTGGCTGCAATAGACTATTAGTGCCCAGACATTTTTTTTGGAAAATATTTCACCCTACAACCAATGAAGTAATACGAGTGGATTTCATTTAAGCTTACAATTTCATTTATTTATAAAAAAAAAATTAAAATAAATTAAATTAGCATTTAATCGACAGTTTTTGATATGTGAGAAAATACCACAATTATTCCCAATCACATAACCGCCCACAATTAGAATTTTTAATATTTATATCCAAAAACATGTGTGAACGACTGTACCTCATTTAACGTTAGTATGTAGAAGTTTACAATTAAATTTAATGGTTTTCTAGGTCAAAAGTCAAGCAAAAATTGGACTGATATTGGGCACTATTTCAAGCACAATTTTTTAAGCCATAAATTGTACCTATAGCTCGTTCGGTATTCGCGTAGTGAAGTGAGTATGCTGGGCGTAGAACCTACGCCCAGCATACTCACTGAACGAAGCCTATAACTCCGGAGTTATTAGAGCACCGTTTTTTTCTTTTTGGGCACCATTTGGCACTATTTGGGCACAATTTTTTGAAGTATGAATTATGGTTGAAGCGTACACAGATTCCACAAACGGAGGTGAGTATGCTGGGCGAAACCTTCGTCCAGCATACTCATCGAACTATGGCTGTAATTTCTTAAGTATAAGAGCACTTTTTTTTTCCTTTGGGCACTAATTAGCACTATTTCAGCACAATTTTTTGGCATTCATGAAGTATCAGGATTCCATGGTGAGTATGCTGGACGAAGGGACACACAAATTTTGCTGTTCTCTCTGAGACAGTCTTGATAATGCTTCGTTTAGAGGCGAAACAATTGTCGACGTTTTGTTGTCTTTTTAATCCTGCGGAAAATAATGCTATTAAAAAAATTAAAATAAGTTTAAAACATTTTTTTTTTAATATTTTACTTACCATTGCTTTGTCATGGATTTTCGCCAAGTAACGCCTGGTTCCATCCAATATTTAATTATATTTTATGAGAAAAATCAAATTTTAAAAAAAACTAAAATTGTGTCAATATTATCACATAATTACCTATCACCAATTAGCCAACCTTTACCCTACATTAAGAATGCCTAATACTAATAATATTGCAGCGTTATAATCCTACTTAATATTATGAACGTGAAGGTTTTTATGGATGGGTGTTTGTTACCTTTTAAGGTAAATACGTAGGTCACACTATAAGTTTTGCGTAACTTAAAAAACAAACATGTTAAAACAAAAATATTATGTTTATTGCTTTTCAAAATACTCTCCTTTACATTTTAAACACTCTTTCATGCGATCGAACCATTTTTTAAAACAGGAGGACCACAGATCTGAAGGCATGTTTTCTACGTGCGGATTGAACGCTATCACTGCCTCTTCGGAGTTGGTAAAAGTGAAACCTCTCATCAAATCTTTGATTTTGGGGAAAATACAGAAATCACAGGGTGCTAGGTCGGGACTATGCGTAGGATGGGTGACGAGTTGTACTTTTTCGGAAGCTAAAAATGAGTTTGTTTCGTTGGCCGTGTGTAAAGAAGCGTTGTCATGATGTAGGAGAACGCGGCTTTTGAGTCGTCTGTCGCCATCTTTTTCTAACACCCTGGGTAAACAAATGGTAGAATACCACTCGGCATTAACACTCTTTTGATCTTCAAGTGGAACTGTACAGATGGGACCCGTAGCTGAGAAAAAAAACGCGATCATATTTTACCAACTTTTCTCGCCTGCCTCACTTTTGTTGGCTTGTTCTCATTTTCAAACACCCATTCACAAGATTGCTGTTTTTTTTTCGGGTTCAAAACAATAAATCCACGTTCGTCTCCTGTGACAATGTCATAAACAGCATTAGAATGTACGTGGTCGTACTTCAGTAGCATCTGTGAGCACCATTCCACGCGAGCCCGCTTCTGCTCCGCTGTCAGTTCATGAGGGATCCAACGACAACAAAGTTTCCGAACTTTCAATTCTTCGTGTAAAATTTTCTGGATTTGACTCATACCAATCCCCAATAGTCCTCGAATTGTCTCATAGGTAATCCGCGGGTTTTCTTCAATTAACCGCTTAACAGTAGCCACATTATTTTCGTTGACGGCAGTTGAAGGCCGCCCTTCACGAAATTCGTCATGTAAAGAAACTCGACCTCTCTCAAATTCGGCAAACCATCGCCTCACGGTGCTCAAACAAGGTGCTTCTCTCCCAAAAGCATTTTGAAGACGAGCGGCACAGACTTGCGAAGAGAGAGAACTTTTAAAATCATAAAAAATCATCGCTCTAAAATCTTTTTGACTTAATTCCATTTTCGTTGCATACGTAGACTTTGATGTGTGATATAAAACAATTGACAAATGATTTCCCGCCAATTGTTTTTTTATTTATTACTAAGTAGGTTGCAAGGTTTAAAAAAAATTAACATCCGAAATTCAAATATTTCCGATTAGCTAGAAGTGCAAAACTTTTAGTGTGCCCCATGTACTATTGGACGGATTTCAATGAAATTTCAAGTGACAGTCAACTTACTATAAGTTCGTGAAAGTTAAATAAGTCATTGCAGTTTTTAGGGATTTAAAGCAGTAGGTACTCACATGACAAAAATTTACACAATAACCGACTTCAAACTACCGAAATAGGACCAAATAATTGTCGGAATGGGACCAAATTGAAATGGGACCATTTGGTAAGTAGTAGCTTTCAATTAAACAAATAATTTCAAAATCGGTTTACCCAGTTCAAAGGTACGAGGTAACAAACATAAAAAAAACATACAGTCGAATTGAGAATCCTTTTTTGGAAGTCGGTTGAAAAATGACAAAAAGAACCCTAGGATTCCGCTACATTTTATTTATATGGTTTTTACTAAACCCGGTAAAAAAAACTAAACTTATAACTTTAGTATTTGGCCGGTTGTTAAATAAAATGGTTGGCTAAAACAAATCGAAGTCAATTCAATAAGATTGTCATAGGCACGTGATTAGTTTAGCTTAAGGGCGCGTTTAGACGAGTGTTGTCTTCACCGGACAACGGACCGTTGTTTTCAACGGATTCACGGTGGTGTTTGGCGAACAATGAATGCTTTTACACGAACCAGTCCGTCACCAAATTACGCCGGGGTAGCGTTGCCTTCCCTCGGTGCGACGGACACCGGTCTGGCGTAAAAAACAGCGGTATATTGGCGTGTTCACACACTAACGGACGTATCTCCGTTTTTTACCAAATAAAAAGCCTTAGTTAATATTTGAAGATATTGCCTAGACTGTGAATGTGTATAATCTAATTAGTAAACTTGCACATTTACACTCACGTATTTAGAGCATGTTTGTTTAAACAAAAATTAAAACAGTACCCATCAATACAGTTTAATTTTTCAATAAAACCTCTCCAAATTCAAAGTTGACACCCCTAATGGGGAGTTTTGAGCTCGGTAATTCATGTCGGTATCATTTCCCCACCAATATGAATAGGTGGGTAACATCGAACGGGAAAAAAGATAAAATGCATACTTATAACATACTCTTCTGTTTCCAATAATATATGATGCACCCACAATGGCCTTTTACTTGCTCTTTGTTTCTTCTTGTACAAATAGTAGGCCAATATAAGTTTCTTTGACTTAATACTCGACATAATCACACGTGTTATCTCTATGACGACTAGTTCACAACTAGCGCTTATAGACTGCACATGAAACGTACATCCATCCGGCGAGTAAAACAGTATGTGTAAAAAGATATCCGTTTATTGATGGTCCGTTGTCCGGTGAAAAAAACGGCCGTGTAAAAGTGCACTTAGGCTAACACGGATATCGATAATTGATAAATACTTAGTATATATGTTGAGGTATAACTTTATTGATATTATTATGTACTTTGTGTGTAGATTATTATTTATTTATTACTGTACGTAATGTTTGGATTTATGGATTACTAGAATTCTTGAATATCTACTCTTATCGCAATTATTAATTTTAATTATTATCTTT
This sequence comes from Nudaria mundana, assembly GCA_963556515.1. Classification (NCBI taxonomy): domain Eukaryota; kingdom Metazoa; phylum Arthropoda; class Insecta; order Lepidoptera; family Erebidae; genus Nudaria; species Nudaria mundana. The sequence goes on along the minus strand of OY748306.1, from coordinate 17,789,665 downwards.
GTATTATAATATTTGTAATGAAATGGATTAGGGTGTATTTTTCTGTCACGCACTATTACATATATTTCCGATGTGACTATAGCATATCTATCTATCTATTACCAAATTCGATACCGATAAAAAATCAATGGTAAAACCTGGCCAAATCAAATTCATGGTTATTTTAACAAAAAAATATCTATTCTTGTGTGAAAATTTATTATAGAGAGCTTAGTACCTCGCAGTAGGTAAAATGTATGTATAAAATGTAAACCGCATGAAACGCTGGCTGTGCCATTTCTAGGTGCCACAGAAAAGTCTGACATTTACTAAACTAGTGGATCTGTGAACAGTAATAGACTCCGCGTTATTTTCACATTTTCCCCCCAAGTCTCCCCTATTTTCCCCCCAATCGAAAAATCCCATCGACAAAAGTTGCGCCTTGCAACAAAAAACACTTGTGCCAAATTTCATGAAAATCGGCTGAAAAATGAATTTTCCCCCCATTTCTGCCCCATTTTCCCCCCAATCGAAAAATCCCGGCGATAAAAGTTGCGTCTTGCAACAAAGAACACTTGTGCTAAATTTCATGAAAATCGGCTGAAAAATGCGGCCTGTAGACTGGAACTGACACACATACCAACAACGCCAAATCGGCCCGTCAATAAATGTAGTAATTTTATAATAAGTATAGTTTTTCAACCTCTTAACGACCTTTATAGCTGATTTACACTTTGCTAAGTGTGAGTGCAAGTGCAATTCATTTTATTAATCACCTAACAATTGCAACTAGTAGATGTTATGAACTCGCACTAATAACTAATCAAAGTCCTAACGGGGTGTTAAATTGTTAATCACTAATGCATTCAGATACACAAAATGTCGACAACCATGTCCCATCCCTACAATCCTGTAGGGTTGTCAAATCTTAAATCAAACCTATAAAATGCATTGCACCTTTGGCTCGATGTCGTCAAATATTTTTGCGCCCATTTTTTATCGGATTTACACAATAAATCACCTATGTACAAGATTATTAATAAAAAACAACTCATTATCAACAAATATAGGTAGTGATAACGTAACGTTATCGTTCTATAATAGGTACACTAATATTATAAACACCAAAGTTTGTGAGTGTTTGTTGCTGCTTTACGATCAACTTTTTTTTATTTATGTTTTTGGAGTGAATTTATGTGATTAAATTTAACATACCTACTTTAAAACTGGTCCATTGGATAGTGCTATCGATTCTGAGCAAGGTACTTTCAGATTAGCGATAAACGTTAGATCTCGTTGCTGAAGCTATTGATCAACACATATAATGAAATGAAATTGTTTATTTGCTGGGAACATAGCTCGTGGCTAAGTGGTAACTTAGTATAACATACTCACATTTCAAAGGTTAAGCAACATCTACCCAGGCGGATCTTAGGATGGTTGACCATTTCTTAAGACATTAAGACCCTTCTGTGCCTCGGAGAGTACGTTAAACCGCTGGTCCCGGTTGTCGTACAATGATGGTTGACCCCTCTGTGGATAGCCCTCGATCTGGAGGCAAGCCAAAAAATCGAAAATTTGACCTAGCCCTAAGGGGTCAAAACTTATAGGCCAAAACCTATGTGGTGGTGCGGCGCGAAGCATCGCGCAAGACACCGTACTAGTAAAATTTAGAAAATGCAATTTGTTAATATGTCGAACGACAGGGCTTCAACTAGTATTTTTATAATCTTATCGAAGTAGACATATTCATAATTAATTTACTTTTAATACCTGTATAAGAAGATATCAGTGTATAAGTGACAGATAGTGTGTATTAGGCAAAACTTGATTATTTTTTTAATCTAAAAGGCAAAGGATCAGCCCTAGATCCTGTCAAAGTACAAGATTTATCGCAAGGTTATCGATTACATTTCCTATGAACGTATTAAACTGATTACTTAAGTTTATGATACCTACATTAGCTAATCCTGTTGATTCGCCTGCGTTGTATAGTTTTCTCGTTCCCACAGAAACACATTACCAGGATAAAATTATCCTATAGCACTCAGAGACAATAGGTACAACTATATACTTACCTAATATTAGTGGAAGAATTTACAAAATAGTTTCCCCCGACGGTTACGGTACGGACCCCTAAGTTTTCATTGCATTATAAATAGCAATTTTAGAGTCAGAAAGTAAGCAGCCTCCTGGACTTGGCGTTTATATAATCCCATACAATATTATTGTACGCGTTCTTTTAAAGCTAATAATATAGAGTAAGAGCCAGCGACTGCCAGACTTATGTCATGCTGTAAAAGCCGAAAATTTCCCAGGCCATGTCCCTAACATGTAAGAACGATCAGAGTATGAAATTAAGGTAGATAGTGGTTACTTCTTTCTTTTCGAAGACATTAAATAGTACCTCCCTCAAATCCGTTAATTCATGTAGCTTGGGGTCACTTGGGTACCTCCAAGTAACATTTAAAACCCAGCTTTCATACAATTATTTTAGTGTAGGTACTTTGGCAGGGGGTTGCAACCGTGCTAAGTGTCTGCTGTAAAATGCTCTGAGGAATTTTCAGCATTTATAAAATTGACGTAAATCTGGCAGTCGCTGGCTCTTGGTATAATATAATAGCCCAATAGAGAACTGTCATATCACTTTGACATTTACTTAATTCCAAATAATTGCATAACTTAAACAAATCAAAACTAAAAAAAACTGTCTTTCTGGGCATAACGTTAGACTCCAAATTGCAATGGGGGCCTCATATCGGGAAAATTTCGGCCAGGCTTAGTTCAGCAGCCTATGCTGTCAAAAAGATCCGACAACTTACAGACATTAAAACGGTCTTGTCTACTTCAGCTACTTCCACAGTATCATGACATATGGCATACTACTGTGGGGTAACGCTGCCGATATTGAATGCATCTTTGTGTTGCAGAAGAGGGCTGTCCGGACTATCTATGGAATGGGGTCTCGGGAGTCATTAAGAGATAAGTTTAAGCATATTAACATCCTTACAGTGTATTCACAGTATATTTATGAAATTTTATTGTATACCCACAAGAACAAAAGTAAATTTGTGAAAAATAGTGATAATCATAATCTAAACTTAAGAAATAAGGATAAACTGGCTGTTCCTAAATTTAGGCTTCATAAAGTGAGTAATTCTTTTGCGGGGAACTTTATTCGAATGTACAATACATTGACAACCGAAATAGCAAATTTATCTGTAAATAAATTTAAAAACTAATAAAACGTAAATTGTGCCATAAAGCTTATTATAGTATTAATGATTTCTTAGATGGCAAGGCTGCCTGGTTGTAACACGAATTGCTCCTTTCTAAATAACTCTGTATTAGATTTAAGATGAAATATTTTGGAAAAAAGCCGAACTGAGTTTCTTGAGGGCTCTTCTCAGTCTCGTTGCATTTTGGAACCCTCGGTAGAGTCACACCAACTTTTGACGAATCTAAATAATTTTCTAAAAATTTCAAAGATAATAAACGTTATTTTATTTTAAAATTGCACAAAAACAATGAACAACCAATTAACTCGAGTAAAATTCAAGATCAGAGTAAACTTGAAAATTGTCGACCGCTGTATTTGAACCAAGTAGAAACAGACAAAGGGAATAAAAGGGGTTTAAAAATACCCCAGGCCCAATTAATTAGAGACAATTAGCCGCCCTTCCTCTTGCAACAAAAGGTAGAAAAACTCTACTACTCATTAATTAGGGAGGAAGCAGGGCGAAAGGCCAAACACGGACGCGAGTATTCACCCCTTTGTTTCTAAAGAGAAATCTACTTTGAGAGGTAGAAACGAGTTGCTGAAATGTAGGCGATTGTTGAGGGGAACATTTATCGTTTCTTTATAACTATGACTACACAGTTTTAAAACTGTCCATCATAATTGTTTATACAAAAAAACGGATGATCGGGACTTCGCTCTCAGTTTTCCCAACCCCGGTGAACCCCACTAAAACAATAAGATAACAGAACTAGAGAAAGAGATACCTAAAGAGATTCTATATTTTGATCGTAAATGTAAGTACATAGGTCTAGTCACTGTAAAAAGGTTCATAATTCGTTTAGTAGATAGTTGTAATAGTAGTAGACAGTATGTATTTATTTATGTATATATTATAATGCACCTTTAGTTTATGTAAGTTTATTTTTATTGCACTGCACACACGTTGCCTTGTCACCTTTACATCTCCTCTCTGGCCTGCTGGAAGAGATTCCTTTAGGAATAAGTAGTGAGTGCCCTCGTACAAACTGCTCACTGTTCTCTTTGTATTCTTCTTATTGTTTTATTTTTCTCTGTGTTGTACATAAATAAATAAATAAATAGTTGTGACGGAACTACAGAAAGTTAAGTAGACATTTTTTTGTCGTGTCTTGTAAATACTGGTTTACATTTCGTTAAGTGTTAAGTGATTTTACTAATCACTTAACAATTGTAAGTAGAATTCGTATGAACTCGCACTTAACACTAATCAAAGTGTAAATAGCGTTAACTTAAAATAAACTCCAATTACGACGACAGTGTTGAAAATAAATTACTCTATTATAATCGCTTTGCGTTGAGGAGGGTTTAATCAAACTTAAGGCTTACTTAGGTCATTTGCGACACAGTTAGCCGAGCCTTTCATCCAGGCAGATAAGTGCTATACAAAACACCATAAGATACCGTAAAGTCCCTTTTTTAGGGTATCATAATTCAAGGTTCGGAACCCTTATAGTTTCGTCATGTCTGTCCGTCTATTTGACTTCGGCTTTTCTCCTAAACGGTGATGAAACTTCAGCATGGATATGTGTATTTAGTACGTTGACAAGGTGCTAAATTAAAATTATAAAAACAATTTATTTTTCGGGTACCTACTCTACACGTAACCAAAATTTGTTTTCTTTTCTTGTGTCTACCCCGGAGTGTGGCGTATCATTAGATACGTTTTTTAATAAAGTATTCGTTTGCAAGATATTCAAAATTATAGCTCATTTTTTTTGATAAATCAGAGCGCCCCCTCCCCTTTCCCCTCTCTAAAATCTAAACGGCTGGCTAGAAAAATCTGAAAATATTTATGATGGTAGTCCATGTATTTGAAGGAAATCTATAATGGATTAGACAACTTTGTTGGTTCAGGAGTTATAAATGCTAATATAGGTGACTACGGAACCCTATTCTATGCGTGGCCCGTCACACACTTGGCCAGTTTTTTCGTTGAAACCTTCATTTCAACTTTTTTAGAGTACCCGATAATAGACACTCTGAAAAAAACACCAATTTCGCTACATTTAGGTACTTTGAGATTATGTGGCACCTTTAACTAGTATTTGACTTTTTTTTGTGAATAACAGAGATCCATAATTTGTAAGTTCACTTGGTCCACGCATGGTCACGTACTGCCCTTGCCCTCTTTTTATTGTTGTAACAGAATCATTGTATTTACTGGCGAATAAAAAGAGTGGCCGTGAGTTTTTCTTGCCAGGTTCTTTCCTCACAGGCTCTACCTAATGCCTTGCGAATCTGGCGGTAAATGTAAATGTAGAAGCATTTTCTTTTTTTTGACGTTCATAAGTGTTACCCTGTGACTTACATGAATAAAGATATTTTGATTTTGATTTGTTGTTAACGTGTCAAGTTCTAGGATAATAACAAGCAATTAAGATTCCCGGATATGATAATCTTGATCACTAAACTTATGTACCGACGTCAATCTTTTGATTGTTCGATTATTATAAACGTAAAATCTTGTATATTTGCTGGTCTGTAAGTTTGAGATGAACCTAGGAGAAAGTATTGAGCAGGAACGGAGAACTAACCCACAAAATCGTTTCAATAATAAAACTTAAATTACTATTAATTCACTATGTAGTATATTAGAACAGATAATCCAGCTAGATCGTAACTACAACCTCTCATAGTCAGTGTAGCAGCTCACCAAGGTTTTTTTTTTTCAAAAAACAAAAAGAGATCTTTTCTACAACCTTTAGTAGTCCGCGTATCAGCCGAATAAGGTTTTTCGAAAACATTTCACTATTATGTATCTATTGCTTGTTCAAATTCATCACCAAACCCACCTGTAAGTATAATAAGTGAATTACTTGTCAACGACAAGACTGACAATTGACGATGAAGCATTAAGCTCATCCATTACACAGAACAACTCTTTCGTTCTAATAACAAGCTTTCAATAAGTCAGATTACATATCATCAACACGCCCTAATCCAACATGACATCCTAGAAAAACATACCTAAGTGCCTTCAGTCATTTTAATCGAAATAGATTAAAATCCGTCCATTAAATAAGTAGTTATCAATTACCACGTTGTAACTGATAATATTTAGCAGCAAAGATAAGTGATAATATTCAATAGTATTGGATAAACCGTCAACATGTGCGCATGTAAGCAGAAAAAGTCCTTCCTAATCGAGGATATTCTTCAGGATGTAAAAAAGAAACCTTATAAAAACTTAAGTCATGAACCCACGAAGCCTTTAATATGTAATAGAGTACAAGACGTTAAAGTTACAGAAATCAAAAATGTAGAAACCAGGATTCCAGTGAATGCTGAAAGAAAAGTAACTCCAGTTATTGTTGAAGTTCAAAATAATGATCGTCCAAAAGCAAATCTAGAGCATAGAAGGAATACCTACCCCTTATATCCAACACCGATCAAAGCGAATGTGCCATGGCCATATAGTAGGAAAGAAGCTGGATACGTGGATAGGTCACCACCATTCAGTTTCTACAGTGACCCAATGCTAAACTCAAGCCAGATATTAAGAACACAGTTGGCCGCTAATCGATTTGTGACACACCCTTTTGCGTTACGGCAAGCCTACGGATTTGAAAGAGGTGAGAAATTTACACTAAGTTTATAGTAATGGTAAATTACCTGAGAATACACTTACGGTTTAAGCCTTCCCTGAACTTCTGCGAATGTTTCAAGACCAGAATTAGCCAAATGGGGTCCAGCCGTTCCAGAGGTTCCCGACAAATGAACAATTCGATGAAGCTGAAGCGCTTGTATGTTCATCACACTCATCTCTAAATTCTCGTTCTCAGACTCAAACTCCTATCAATTGCAACGGATGTTCTGGAAGCATTTAAAAAAATTTAGTTCACGTCGATTTCAAGCTAGACGATGGTTATTGGCCGATCTATCTTAGCAGGTACTGGGAAAACTAGTTACCTGCCTACTTACTTAGGTTCCTACCCAAACAAACTTCCGTTCCCCTGGCAAACTACTCGTAGTTTGCCTTAGATCAAAAATACTATAGATATTGGATTCAGTACAAATACAACGCGGCATCTTGGCACTCGAATACTATTTAGGTAGTTATTACAAATACCATCTATAAAATAAACAAGATTGTACATTGATGGTTGACATAGATATAATTCGTAATAATTAATACAAAAGCATCAATGTACAGCGCCGTTGTCGCATCCCTCGAGAGTCAGCAAGCTAGGAACTTAGTACGGAAGCGGCTGAAGCGCTCAAGTGTGCAATTTTCGATAGTGGGCCGAGGTGAAGTGGTGCCGTTTTTAAAGCACTGATCGGTAATCTGGGTATTTTTGATCCATTAAAACCACGTTGACAAACACTATTGGATCCAGTGACCGACTTGCTAGTGCATAATGATCTCTATGCCTACAGTGACTCACTTTTTCGGGTAATTTTGTTCGATTGTCAACTTTGCTATTTTTAAAAAGATTTTTAAATGTTAAAAAGATTAAGTAACTTGCTCTAACTCTGGTTGGCTGCTTATCAATAAAGGTACGAATCAAAGCCAACCAGGAATTGATAGGTATAGGTGCCTATTGCGTTTGTGTAAGCTATTACTATTTATTTTTTTATTTTTGGGTGAGTCAATTGGGTTTTAGTTTCAGGAGTGGCGCTTATGGTATACGCCTTCTCCTGGAACCGTTTGCAAGTCGATTGTTTAGTTAGTGAAGTGTTTAGATGTTATGTGCCGTTAGAGTTGATTTTTTAGTTGATTTACGATATAGGTAATCTGGGGGAGGAGTGTGTTAAGTGTATCTGGGGCAGTTATAAATATAGGTTGAGGGTTTACGAGATTATGTTGGTGGGAAGTTCGTGGGGTCATGATTAGTAGGAAGGAGTTGCTTGGTTAGGTTAAAGGTTTGCTAGATTGTGCTGGTGCAAGGACCGCTGAGGTCGTTGTTTAGGTTTAGTTGATTAGGTTAGGTTAGGTGGGACATCCGCTTTTGTGTGTGGAAAAGTTACAGGGGGTCAGTACTTTCCACACACTCCCTTAGTCGCCTCGTACGACATCCACGGGAGGATATGGGTTGGGGCTATTCTATTCTGCCGGCCACCACACGGCGGGCTATTACTATTAGGTTGTCTAAATAATATACATGCCTAAAGTTACTGGCGAAATATAGGTGTAGATAATGATTGCCTCTGTCTACTGCTTGGGGGAATTTTACATGAGTTTCCATCATCAGGTGAATATGAAAGACCACCTGGGCTCGGCAGCTACCTGTCAGTGAACCAATAACACAAAAGTATACCAACAAGCAGTGATAACAGCTATCTGTTCCAATTAATGAATACGGTTTATATTATTTATCGATTGGAACCTATTAAAATGATAACGACATTATTGGTTTAAAAAATTACGTTTTTAAATTAGGTAGGTAGGTACAGATATAATAATATAGGTATCTAATCTAGTATTATCTGTACAAATATGTTGTTCTTCGTAACTTATTGGGTTGTTTGAAAATAATATTAGGACTAATCGTTGTACCTACGCATCTATAGTTACGTTTACATTTACATTATTCAACATCCACCAAGCCTTTTCCCAACGCAGTTGGAGTCGGCTTTCCAGTCTTTTCCGTGAAGCGACTGCCATCTGACCTCTACAACCCATGGGCAATATCAAAGTTCTGTAGTTAAACCGGTTGGATATTGGTTTTAGGGCTCCAACTACCTCTAACGACTGCCATAGTCGATACGATATGTTTGTACGACAACCGGGAACGACGCGACGGCTTAGCGTGAGCGTGCTCTCCGAGGCACGGAGGACGGGGACTATTTCTTAAGACATGTCTTAAGAAATCGTCACCCATCTTAAGACCGGCCTGGCTAGATGTTGCTTAACCTTTGCAATTAACCTGGTCTGTTACCACGAGCCCCTCGAATTACATTTACATTAGTTAGATATACCTATTTAATTTAAATGATAAGCAAAACTCAAGAACGACTTGACCAATTTTTCTTCAATTACCCAAACTTCCTATCAGAAAACGTACTCCAGAATTAACCGGACTCTTTGTTCCCAGTACCTCCAAGTTGCTGCAACCCTTGGTGGGGTATAGGAGCCAGGCGTAAAGGCGGACAAGTGAGGTTCACAGCGGCGCAGACAGGAGTGCTGGAGCGAAGATTCAGCGCCAGTAAATATCTAAGTCCAGATGAACGGAGGTCTCTTGCGACAACCCTGAGACTTAGCGATCGACAGGTTGGTTAAAATCCCATGAGGGCCACCTCACTAGAGCTTGTAGACATGGCAGGCGACAGATTACCTATGTACTGATTCGAAAGTTTTGTTTTTATTTTGTACATACCTACCCTTTTTTTCCGCGGCCCAAGGCCTCGTCCACACCTACGTCCATTGCCGAGCACCTCTGCATTTTATGCAAACCTACCTATTCGCTTTCAACGTTGCAGTGTCAAGTTTGATCCCTGTGTCGAAGTCATTTTGTGTGATCTGCAATATTTATACACATGTCATATCTACATAGGTACCTAGTCTTTACCACGAGGGTAAGCTGGAGACCATAGATTTCCAATCGCTACCTTACCTACTAGGTAGCTTAAGTACCTACTAGTAATCTTAAGTATTAGTAATCATGCCACAATTAAACAATTCTACTTCATTAAATGTTCCCCATTTCATTGCTTCCAGGTCAAAACGTGGTTTCAGAATCGTCGCGCGAAATGGCGCCGGACGACTCCGGACTCCGCTGACGCTGGAAGCCCTCCATCAGCAGACGAAGGCTCTGATGATGAAGTACAACAGTACAGCTGACGAACATATACAGTATAGCTGACGAACAACTACTAAAACTTGCACAAAGTAGACAACAATAACAACAAATTGCACAAAAAGAAAAATAAAATTCACAGTCATTTTTTTAAACTGGGAAAAGTGACCTACATACTCGTTTGTTTTACTATTCGTACCTGAAAGTCGCGTCGGAATGCTCTCGACGTTTCGAGTTCAATTTGGATGTTTTTCATATTATATAACTACATAAATAGATATAGCCATTAAAATAGGGAATTCAACAAATCAAAATGTTTTAAACCCCCGCCCCGTAGCTTTGTTGATCAAGAAACTACCTATGTTTAGCGGAGATGTCTGTGCCCCACTTGCAGGCGACGTTGGCTTGAGTCCTTAAGATGGACTCGTATATGTATACGATCTATCTATTAAATTATGTTTTAATTTCGTATTTCATATAATACCAACCTTAGGTATGTAAGTACTATTCCCTATTCTATGCCTTAGGTAGCTACATATACCATTAATAGATTGCCTGCAGGCCGGCGTGGCTACAGTTATTACGAGTATTGTTGATAAGGTTGACGTTGGTTACAAAATCAAGGCCTAACAGGTCGATATCCGACGACCTGCAGACGAGCTGTTAGTGTGGGGCCCCTAAACTTATTTTGGTATTGGGACATGACGGAGAAACAATCATCTAAACTTACACATGTGGGTATATTATAGGTAAAGGTATCTAATATATAAAATTCTCGTGTCGCGGTGTTTGTGGTTAAACTCCTCCGAAACAGCTTGACCGATTCTCATGAAATTTTGTGTGCATATTGGGTAGGTCTGAGAATAGGTCATCTATTTTTCATCCCCCTAAATGTTAAGGGTAGTCCACCCCTAAAGCAAAACAACGTTTGCTGGGTCAACTAGCATAGTATATTATTACTAGGATTAGTAGAATTTCGGAAGTAGGTACATACCACAAATAATTTTGCAATATGAATCACAAAAACTATAGTCTTGGCCTGGACTCGAATCAAAACACCACTAGCCCGAGACATCTAATTTGTGATCATAATAATATTGTGTTAATATCGCCACATGATGGCGTCGGCACAGCGCCATCTACCAGTAGTTGAGGGAACAAACTACTATGGTAGGCTGGCTGTGCGTAATGTTGCAACTACATAGGTACCTATGTAAACAAATCTAGATCGATTGCCTGAAGTGTGACAAATCCTTATTATCTACCAGATAATGCAAGATAATGCAAGACCTACGTACTGAACAAAAATCCTTTCTCGCTACTTACCACACTCACAAACTTGACCACAGCTAATGAAGCTTGTTCGTGTGTAGGTAGGTACGCTGTAAGCTATTAGCTAGGTACACTTACGGAACTTCTAATCTTCTAATCGAGTACCGTGTAAATAAATTCAATAGCCATATATCGAAACGGGTTATGGTCGACCAGCTGATGATGCTGGCTTCGGGTTGATATAACCCATTCGAAACATCCTGTATAAGAATGATTGTAAATAATTGTCGGTTGATTGAATGATACCTCCTACTTATCTAAAAACGAACTCAGGACCATACTGGTTGTCAAACAAATGTAAAAAAAAAATCATGTCAATTGAACTACATGAACGACGATTACCGACTTAAAAAAAGGAAGGAAAGTTCTCAATTCGAATGTTTTGTTTGTTAGTTACCTCATACATAACTTTTGACCTGGGAGAACCGATTTTGAAAATTCTGATTTTTTCATTGAAAGCTAGTCCTTCGCATGTGGTCCCATGTCAATTTGGTCCCATTCCGACAATATGCGGTATTTTCTTTTGATAAAATTCTGATTTTTTCATTGAAAGCTAGTCCTTCGCATGTGGTCCCATGTCAATTTGGTCCCATTCCGACAATATGCGGTATTTTCTTTTGATAAAATTCTGATTTTTTCATTGAAAGCTAGTCCTTCGCATGTGGTCCCATGTCAATTTGGTCCCATTCCGACAATATGCGGTATTTTCTTTTGATAAAATTCTGATTTTTTCATTGAAAGCTAGTCCTTCGCATGTGGTCCCATGTCAATTTGGTCCCAATCCGATAATATGCGGTATTTTCTTTTGCTAAAATTCTGATTTTTTCATTGAAAGCTAGTCCTTCGCATGTGGTCCCATGTCAATTTGGTCCCAATCCGATAATATGCGGTATTTTCTTTTGCTAAAATTCTGATTTTTTCATTGAAAGCTAGTCCTTCGCATGTGGTCCCATGTCAATTTGGTCCCAATCCGATAATATGCGGTATTTTCTTTTGCTAAAATTCTGATTTTTTCATTGAAAGCTAGTCCTTCGCATGTGGTCCCATGTCAATTTGGTCCCATTCCGACAGTATGCGGTATTTTCTTTTGCTAAAATGATACATACTTAACACAATTTGTAAGTATTTTTGTTGGTCCCACAAAAGCCTATTGTCGCTACTGGGCGCCATATACAATAGAAAATAACCATTTTATAACCTGAACCTAAATTCCAAATATTTACCCTAAAATAAATAAAGTGAGGTTTATAAAATATTTTTATTATTAAAAAAAACAATATAATATCAAGGATAAACAAAAACAAACAGACTTAACACTATATATTAAAATTGAAACGGTTTATTTACAAACTTACAATTAGAAAATAATAACTCACATTTCGGCCTCGAAGACTTCGAGCAGAAATGGGTCAAACTGTGTGTTCAGGACAGGACCAAAGTATTAACAAAATATTTTTTTAAAACCATCACTTATAAGATTTATACTTACGTCTGATTCGACATCTATTAAAATCTTTTAAAAATATACCAAATACAATTTTCAGTCATTATTTCAAAACCCTCGAAAACCACCGCCCGTCTTGTAGCTACTACCGCCATTTTGAAAATAATAAAAATTTAACAAGATAAGAATTTTAGGCTACATCTTTAGATGAGACCAGTAGATAAAATACATTTCACAAATCAATATAAAATTTATTTACACTAAGAACTTATGCATTTTAGACAAAGCAAATTGCAACTAGAATTTCCAAACGATAGAAGTTGAGCCTTCTATCGTTTGGAAATTAAAATTTGACAGAGATTGAAAAAGAATAAAATTTTATTGAAAGGTAAGTAGGTTACCGTTGTTGACATCTTGATTTCTTGACTTCCCAGAAGCCTTTAACACCGTAGACCTTGATGAAATTACAATATAAAGATGATTGTCTACCAGGAAATACCTAAATATCTGTCACGGCACTGTCAGAATATACTAATTAGTCAGAACGAGGTATAAACTACCCAAATAGAACTTCAATGGCGATAGGCATCGTGAGGTGTTCCACAAGGACGTATACTAGGGCCCTTACTTGGAACATTATTGGTGCCACATGGAGCCTGGTGAGGTTTGATGCCATTTGAAACTGGCGCACTTTAGCTGCTTGACGAGGTTATTCCGATGGAGATAAAAATGTTTATAGATGCAAGAATCTCTGGTACTACAGGAGCAAGTATGACTTTGTTACAGCTTAAAATAAATTATTTCTCTGCCTTTCTCTTATCATTGTACTACTAGTAGTGGCATCTGTTTCGTGTTACGAATTAACTATAGCTAAGTTTCTTAATTAAAATTTCTCTGTGTAGACACAATAAATGGTGACTTTTAAAAAAATATTAGTAAAATAACTCGTAAAATTTACATTGTACTAATTTAGACAGGTAAAATATCAATATAAGGTGTGTTTAAGAATCATTTGCAATTCATTGAATTGCATTCTGTAACAAAACAAAACAAATTATAAATATCTAATGGATAAATTGTCATAAGTAGGTAGTTAGAACGGTACAATCTTAAGTCATAAATACATTTATATTATTTACAAAATTATTTCATTTGAACGAAAGAAACTATTGTCTTTTAAATAAACCGATTTAAACTGTACAAGATATATACTGATATACAAATAACAAAATTTTGTCATTTTCTATACAGTATGTATATTATGCGTATATAATTTACAAAATATAAGATAATATATTTTCATCTCTCTATCAATTATCTAATACTCACTTTGCTTATGATGATCTCAAAAACATGTTTGCAAAAGTATGTCATATACATCTTGTACAATTCACAACCATGCTGGCAGTGTATGTTAATGTAAAATGTATGGTAACACCAAAGACCTTATAATACAACGGACATAGGATCTAGAACAAATCGCAAGAAAATAATGTCCCGAGTCGACCTATACATTATACATAGGCATACATAGATATAAACAAATTTCATATTAAAATTTAAACCTTGATTCAACGGAATAGTGTTCACTTTTGTTTGCACTAATTTATCGCATTACGTAGCTTCTATCTGTCCGCCTGACTAATTCACCTTATGCAGCTTATACTTGAACTACGTGAACATAGAAACAATGGAGTAGGTTTATTTTGTTAAAGTCTTTTAAGGATTCCATGATATGTACCTACGTAGGCGTAATAATTAATGTAAGACTACAATAAATTCCATAATCTTATAAATTGTAATTACTTGTTTATGTTAGACGAAATAAGCTGAAAAACTAATTAACGACTGACAAAGATTTTTTTTTTCGAGTCAGTTTCATAATAAGTAACTGTAGTGTATGAATAACAAAAAGGGAATTAATGAATTTAACTAATTATAATATTATAAATGCCAAACTTCTTGCGGGTGTCAAAGTTCTTCCGCTTTCATTACTATTTTCATAACGCTATGTCGCTACGTCTACTACAAGATAGCCGTGTTTCAAGTGACTGAATTAGTTGCTAAAACTGCGCATCATTAATTTATTTTTATTTTATGGTTAATTTTTGGGATACGAAATTATTGGCAACTAGCTGATCACCGTGACTCCGCCCGCGAGATATAGTTATCTCGGCCCCGATTCCCGTGGGAATACATTACCGAGAATCCAAATAAAAAGAAAATAACAGTACATACACGAAATAAAATGACATGTGTAATTATATTTATGACAAAACAATGATACCCTGTGAAAATTAAAAACATTTTTGGGCTTATCTCCTCCATTCAATCAAGGGATTCTTGTACAAGTTTCATAAAGATCGGACCTCTTTTTGTTATGTCCATAAAATGAGCCGAACAAACAAGATTGTTATTTTTTGGATCAAAATATTCTTATCGCCGTGCTAGGGCAATAATATTTTTCCATTGTGCACAGTGTACTGGATCCCGAGGAAAACTGAAATAGATGTTGCTTCATATAACGAAAAAAAAATCATAAAGAGCCAAGGCGTCTCCACTATAATCTTTGTTCCAAATAGTTTTATCGCTATCGGTAATCCGAATAAATCTGAATGGTCATTTTGTTAGTACATTATTCAGTGAAAATGAAATGGTCTCTTTCTTTTTACTGAGCTTGGGATGAGTTCGAAAGAGACAGATAGGTACTTCGGTATTGGACTGGATTGCAATATTTACTTTTGTCTTTTAATTTATTATCGACGAAATACTGTATTTTAAGTGAAATAATAAATTGCAAATAATAAAACAAAAGCTTATTTACTGAAAATATGATACACCGTCTTCAATTTGCTTTTTTTTCGTAGTTTTTACACGTTTTTACAATACAGTACGGCATTGTGCAACGTGTTGTCGTTCAGTTGTCAAAATCAAGACTGGCGCGCGATTGTTTCTCTTTTAGCGTTTTGTTTCTCTTTTAGTTCGGACACTTTTGAGCGATGATCCGAAATCCATTGTATTTAAAATCATTGGGTAACACTATAAATATTTAGTCGGATTTTCTTAGAGCGCCTCTCGCGCGCCACGCCTTCAGCAAACTGTATGAAAAGTATAGTTGGAAGAAATGTACTTGAGACGCTAACAGTACAAAAGCGTACCACAGTAGTCCGTAGGGATAGCCCTGGAAAAACAAGACATTGACTTTTTACTACATCTTTTTTTATGTTGGTATATACATTTATATTATAAAAGGTAAAATTTGTGAGGTTGCAGGAGGTAAATTGAATGTTCCCAAACGCTTTTGAAAATTCTTACAAGAAAAGCTGTCCTTCTAAGTTTTTAGCAAATTGGGTCAAATTAAATGACTTACTAGCCTTATGGTCTAGCTAGATTGTAATTGATGTGAGTAACCGTTAATTAAGAGTATTTCATAATGAAAAAAATAAGTACTAGTTGGCTTAAGGGATCCAATTGTAAATCTATACCATTTATTTCTTCGAATCACCGTCTTCGAATCACCTGAATACACACTAAAAATTTCATTTAAATCAGTCCAGCAGTTTTATTTTGTTTGTCACTGAACTTCTCCTAAACGACTGAGCTAACTTTAATAAACTTCATAGTGTGTTTATTACGTGGAATCGAGGATGGTTTAGGTTTACAATTGGACCTAGTAGGTGTCGCAACTGTGGCGGTATGCAGTTCGCCGGAACAGCTAGATGAGATGAGATCCACATTCTTTATTCTATTAATCATTTAGGCCAGTGAACGGAACAAACATAGAAGCATTTCTAGCGCTCGAAAATTCCCCGTAGAAGTGCAGTCTTCTTGCTGTCACTAGGCAAAGTGTGTTCGATTGTTGTGCAGTCAGCCTGTCACGCGCTAATCATGCAATAGTTGCTATGCGTTGCTAGCCAATCAGAGACGTACATTGACAATAGAACCAATCATTATTTTGTAATAGTAATTGTTGTTCATAGAAAACAAAATAAAATCATGGGACTGTTTATTTTAGATATTTGGTTTCAAGTTACACTTCTATGTTGTTTCCATTTACTGCATTTTGGCATAGTAAGTAATAAATTATTAATCTCATACCTGCCACAACTCAATCTCAATTTCCGAGTTATCATCCTCATCAGGATCACTAGACATGTAACGCCACACATCTCCGCAGTAATACAACACACAATACAGCAGCGGGCCAAAGCCCAGGGCTATCACTCCATAAATGTATTGTCTTAATTGCCTTATGTTATTGCGCTTGATTGCTGATAGGCCGAGGAAGGATAAAAGTAAAGATAGGCACCAGATGTATTCCCACCAGAGAGGCTGAAAAAAGAAAAGTAAATGTTATTATTTTTATTGATAGAAGTTCCTGTGAGAACCTAACTTTAATATAAGCATTTAGTCTCAAATTCTAAATCTGCTAGTTCAGTACAATGTTTTATTTTGA
Organism: Nudaria mundana; assembly: GCA_963556515.1. Classification (NCBI taxonomy): domain Eukaryota; kingdom Metazoa; phylum Arthropoda; class Insecta; order Lepidoptera; family Erebidae; genus Nudaria; species Nudaria mundana. The sequence continues at coordinate 17,772,437 of OY748306.1, read as the reverse complement.
AAATTCCTTCACTAATAAGGCTAGATTATCTCTAAGTGCTATTGATAAGTTTACTTTTTATCCTGGTAATGTGTTCCTGACGGAATTGGGAATGAGAAAACTATATTACACAAGCAGAGCCACGTTAATGAGCTAGTCTTTAATAAATCAACAATTTTTTTTTTGTAATAACATAGATGTGTTTCACCCCTAATAAGTAGTAAGGTTTTAATTTGCACCCAATATTGTAGCCAAGAACTTAGTTGGGGTCCCATTTGTAAATAACATGTGCCAATCAATGGATGAATATATGCCTGTAATAAGTGGATTCTTTACACCGCACCAGAAGTGTCTGTTGTACGAGGATTAAACCCTGCGTCAAATACTGTTCTCACCTCTGTGACGGCTCCGCAAAGTATTTGCTAGATGCACTCAACGCTATGCAGCGACGCGTTTATTCGTATTATAGATTGTCCAGAGGTAACGGGAAGGCTGGAACCACTAGCTTAACACAGAACAATTGCTTCCTTGGCCGCATTCTACCATATTTACCACGGTGAGTGTCCTGAAGCTTTTCCATCTAATCTCACCCTCTCCCTTCCAATCCCGAACAACGCGTGCCGGGCAGAGATACCACTCGCACACTGTCGAAAACATATTCGCGAGAACCGAATGTTTTAAACGTTTGTTTCTCTGCTGAACAATAGTGGCCTGGAACGCTCTGCCTGAGCATGTGTTTCCTCCCACACTGTGTGGCACATCACTAGGTTGTCAAGTTGAGGGCTACTCTCTATAGTATTGTGTAATGTGAGAGTCGCCCATAATCGCTAGACGTCGTTGCGACATACCATCAGGCGGGCGGCGTCAATTAGGCGTACTTAATAAAAAAAAATAAAAAAAGTGGGTGCATAGCATGTTTTGATAATTACCTGTGGTATCTGTAGTTCTTCAATCTCAAGTATGAATATATCAAGTTTGTCAAGTATGTCAGCAGACAGCTTCGCCATCATTGCCAAAAACATCATGTGATGAAAGAATACACAATACTTCAATCTTGATTTATTCAGAGCACTATAACAGTAAACATATTCTTTATTAATAATTTCATAGCTGTACATATACATTGCTAGTTTAGGTGCTCAGAGAAAAATATCTTGCTATCTTTGTCACTGGACATCCTCTTTTGATATAAATCCTCTTTTGTACACCAGGTTTTGGTTCTAGTTTATTCTGGGAGTCAAAAACATCCATTTAAGATTATAAATTTCTGGGTTATACCACCAGCCGCCATTTATTACTTTACTACAAACTGCCACATCAATCCAATCTAATTTAGCATGATTTAGGTATCAGTAGTTGTAGTAATTGTAACAATGTAAACAAAACAATATTAAAAAAGAAAATGGATAATCTACCTGAGTTTCTTCCTGGTCTCTTCTCAGGAGAACCAACTTACCGAACCAGCGAAAGAATCATTTTCTAATGGTTATTTATGTACTTACTTAATTTAGTATTTTTATAATATTACTTGGCAAAATTGTAAAATTTTGACATTCATATGTGCTCTTTATGTGCCTAAACTGAATGAATGAAATTGATTCTTCTTGAGTTAGTAATATACTATACTTAGCCAAAACTTGGGAATTGGAGTTAGTTTTCAGCAAAAAACATAGACGAGTAATTATAGAATTTTTTTTTTGATTCACTAAGAATAATTTCAAATAATTGGCGCGAAACATGGCTCGCTATCTACTGCTTTTGTCTAAAAATAATTTGACGGAACTTGGGACGAAAGTAATAGTTATATCAACTACTCATAAAACCTATGTTGGACAGCAAATTTAAGTCTTCTGTACGGTCTTAAAACTTTTCAAAAAATCACATTACGTACCTGATTTGATATTGTGCAGCTATTTTCTCTCGGTGTTCAAAATCCGCACCGTTTGTACCAGTCACCATAACACCACCCCGAGAAGCCATTTTTCTAACTAAATTATATTATAAACAGATTAAATAAATCCTTTCTATTAACCCCAAATTACTCTTATGACATCATTCAGATAAACCTGGCAAAAGATTTTTCTTTTCGATCAATTCATTTTTCCCATCAGGGTAAATGCCAAATGTGATCCAGCCAACAAATTGACAAAAGTGCCAACGTCAAGCAACGTCGTCAAGGTTTTTCAAGCGTTCCTAACAACGCAGTGACAATCATAAAAGTAGGTTTGAAACTTTAATAATTGAGATAATTACTTTACATGCATATATTATTTTAAATCAGTAAACGGTAATATTTCTGTACGATTGAATTTAAGTTATAATCTCATAATAACAGAATAATAACGAATTGTTCTTTTGATGTGTTTAACCTCAACGTGAGCAAAGGAACGTGACCAAGCTTGACACTTAAATTCGTTCAGTAACATCACTTTTTTATTACAGGCTACGGAAATTATTTCGCACGATTTCATGATAAAACAGCTATTATTTTAAATTGTCATTTTTGTAATACAGTTATAATATCTATCTATTGTATCGCCCCACGTATACGTGGGCTTATTGTGTAAAAGCGCAATGAGAGAGTCAGCCACGTTCAGTAACTACTGTTATAGAAACACTACTATAATAAGTAACATAATATACTATACTATATATATATATATATATAATAATGTTTAGTGTTTGTTTTCTTCTTACTTGAGTTTCAAACAACACAACTTTATTGTGCGCGCAATGCAGTCTGAGTGCGTATGCGGCGCACGGCTTTTAATATTTTTAGTAAGTAGGTACCTACTCAAAAACCTTCCTCGATAACCACTTGCCTGAATCGGTCCTTTGTATGCCCCATAATAAATTTAAAACCTTTATAAAGACCACTTTATGTCAAAAAGCATATTGAGCATGGTGCAGGCGCCTCCTAAAATGCCGTAATTGTAGCATATCCTGTACTTAGGTGACTATAATTTTTTTTTTGTATTATACACTCTTTTTGATTTTGACACGAGACCAATGTACATTCGTCCACATTTTTAGTCTTGAGAAAATGTGTAAATGAGGCAATTATTTGAAAAGAGTGACCGAGAGTTTTATTGCCAGGTTCTTTCTCTCGGTTCTACTTATTGCTTTGCGAATCTGGCAGTACATGTAAATATAGAAGCAATGACATTTTTTATTTTAAGTACTTACTGACGTTTGTAAGAGCCATTTAGTGACCTATACAAATAAATAAATCATTTCATTTCATTTCACTTTATCAATTGGGGAAAACCGTATCAAAATCCCTTTCCTTGTTTTAAAGATCTAAGCGTACATAGGGAACGGAAGCGACTTTGTATTATACTATGTTATGAAGAAGGAGAAGAAGAAGCTAAGAAAGATAAGATAATGATGATGTTTACTTCTGAGATATTGCGGCTATTAGGTACCTAATGTCCAAAGAGTTTTAATCTACACGTTATGCTGATCCGCTCCTGATGTTGTATACCTTATGTTATCGGCACAGTACTTTCTGAGGAATCAAGATGTCCCATACAACTTTTAGCCCAGCTTCCCCTCCCCCACTCCCCCTTTCAGGACAAAACAGACATACATACATCGTGCATGTATCTCCGAAGGCGTAGGCATAGATGCATTACACACCCGCTTTTTGCCAGTAATTTTACAAGGACTTTAATTTGCTGTGCCTTAGCGCCTGGCACTTAAGATTTTGTTGCCTTTCATTAACATTTCATCGCAAGGCAACGGATGTCAAATTAGTTTTTCCAAATTACACAACATAGCTACTACTTTTTATTAAATTAATTCGGCTATTTTGGACATAACCCATTATAAATGTGCCCGGTGACGGCAATAGGCTTGCCCCCTACTACGTGGGACTAATACAATACAAGCCTATTGCCGTTACCGGGCACTATAAGAAAATTCATAACCACTCCGTAATTCAAACCAATTTTCAGCTCTGCGCGAATTTATGCAAACTTAGGTAACTGTTTATTTTGTTGGTTTGTTGGTATATAACATAGAACAACGCGGTCGTCGTATACGCGGTCGTCGTATACGCTGTCGCCGTATACGACGTATATAAGTAACTGGGTGCTACCTTCTTAATTATGTACTAGGTACTAGCTAGTGGTCACCCGCGACTTCGTTAGCGTGATTATTGTTCCCGTCGCCGTATCATTATAAATTGTAGCCTATGTGTTATTCTGATGTATAAGCTATATTATTGTAAAGTTTCATCAAAATCCGTTCAGTAGTTTTTACGTGAAAGAGTAACAAACAATATTAATTAGTAGGATTTACACATCTCCTAGTTTGGGTGGTTTCTCTGAGCATCCAAGTCCCATAGCTTCTGATATGCTTCCCAGCACCAATAAACGTTGACCCAACTTGTGTATGACGTCTACCAGTTGGCAGCCCGAATCGTCACGGGGACCCTCAGTAGGAAACTTATTTTATTCAGCTGATATCGCTCGACGAAACACTTGAATGAGTTTGTCACGGTTAATCGATGATGAGTATTGGCATTCAGTCTATAGAAGAACCTTTAGCTTCTGCTACAGACCAACTGCTATAGACCAACTGCTGAAGTGTCACCAGTTTATTGGCCTGGTGACACTTCAGCAGTTGGCGGCTGTTTATTAAGACGGGGCTTGCGGAGTCTTCACAACGATGGGCTCAATCAAGAATGTATCCAACATGATTGCAGGCGCATCTCTTAACCTATCAACTTGAAATTTGGCATAAAGAGATAACATAAGCCTGTGGTTTGCTGTATAGTTTTTAGAGTTTTCGAAACGAAAATCTCTTATACAACAGTAATGTCCGTCCGTCCGTCCGTGAACCACTTTCAACTCGAGAATGGTAAGAGCTAGAGACTCAGTGTAAACGCCAATTGACTTAGCATAATCGAAAACCCCCCAAAATTAACTTGACTTTTGACCTCTAATCTCAAGGTCAAGGTCAAAACGAGGTCAAATCAAGAACGGTAATAGTTAAAGATTCAAGACCAGCTGCAATCAACTCAGCATGGTCAAAGACCTCTAAAATGATGTTGAACTTCAACACATGACGTGACATTTTTTAGATTTTATGAAAAAACTTTCTAAAACTCTTAAATATATGGCAAATTTTTGCCATATTGTTGGTGTATGTGGCTCTTATAGCTTTTGAGTTATTAAGAATTAAAGAAACATGTCTTTGACAGTGCTAAAAAAATTTGATTGTTGCCTCGCGCGCGAAATTTAATTCTTTAAATGCAGCATTTTTTTTTTTTTTTTTTTTTTTTTTTTTGAGTCAATTGGTTTTTAGTTTCAGGAGTGGCGCTTATGGTATACGCCTTCTCCTGGAACCGTTTGCAAGTTGATTGTTTAGTTAGTGAAGTGTTTAGATGTTATGTGCCGTTAGAGTGTTTTAGTTGATTTACGATAAAGGTGATGTGGTGGAGGAGTGAGTTAAGTGTATCTGGGGCAATTGTAAATAAGGTGGTTGAGGGTTTGCGAGATTATGTTGGTGGGAAGTTCGTGGGGTCATGATGAGTAGGAAGGAGTTGCTTGGTTAGGTTAAAGGTTTGCGAGATTGTGTTGGTGCAAGGACAGAGGTCGTTGTTTAGGATTAGTTGATTAGGTTAGGTTAGGTGGGACATCCGCTTTTGTGTGTGGAAAAGTTACACGGGGTCAGTACTTTCCACACACTCCCTTAGTCGCCTCGTACGACATCCACGGGAGGATATGGGTTGGGGCTATTCTATTCTGCCGGCCACCACACGGCATTTGAAAGTTAATTGTTGGCTCGCACCATTGTTGAAAAGTGTTTTTTTTTATTTGTTAGCTTAGGTAGGGTAGGTAGGGTTAGGTTAAGATTCCGCCAGCTCCGTCTTTATTATTTCGATGTAACCGCCCGCGTTCCAGCTAATGAATGTTAGGTGCCTAACTCCTGTTCTTCAGAAATAACTAAAACCTGTCTAAGTAAATAGAAATTTACCAAACGAATGATTCGAACAGTGTAACTAATCCAGAATTAATTATTCAAGATATCCATAAAATTGATTTATGGCGAGTTAGTTACACGTGTAACCCTTGGGCACTTATGCATAATTCATTTTACAAGCCATTGAACATTTTAGATTACCTTTATAATTAACGTGGTGTGACCACCTTCTGATGTCAATTTTTCGGTACAGTGTCACTTGTCTCTTTGTACTCTATACCTGTACAATCAAGGGGGGAATAATTCTTTTACGAGCAGGTCATGCTCGCGAAGGAGGTGGCTGAGAAGGAGAGTAGATACCTTCCCTTTGAGATCCAAAGAGACTAATCCAAGCCCAAGACTTCTAGCCTCCCTTCATGATTATGGACTCCTTTTTGCTAAAGATATTAACATTAGCGTCGGGAAAAAACAAAAGGGCTAATTTAATCCCCAAATACGTCTAAATATGTTTCACTGGACATCATTTTAGGGCAAACCCTGACTGTACCATTTCTAGATACCTACAGATCCTGAGTCCTGATCCATTACATTTCGGACGTTTTTATATCCAATCTAGAGTCTTCCGACCTGCTTGCTATCCTGCGAAATTCACGCTCTAGTGTAGCAGTAGAACTTGCTTACGAAGATGGCTTAAACCAATATCTTCCTTCCAAAACCCTGAATTTAACAAGAATCATAAAGCCAAAACCAAAGATTCTGAATCATTAAATTCATGGCGAACCTACAGTATGACGCTGTCCAATACAAAAACACCTTACACGAACACCCAGCAAATTAGAAACAAGTTCAAACAACCGATAACAATTTTAATTGTTCGTCCAGTGTTGTTTTATAAACAGAGCTCATTATTGTACGAATCATAATAGTTATTTTGATTACTGAAGCAATCAAGGGTAACGCAGCAGCGGTTATAAATTAGAGCCGATTCCTTTTGAAGTTTTATTATTAAAAAGACGGACGCCTGCGAATATGAAGGTTCTTGTGGCTGTTGCTCTTTTCGCCTTTGTGGCCGTACAGGTAGGAGTTATATAACCATTTAATAAGTGAGTACCATATTGACATCTGTAACTCAGGTCTAGTATCTACTATTGGCAGTCCTAATATATAAAGGACTCTTAGAGTTTCTTAAAGAGTTACGTGCAAAATAGCTCTCACACCGCCCTCACTCAAGGGTGGTAGAACACTTTTGACAATGCCGTAGTAGCATAACCACCCATGTTTACAAAATAATGAATACGGGCATAAGAGTACAGGCGAATCTTAGAAACGTAGATTACTATATGTTCCAGTTTCCACCAAGTGCTGAAAATCCAACATTATAAGCTATATTTCCCACTCAGTTAAGCTGCGCCGCACCAGCACCTGACGAAGAGAAGAAAGCTGACCCAGCTGCCCCAGCGGCACCCGCTCCAGCTGATCCTGCATCTCCAGCGCCTGCAGCAGGAGTACGCGCCCCAGAAGTAAGTGTGGAACCTTAAATAGGTAATTACTTTGAAGTTCGACGGTGATGACACCGTTTAACCCTGTTTTTTTTTTAATCCGCAAAGATATCTCTTTGCCAGGATACGCCGATTACGGATCATAAGGTTCTGGAAGCAAAAAGTACTTGGATGCATATCGATTGTAAATTAAAACGCTCTGAGAGCAAAACGTCTCCAATTGAAAATGACTGTATATTCCGAGAGCACAACGTCCTCAATGCTAAATACTCGCAACGTAAAAGGCCCTGAGAGAAAAAGGTCCGACTACCTGTCATGGCATTATGCTGGTGGTAGGTAGGTATGGAAAACGACATTTTCTCTTGTATTTTTTAAACATTATATTCAAATTATAAAAAATGAACTTATTGTAGGTAGGTAACCTTTTCTTTTTCTTTTTTTTTTAATTCCGCGAGAACTCGACCGCTCCCATGTCCATTGCTGCGGGCATCTCCATTGACCCCAGAAGGTATTGCCAGTGGCGCCTGGTGGACTTTGGCCAGCTGCGTGGCCTCTTCGGGGGTTTGGTCGGAATGAAAATCTCGCTTCGTTGGGGTTGGGTTTTATCCCACGTCGGTGAGTGAATCTGCTAGAGGTGTTGCGTGCTGCGGGGCCTTCGCCCCACTCCTCTAGCCTGCTTCTGTAAGGACGTCTGGTGGCTAACCCACCGTCCCCAGGCCCCGATCATGGAGGTCGATGGTCCTGGGCGTAGATGATGATGAGTCTGCGGCGCCCTGGCGGCTGACTGCGAAACTCAGCGGGGAGGGTACGCTCCCTCTCCCTCTCAGCCCCCTCCTTCGCGAGCATGGCTTGCTCGCAGAAGGACACGGCCGCGTTGCACCTACTCGCGCTGGAGACCATGGCTTGGAGCATGGTTTCCAGTGAGATGATATCCACGCCCATACCCACTACGAGGTCCCGGCGCTGACTCGCCCACGCTGAGCACTCCACCAACGTGTGGAGTGCGGTGTCGTCGTCGGAGACCTCGCAGTGTTGACACCGGGGTGTGACCTCACAATGGATGCGAAACAGATAGCTACGAGGCATCCATGCCCGGTAACGATCTGCGTCGCACGATACGTGAGGTCACCATGCTGCCTCTGCAGCCACATGTCTATGTTCGGTCTCACCACCGCGATGACGGTGGTTCCCCACTTAGGTTGCTCAAGTCGCACCCTCCAAGCCTCCATGAGATATTGTAGGTACCTATAGCCGACAATATGACGAACGTAAAATTACACTTGAAATAACAACACAACGAACATTGCATTGAATGAGTAGGAACAGAAATGTTACACATTGAGGATTCTTTTAATATTAGAAACTCTTTGCAAGAACTCATAATTAAAAAAATTTTCTCTTCTCTGCGGCGTATTGTATATTAAAACGAATATCATACTTTCGTCTCTTGACACCATAAAACAAGCTAATTTTTTATGTCTTTATGCACTTTTGTAGACGTCTACTTAAGATATCTACGATAAAATCAATCATAAAATAGACAATGAAAAATGATAATTTACTCGTAAAGAGGTTTAATTTCAAGAGGAAATGGAAAAGCTCGTTATGTATCAAACACGTTTTGATTTAATGTCAACTTCAGTTGAAGGCTATTTTTACTAAACACTTACTGAAATGAGGACGATTAGCTTCATGGGTGTTTTGCCGTGGGAGACCAGTTGATTGAAAGACGTCATGACTAGAGGACTAACTATTGGAAAGTCCATTTTGCTTCCTGAACCTTATGATCCGTAATGGATACGCCATGGGAAGGATAAATCCAGAGCGCCGACGGTCGTTGACCATCTATGCGGCCTCTGTCAAGGGTTAACCCCTGGACAGGGTTTTACCACGCAATTCGGTTGCACTTGTCCCATGGCCATTTAAGTATTCACCATGCACGTGTGGCATAAAGAATAAGAGAAGCTTTAGCCTATTCGTAATTAGATGTCTTGTAGGTGAATAATCTGAATTACCTATCTACTATTCATAGTATTCTATGTCTTACATAACATACAAAGCTTTATACTAGTCAGGAAGCCAAACATACATCACGTCTATATCCCACAAGGGGTAGGCAGAGGTGTACCTCACACCCACACCTGTCTTAGTACCTGATCTATAATGACTAATATATTCACACTAGGTATTATGTAACTATGTTACATAACTCCCTAAGAGTCCAGGTACCTAAATTTATAGGATGACTATACTGTAGATAGAAGAGTACCTCACATCCACACTTTGTAAGTACCTAATCTTGATGATGGTGAACTAGCACCAACATAATAATTAATATACTTACACTATGTAACTACGTTACATAAATCCCTAAGCAGATCCCAGGTACACCACCAACAATAACTAATATACTCACACTATGTATTATGTAACTATGTTACATAACTCCCTAACGTTCCACATAGAGGATTATACTGAAAGCTATTCTCTATAGGTAGCTTTGTGATCGTATAATCATATATCTAATCATGATGAGTATCGCTCCGATATCATCTGGCAGAAGAATACTATTAGGTACATATACCCCTAAGCAATGAAACACTAAAGTCAAGACTGATTGTATTTATTCGTAACCCGCCCATTCGATTACCACAGAATCCCGAGAAGAAGGGCAAGAAACTCGGTAGGGTCATATTATAATATCTTACAAGTATTTAAACATAATAACAATACAATACACTTATCTTAGTATAGAAGCTCCTCAAGGATTGACAACAGTCGACACGTAATATCTAGTAGCCAAACTGACTTGTCTTATATACACATTGTCTGCTGAACTAGGCTTTAGTACCTATGTCCTACATAGGTATAGGTACATACTTCTGTAATAACTTGTGATTGTGAAATACATTAAGCAATACTTGTAAATTCGTAGACTAAAACTGAACAGGAACTGAACAGGATCGTACTACAACACTGCCTTTTATAAAAGTCTCAATGGTGGGAGTCGGCAGACATTGACAGTGCGTTTTAATATTTAACTAAAACATAAACATAACATAGTATCACGCCTTTTTCCCCGAAGGGGTAGGCAGAGGTGTGCAAACACACCCACAACTCGCCAGCTATGTTAGGTCCCATGTAATAGGGGGCGACCCTATTGCCATTTACCGGGCACAAGTTCCAGACTCTGGGATAATTATCTGGATAAAATTCTAAAGAGAATTATACATTATCCACCAGACCCGGGAATCGAACCCGAGACCTCGAGCGTGGCAGTCCGTTCATAGTACCATTGTGCCACCGAGGTAGTCAATATTTACGTATAGGTACAGAACCACTTTTATTTATTTATTTCAGGCAACAAATAGAAAAGTTACAGGTGGTATAAACTTATTCTACGGCCCATAGATAAATAACTTAAAACTAAGAATACATAGATAGATATTATAAAGTTGTGTTAGTGGTAGAACCTTAAGACTAGTGTTAGTAGCCACTTCACTATCGCACTTAGGTCCTTTTGCGTTCCGGTGGTAACGATCCGCGGAAGCGACGGAATACCACGCCCTGTGGCCAGAAGTTCACCTGCATGACAAGGCTCAGGCGACTGTTGGGCACTCGCACCACGAACGACAGGAAACTGACGTTGCGGCTCGACTCCAACAGCTGTAGTCTCGGCGCGAAGTTGCCCTTCTTGCGCACGTACTTCCACCACTTCTACCACGATGTTCTCCGCCGTAGTGGTGTAGTGTAGGCGGGATATATACACTAGCGTACTCGGTACTGCGGCACGCAGCGCTGTGCTGGACTGCGTTGCATCTGTGCCGCAACGGTTCCCGTTGGTTCGCGATCGGCGCTTCCTACTTTGCACCGTCACAAACTCATCATTAGCCACATCCGATACCTTCTCAGGTAGTGGCTTCGGTGGAGCGGTCTTGATTACGCTAACAAAACCTCGTAGTTTCTTCACAAGTTTACCCACAAGTATAATAATATTTCAAAGAATTATCACGAAGCATCATCTACATATTTTACATAAATATATGTATCCGACACACGCAATACTGCAGAAAAGATGACTAAATATGAAACAAGCAATTAAGGAAGGGACGTGAAAAGCAAGTCACCACAATGTGGTGGTCTAGCAGTGGATATACCGTTTAAGACCACGCGGGCATAATGGCCAGTTCTCTTTGCAATAATTCAAGTAAAAAGTCTAAACGTTATTTTTCTTATTTTTCCAGGTTAAAGCAGCAGCGCCTACCGCTCCAGAGGCGGCCACGTCGGCACCAGCGGAGCCGGCTGCCGCGGAAAAACAAGAAGCAGAGAAGAAAGCCTAGTTGATACCCATAGTACTTAAGAGTAGATATGGAAGCAGATAAATTTAACAACTACATATCAGTCTGGCGCCACAATACACAGTGATCTTTGTAAAATAATATCGTTCAAATTATGAAATATAACTACATAACTACCTATTTATATTGCGAACGAAATATAATTGTTTCTATTCGTAGGTAGGTACCTAGCTATACAAAAAACTGAATTCACGTCTACAGCTCTTTTGGAGATTCCAACTCAGGTTTGGCAACTCTGTCTTTAGCTTCCTAACAATCGTTTCCTAGCACCTCCCACACCCACAATCACGTCTATTCCTGAAAGAGGGTAGACAAGAGGCGTTAACTACGCCCCCATTTCGCCGTATGTTGGTCCCAAGTAATAGGGAGCGAGTCTATAGCCGCCGTTTCTATAGACTGAAGTATATTTGTGAGATCCTATTTCATACGTCAGCAGGTTTACCGGTTGCAGGTTTCCGACGACGACACCACACTCCACACGTTAGTAGAGTGCTCAGCGTGGGCGAGTCAGCGCCGGGACCCCGTAGTGGATCTGAGCGTGGATACCCTCCCGCTGGAGACCATGCTTCAAGCCATGGTCTCCAGCGGGAGTGGGTGGAACGCACCCGTGTGCTTCAGCGAGCAGGTCATGTTCGCGAAGGAGGCTACCGAGAGGAAGAGGGAGCGTACCCTCCCCGCCGAGTTCCGAAGTCAGCGGCGAGGGCGCCGCAGACTCGTCTACGCCCAAGATCATCGACCTCCATGATCGGGGCCTGAGGACGGCGGGATAGTCACCTGCCGTCCTTACAGAAGCAGGCTTTACGCAATGCTTCATTCGACCCGATTCACTCACCGACGCGAAATAAAACCCTACCCCAACGACGCGGGATTCTCATCCCAACCAAACCCCCGAAGAAGCAACACAGGTGGTCAAAGGCCGCCGGTTGCCACTGGAAATACCTTCTGCGTGCGTACCAGAGACGCCCGGCAACATATGTGCGAGAGGCCGCGGTCTTGGGCCGCGGGATTAAAAACAAAAGGGAAATACCATATGAACCGCAAAAACGAAAGTCTTGGACCAGGCTTCAATGCCATCAACTGACCAAGACATCACTAACCGAAAACCTCAAAATTACATTCACATTGTATTTTTTGTGCGAATACCATCTAAATAAAACACTTTGAAGTATTGTAAACACTATATTCCAGTTCAGTTAGTTGGTAGTAAAGAACAGTATGTCCCTGACGCTCCCCCCGGTGGGAAGCTCCAGGGGGGCGAGGGCCACAGCGCCCGCGCTGCTCACGCGGTAGCGGGACGAACTCTCTGTACCTGTACCTTGGATGTACAGAGTCACCTGCTGGAGAAATTTTTATCCGGCATTACATCATTCAAACGCAATTCAAGAATTATGAATTGGGACTCCGCCTAAAGCTATCGACGACGTAGGCATGGCCGACAGACGGACTCTTTGTATTTTAATATCCTGGGTACTATACCTACAGAGTTCTCAGGACTTTAACAGGATTGACCTCCGGCATCCAACGGGGTGTTTGGATGCCGATTTTTAAATATTAGAGAAGATGAAGGTGTATAACAGAATACTAGTAACCAAGGCGGGATTATCCATAAGACGGATACTCTCTCGGACTCGACTTTTGTAACAAAAGAAAAGAATTTTACTTGAAAAAAGAAGAGAAGTGTAAAGAAAAGTCCGTTGCATGCCCTGATAGGATTAATACGGCCCTACTAGTAACAAATGTCATCCTGGAGTCTTAAAGCGCAGTGTCAAAACGAGCAACCCGTGAAGCTATAGAACCAAGTAATTTTATTGATGGTACTTACTTGTGGTGGCGGCGCGTGTCTGCTCGGTTCTCCAGACAGTGGTACAGATCGTGGTTCCCGTCGACGACGTTTGGTTGGTGCACGACGAGACTCGTGACGCTTGCGACCACCCGACACGCAAGTACTTGACTCTACAAGGAACAACTTGGTGACAATTCTTGTAGCAAATAGGAGTAGAATTCCAGTAGGTAAAAGTCCAAATTCCTTTCATCAGCAGCTGATATCGATATAGTTTGAGACCACACGTAGCTGCTGAGACGTATTTAACGACCGAACGGACACATAGGGAAAGTCATGTTTTTGGAATCAGGATTACTTTCGGTTTTTACAGTAGTAGTAGGTACAGACTAATTTATAAATTGTAGCGATGGTGTGGCCAAAATCTTCTGGTCAGAGTTTTAGACCGAGACTAGCCAGAAACATAAGAAGAAAAAGAAAGTTAAAACATCAGTTACCGTCATTGGTGTCAGATTCCCTCGTTTCCGGCGGCGGTAGTGGAGTAGGAACAGCAGCAGGCACTGCAGACCGAGCGAGAGCTGTTTTTTTGCTGTCTATCAACCGGACAAGACACTCAAGAGCCGCTTGCTTACCCTGTGCAACACGGTACTATCAATACAGATAAGGAACGAAATACCATCCTCAACGCATAGGTTTCATTTATGGAAATACCTTAATCTCATCAACTAATGAATCAAACGCAGCCGGATCACTGGTGTCTTTTAACATCTCCCAGTTTTTGAAAAGCTTCCTGTCCGAGATTCGTACTGTACTTTCTAGTTCACGGACTTCTGTTAATAAATGTAAGAATTAAATAGGACTTTATTAGGAAACAATCATAATATCGTCTACGATTAAGCTTTTGATATCGTGAACATAGTCGTACTTCGTGCTTTGATAGTTAGGTTTCTTGTTTTGACTAAACAAAGTAGACGATAGTTGTCTGTCAAATACTTATTGAATGTGAGAGTGGATATTAGATGATATTTTGAATCAGTTAATACACATTCAGGCAAGGGGTTATACAGATAAGTATCGTGGAACCGCTAAGTACATTCTGTCACCTTTAGAAATAAATTTTATTCATATACTTACTTAAATATTAATACATATGGCGAATTTTTATCCGGTAATGTGTTCCCGCAGGAACTGGGAAGGAGAAAACAGATAAAATTATATATTATATCCTAAAAACCATAGGTCCACTAACCAGACTCCCTCAACGTAGTGAGTGTGGCGACCAGTTGCTTCCTGTGCGCGCGCACGGCTCGGCGCTGGGCACGAGTGCGCGTGACGACGTCCCGAGCGTTACGCGCCTCTGCCGCCAGGGCTGCCACCTCACGAGCTTCTGCTTCTAAGCGACGCTCCATCTCACTGAGAGACAATGTGATTGGAAGTTTGAGACATCCTTGTTTTACTTTCAACACGTTTCCGCAATATAGGTAAAATATCAGCTACCTACCGAAAACAGTTCGGCCGAGTCGTGTGTTTTACACGTTAGCAATGTTGGCTGGACCGATTTAATAATTAAATTATTTTTAGAGTTTTGGAACAAAATTCGAAAATCTCTTATACAACAGTAATGTTCGTCCGTGAACAACTTTCAACTCGAGAAGATAAGTAAGAGCAAGAGACTCAGTGTAAACGCTAATCGCCTTAGCATAGTCGAAAACTCCCCAAAATAAACTAGACCTTTGACCTCTAATCTCAAGGTAAAGATCAAAACGAGGTCAAATCGAAAACGTTAATAGTTAGAGACTCAAGACCAGCTGCAATGAACTCAGCATGGTCAAAGACCTCAAAAATGATGTTGAACTTCATAGCATGTGACATTTTTTAGATTTTATGAAAACACTTTCGAAAACTCTAAAATATATGGCAAATTTTTTGCCATATTTGTAACTTGTTTTTTTGTTGTGTTCGTTATTATCAGGTGAAGGTTCTTTTGGAAGAAAAATAAAAGTTGGGCGGAACATTAGAAAAACTAATGCGGTACGAAGTTCACCAGGACAGCTAGTAGTTTTGAAATTATCAGAGAGAGCTCAAAGAGATTAGTTACATAGGTACCTAATCATTTTGAGCTAATCATAAAGGCATCTAATGAAACACACTGCTGAACAAAAAAGGTACAGTGTACCTACCTACCGCTAAGGTCCGCGGGTAGATAATCATAATGCGTGCGGTATTAAAGTCCAACTTGTAGAATATTTGTGCACGAAGTTAAAAAGTAATGTAAATAATACCTATGCGTGTAGAATAATCGTAAATAAGTATACCTACCTGGGGTACTCTCCTGTAACCGTAGCATACGACTGTATGTTCCGTATCACTTCGACAAGATGGTGAAGTTGATCGCAGAACTCTGGCAGTTGCTCAGGAGTCAAATATTGACCGCTATATCTGTTACCAATTAACTTTTTTATTCTAAAAACATCTACCATTTTAATTACTAGCCTATGGTTGGCAACACTTACTCTCTGGATTAATCTGCTCTGTCCTTTTGTCATTATGTGTATACAGCTTGCCAATTATAAGTTGGCGAGTGGCAAAAAATGGAACTAAATTTTAATGTAATATGGTGCTCCCATTGGAACGCCATCTTATACTTTGCAACCTGTAAAATAGTAATAAGTCTAGGTACTCGGCAGCGGTAACAAGCAACCAAGACACGTGCAATGAAAGAGCGCGGGTGCTAAGGAGCCCTATCAACATCTCCAGTTCCCAAGTGATCACCTGCACGCCGCCGCCGTGAACCTGCTGATTGACGGACGAGGCAAGAATACATATATAGCCCGAAAGCAGCTTAGACTGGGCCGTGGGATCAACAGTGAGTGGCGAAATGTGGACGTAGTGTTATGAACACCTGTCTACCCCTTCGGTGATAACAACGTGGTTTTGTGTCTGGGCGTGTGTATGTGTTGAAACAAGCCTCTCGAACCTCAAATCAATATTCTCCGCAAACTTATTGTCATCAATAGGGCACAACGACTTTGGAGAAGGTTCCGGCGACAGTAGTATCGGAGAGGCTTTGGACGTGGCTGTACTCTGGAACACCGCTGTGTCGGATATCGTGTCGTCTTCGTCGTTGACACTGCTGTGCTCCGTGCCTTCACTCATGCTGGATAGGATGGATATTGTATTTACTAGAAAGGGTCTGCCGTATGATGACATTGACTTTTTGTGATTTCCTACCTACCTACTTCCTTTAAAAATATTTGGTTCCCACTGCAAAGAACTTTCTTTCTAGGGCCATACGTCGTGTCTATTTGTTTGAATGGGGAATTACTAAGTAGGTAGGCACTTTGCTTCCCCACTGCGAGGGCAGCAGGACCACTTATGTAAAGCAGCTAGATCGCGGTGCTGCAATGAAATAGCAAGTGCAATGGAGTGGCTGTAGGAACATATACCTAGGCCTCTCAATACCGTCCTGTGAAAATTAGGCACCAGCAAATTTTGTCAGCTTGCTGACTAAGTTGATAACTTATTTATGGTACCTGCCCAAATACAATAATTTAGTACAAGTAGGTACCCTACTTAAACCTGTGGCACTAGGTAGTACAATAAACGGACTTATCACTTAATGCAATTTCTGGAGCCTCCTCCCAGAAACTAGCTATTGCTGTTATTCGTTTACAAAGATAAACAAGACACTAAAAACTTACGCGCAAGAATAAGTAAAAGAGTATTTATTGTCGAGGAAATTGTGGTTATTTGGGTAAGATTGCCTGGAGTGGCTGTCACCCCTCAGCTTGCCGAGCAGTCTGCCGAGTAGTCGAGACTGCCGCCCCCCACCCTCCATACCGCGGCGGCTGTACTGCTGCCCCGTTTGGTTGCTGCTGTTGGCAAACGCTCTACAATTACCTACTTCTTAAAATTAAATGATAGCCACTGCACTCTGCAACTAAGTACTGTCCTTTTGATTATCATCAGGTATTACGGAATTAACAAACATTAAAACTAATAGGTATCTAAATAGAACATAATCGTTATTATAGTAAAGATACCTACGAACCAAAATACAACTTACCTATGGAATATTTTAGGCACCCGCCAAATTCAAGTAGATAGTTTATAATACAGTGATACAGCTTTGAATGTCCAAGGGATAATATGCGATTTGAGTTTATTTATACGAGTCTTGAATAGGTATAGGTATAGCAACACTGAAAGGTAATAGAGTGAGATGGATATTTACCAACCTACCTACTACATACGACTGGTATTTTTTTCTAAATGAAGAATACAGCTCTGATAAGTATATACAAATATAAGTAGGTAGGACTAATTTGTCAAAAAAAGAGTGCACCTTTGATTATCTATTATAATATATTTTAAGGTTTGCACCAGAAAAAGTAAAAACTTACATTGTCACCGGAAACAGCGTTTTTCGGTTCGTATCGTATAAGTTACAGAAATAGCCATGTTCAAAATTATATTTCCAATTTTAACGATTCACCATTTTGATGTTTTTCAGTTTTATACAAAACGTAGAAAATATCTCTACATTTGGAATTTGACAATTGCCACCATTCATGATTTTTTTTTATCCATCTTTATATTGTGTCTATGTTGACGTTTCGAAAAGAGGTTTTCTACTTTATTTACCTACCTGTGTTTAGTTTAGTAAGGAATGGAATTGAGAAAAGTCGGTTTTAGTGGTCTCTTACAAAGAACAGTAAAACATCAATGGATACGTTACCATAGGTACCAGAAGAGTGCCTAGATTATTACACGGAAGCAGAAGAGGCTCTGAAGAATCCCCGGAGGGCCTGAGTTTATTTAACTATTTTTCAAAATAACTTTATGTACCTACTTACGAAAGTTACTATTTACAAAATTATTAAGCCTACCTTTTTTTTTTAAATCCGCGGCCCTAAGCTGCGGCCGCACCTACATCGTCCATTGCCGAGCGCCTCTGGTAGAGACTGAGAGAATTTCCAGTGACGCCCGGCGGAGCTACGCACGCGTGGAATAGTTTTAACGCACCCTATTTTCTTCGTTTCCAAAACTATCCCTATGCTAATTTTTATCCCAATCCGTCGAGTCGTTTGACCGTGAGTCAAACAAACGAATATTACACTTCCGGATTTATATTAGATAGGATGTGCCCCCTGCAATACGTATAAATACGCATTAAGTAAAACAAAAGGGGTGGTCAGTCTTGACGTAGTTACCGCCATGTAGCATTTGTGCGACAGCTCTATATCAGTGACCCTACCACCCATGTGGTATTTCTGTGTGTGACGTTGACGGTTAACTGTCGGTATCTCTGAAGTTGTAGCCGGGGCGAACATCCATCGCTCATAAATCTACTATAGCTGATCGTGGTCATAACATAGTATATAAGTCGCCCGTTGCCCTGTATTCCACAAAGTTCAACTGGAAGTTCAACCAGTTGAACTAATTGGAAAAAAAGTTCCACTTATTTTAACTTTGTAATTTATTTTGAAAGTTGAAATTTCGGGACTAAATTGATCCAATTAGTTCAACTTTATAATAAAAATAACAGGTTTAACCGTGTAATGGATAAACAATAATACTAACTCTAGGAATAATATTCAAATATATATTACCTACATTTAAAAAAAAATACAAATTTAATTCTTTATTTACCTATTTTAAAAAAGTAACAGCAATCTTAAGAAATGAAACTCTATTTTTTTATTATTATTTTATGCCTTTATATTATGGTCAGTCTCTCTGATCTTGAAGGCTCTTATGTTGTTATGTATTCCTGGTACATTTGATTTTATCAAATATTAAGCACGATCAAAGGTGAACGGTTTCTGAACAAAACTTCTTCAAGCACATTTTGAATAAACCAAATGAGCGGTCGTAGGATGGCGGACCTGCAAGGCCCGCGACTCGCTCACTAGCTCCGAGCGAGTGGCCAAGTCATAAGAGCCTTCAAGATTAGAGAGACTGACCATAATAAATTAAACTTGTATTAGTTTTTTATATGTAGGTTATATATTTTAATAAGTACTTAAGAATATTACTTATTCCTAGAGTTAGTATTATTGTTTATCCATTACACGGTTATACGTTATTTTTATTATAAAGTTGAACTAATTGGATCAATTTAGTCCCAAAATTTCAACTTTCAAAATAAATTACAAAGTTGAAATAAGTGGATTTTTTTTCCAATTAGTTCAAGTGGTTGAACTTCCAGTTGAACTTTGTGGAATAGAGGGCCCGTTGCGTATGTATGCCTAGATCTTTAAACTACGCAACGGATTTTGATGCGGATTTCACCAATGGATAAAGTGGTTCTCGAGGAAGGTTTTTGTGTATATAATTTGTCAAGCCGCTAGTATGAAATAAAACAAGAAATAATTTAATAATTATGTAATTCATATAAAAATACAATTATCATTATTAATATACATAATCGCATTTGCCAGCGAAGGAATACAATAATAACTAGATAAAATTATTGCAAAATATGAATTACAATAGATAGATAGTTTAAGTACATCAAAAATATGAGGCACACATCAGTCTGCTTACACCTTTCAATATAGATATTTTCAAACTTCCACAAGATACTTATCTCCTGCTTATAAGCAGTAAAACTGTCAATACGTTAAAATTTTGGCCTTTAAAGAAGTCCTTATTACGAAAAAATACATCTAAAATTGGTACCTCCTCTTTTGAAATTGGTTTGAAGTTTAAACATTACGAAACCAAGATATTACCTAAGTTTACTTGATACAAAAGCTGAATATAATAAGAAAAAATAGCTAACACGTAAAACTAGCTTTGCAATAATAATAATGTATTCCGAGTAAATATTAAAAGAAAATAAAACTTTTTAATGCGAGGATTATACAAGTACCATATAGTTCACTTATCAAGCAAGTCTTAAGACGACCAATCAGGGACCAGAATAGGTCACAATATTTAAAAAAACATAATTATCTACAACCAACAATAGTTTGAAACAAAAGGCACAGCATCATTCCCTATAACCTAACAAGCTTGTCCATACAATGATAACCTATACGACGTTTTTATATGGATAAGGGGTTTGTTTGTCACATAATAATAGGTAGTATGAAATATTTATTAGTGTCACTTAAAAAAAGTTATTAAGCTCTCAAGCTATGTGAAGTGCCGTGAGGTCAGATTGAAGTCGCTCTACTGAAGTATTGAAGTTCAGCCGCTTCAGTCACTGGAAAGCTGACCTCAACCGGGTTGAGAAAGGGCTTGGTGGATGATGTGATTACACTTCAAGTTCAATGAGCTTGGAGCTTCAGAGCTTTTTTTTTGTAATCGTAACTTTTTTACTGTAGTTAATTAAGTCTAAAAGACTGTGCTTTGCGGTCTATATGTATTAATTAAGTTATAACCTCATAAACAACTAAAGATATAATGAGAAATGAATGATGAAATGATGATTTTTTGACAAACGTACTGGCCCCACCAGGAATCTACGTTGCGACAAAACTAAGCATATCTCGAACCAATCTTACCAGAGCCCCGATGAGAACCCTCCAGGAGGCACACGTACCCGCTTAGGGGCTTCTACCTTAGGTGGTTGAGCGGCCGGTTCCGGTTTTGCCTGGGTTTGTTTGGGTTCGGGGCCGGGAATTTCGGCCGGAATGGGTTCTTGTGGAGTTGTCTGGCCATTTTGGCCGTTCTGGGCAAGAGCCGCTGTGGCTTGTCCATTCGACTTTGGCTCCACTTCACCTGAAATTAAAATTTATTTAGCTTTTAGCCTTGTAGCTTTATGATAATAAAAAAATGTGCTCATAAATATTCCTCATTTAATTTTACATACACTTTTGTTGTGTAAATAATTTATTTTAAAACCATTTATAAACTAAACACATGGTAGTACGGTATTATATTGTACACAGTACCTAAAAAAATCTAGATTCGTTAATTTAAATTAGTTTAATTAATGTTTTCATTAGTTACAGCGGACTGCACACCCATTACTATTGTAATGAGTTGAGTTGTTTGATTAATAAGAGCTCTCTGCTCGGATTGCAGAGATTCTATTTAATACTATAAATAAATACATATTTTGGACATTCCCACACAACGTCATCTAGCCCAAACTGACTTTAGAGCTCTTGACGGGAGCCACATCAGAAATTCTCATGCTCATTGTCAGAAAGAGAATTGGAAAGGGCCATTTTCGAAGTGTTACTTTGCGATCGAATCCGAAACTACGAGATTCGAAAGATCCGTATCCAGTATCAAGTGGCAGTGGGCAGGGCACATCGCCCACAGTACTGATGGCCGCAGGGGCCGCCAACAACTTTTCGAGAGGCGACCGCGCAATGGAAGACGCAGCGTGGATAGGTCTGGCACAATGTGGTCTGACGACATCGTGAAGGTCGCGGAAACGCACTGGATGCAGGCAGCAGACTGAATGTGGTGGCGTTAGTTAGGGGAGGCCTATGTCCAGCAGTGGGCTTCAAAGGGCTAGTGATGATGATACCACAAGTCTTCAGCAACTCACCAACAACGAACGAAGATAGGTGCTGCTGTCCACGTCTTGGCGGCTGCTGCGGCTGCTGTGGGTCCGGCTCTCCGAAGATGTCGGTATGCCCGCCACCAGGAGGGCGAAGCACCCTGCTCGAACTTTTCGTGTTGTCCGTAAGACCAACGTTGAAAGATGTGGAAGTCATTTTAATATCTGAAATAGACATAAAGAATAAGCTTAGTAACGCAACTAGCAGTCTATCGGGTCATCCACTTTCTAAATGGAACAGATCATCGTGTCTATTTAAGGTTCCATACCGCACAAAGGAAAAAACGGAACCCTTATAGGATCACTTTGTTGTCCATCTGTCTGTCTGTCAAGACCCTTTTTCTCAGGAACGCGCGACGGTATCAAGCTGAATTTCATACCAAAAATATTCAGATCTACTGTCCCTTAGAGCTGTGAAAAAATCACTAAGCCAACGCAAACAAAAGCACAGCCATTTATGCAAATTATCGACATTCCCAAGGCAATCAAAACCTACAGGGCTCGAACTCAGAATCTTGAAATTTGGCACGAAGTAAAGTCTTATAACACAGATAAAGGAAACAACGAAAATACATACATTTTTAAGTTTATACGGGACCCTTGGTGTACGAGTCCGACTCACACTTGGCCACTTTTTAGGCAAAGAATGCCTGTGACAGGTGACCACGTTCTTCCATAGCTATGCAGATTATAATTATTGGTTTACAAATAAATACACGAGGATCCCATGGATTCTATGATTTAAGAATGTTTAGCGTGCATGTTCGTGTATGGAAATGTGTCTGCCAAATAATTACCCACATTACATACCCTGATGTATGTGCACAGATGTTTTGACGAAATACCGTTCATCTATACAACATCTATTAGGTATTTTACGTAAATAACAGTCGCTAGGTAAATAATCGTAATAGGTATGAGTCTGCGTAAAAACGTCCTATTTCTTTGTAAGAGATGAGGCACGTATACTGGTACAGTGTTATTTTAGCTGTAGTAAGGAATATAAAGTCAGTACTTAGTTTTTTTTAAAGTAACTAGTAATTTAAATTATGACCGTAAAATTTAATTGCTTGTGACTGACTAGTGCGGAATTGATGTTGTCTAAACCTTACCTAAATACAGGGTATGTCCACAAGTTCATTCGCGTGTAGATATCTATAAGAACTTGGTAGAAAACTTTAATCGTCACGCAGCAGACAACGAAAGTACTCAGAGGGAATTTTTCCCGTTTTATGGCAATTTTGTGCTGCTTTGCTACTATTTGTCTTGGCGTGATATTTTAATACATTTAAACAATCCTCGTGTGCCACTCTATCTGCTGGTGAAAGCCGAATCATAGTCCGTTTAGTTGAAGTAAAGTTAATCGTGATTAGATAAACAGGATGACGCGGTGTGTGACTTTCAGAACCTAAGTCAATTATGTTATCGGAAAAGAATAAGGGCTCTTTTAGACATTTTTTTCTACGGACAACGGGTCGGGGCGAGGATTGGAGTGGTCGCGGTACACTCGGCGCAATTTTTTCGACGGAGCTTTGTCCGTTGCGTGTAAAAGCATTTATTGTTTGCGATACACCACCGGTGAATGCGGTGAAAACAACGATCCGTTGTCCGTAGAAAAATACGCTCATCTAAAAGTGCGCTAAGAATCTTCAGATCACAATGGCACAAACCATAATGGTTACAACCAATGCATTTAATATTATTATAACATCAACATTTCCGTGTTTAACATACCATGGGAAATTAATTCATATGAGATGTAAAACTAAACCCAGTGACTCGATAAATAAAATAGATCTATTGAAAGAGGATGTCACATCACTAGTAATGACATTGTCTGGCAGTGAAACAATGGCATACATGTAATAAATTTGTCACATTAAATAACAGGACAATACCATCGACATATGTATTTAAATTAATAATAATAATGCAATGATGACGCGGGTGGCAAAATAAGGAATATGATGCTTGACGTACATGCACAAACAAAATTGAGTAATTCTGTTTGTATTTCCAAATTAACAGATTTTTACTAGATGCATATGAAACGTACTTACGTAAAAAAATCAATAAGTATTAATTTTGTTTGTGTCTGGCTAATCCCTAAAACCGGTGGACCGATTTTAACGGGACTGTTACTGGCAGATAGCTGATATTACAAGAAGTAACTTATAATTCTTCTTATCTCGGGAATGTATTCCCATGGGAATTGGGAATTAGAAAGCTATTCCACTTGGGCGAACCCGCGGGCGTCATTTATAGTACATAATAATCGACTATCGATATAACAATAAACTTTTATCAATATACGTCATCGTGCCCGTACCTATTAGATGTGACGAATTGTGATTTCAACAACCGCGTTACTCACAGACTCGGTCACGGCTGTTTAACTTTGAATCATAGTCTTGAATAATACAAGTTATAATTATTTACTTTCAGCTTCCTGGTATTGTGTAAAATGAGACACTGGATAAATATAGGTTTCTCTTGGTGTGAGATGAGGATATCACGTAGGAAACCGAAGGCTCTAACACTAACAATCAGTTAAGTTCATAATAACATGGTGCAAATATTCAACAGTTATTACAAGTCACCTGGTGTAAGAGAAAGTCACTTTCAAATAATACAGTCGATAACCACGTAGGTCTCAGTACCTAGTGGTACCTATTCAGTTGTTAGAATCTGACTAAGGGGCTGATTTCGAAACCATCTGTCAATGAATTCACTGTTTCAGATTCTCATAACTGATAGATACGACTGATATTATAGTATCAGCTTTAAAGTTGCGATGAGGATGCTGAGAATGGGCGTTTTCACATTGCACGATATCGTAAGTAGCAGCAGTAACTTTAAGGTGTCGTGCACGATATCGTGTGTCGTTATCGTGCAATGTGAAAACGCCCAATATGAGTCACTTCAAAAAGACAATACTGTAAAGAAAGTATACTATGTGTGTTTTCTACAGCTCATCTAGGGGAAAATTTAAACTCTTGAAAGACCTTTTCGATTGCTGTCGCATATAAAAAAACCTACCAAATGATGAATAGTATCTAATTGCAAAGAATTCGATATTCATAAAAATACCGTTATATAAAAACACAGAGAAATCGATACCGCATTAGATCTAAGTGGGGAACGGTTTGCGTAAACATTGACCGCATGACTGAAGATTGATAGAAGAGGTAGGTAATATAGAACAGTTACAACACTACTGAATCAAGGTGTTAGAATAATTGAAAATACTGATACAAACTTTTGTATATATTTTATAATATAATTACTAAACTATTGTATATTTGCAGCTGGCAAGACATATTGTTAAAATAAGAACAGCAGTTGCATACTTTTTTTGTAGACCATTTTGGGTGTTCTTTTTTTAAACATCTGCACTTCGGTGTGTATTAAGAATGCGTTCCTGTTTTTTTTTTAATCAACAGTTGGCTGGCAGCAGTACATAAAATATTCCAAGTTTGGAAGAGAACATATTTTACAAACTGGTGGGGAAATCACGCTGTTACTTAGTGGATAGGGAATCCACAAGATTCAATAATTAACTGCCATTTTTTTGTCACAAAATGACAAAGGCAGAATAGGGAATATTACTTACGTAGTACTAATACAAAATAGGTACATGTGTTAGCGTGTTGCCTGACTATTGTAATATTCACTAGAGGCATGTTATAACCCGATATCAGTCCATTTAGTTCACCGACCCCTTATTAAAATCCCATCACTTTACAGGGCAAAATGGCGGTATTATAAATTCATTAATGGTGTGAATGTTAGAGACGCAGACATAATTAGAATAACCACCTACGTTCGTTATAGTTATAAGTAGATATTGACTACGTGTCCAAATGATGACAAGGAAAACGGCGCCATGTTTGGTCAAAGTTTCTGGTAGCGAACATAAAGAAATTAATGTCCGATCTTAACTTTATTATTGGCACCAAGGATAATTTTATTTAGAAAGTAAGTAATAAGTAAATCAGTAGTCATACTGTAAAAATCATTATAATATGCTAGAACACTAGTTTTCAGGGTTCCGTACTCAACCAAAGGGAACCCTATTACTGAGACTTCGCTGTCCGTTCCGTCTGTCTTGCGCTGTATCTCATGAACGGTGATAGTGATACTAAAAAACAGAATATAATAAATATTTAAGAGGCTTCCTATACAACAAACGTGATTTTTTTGCCGTTTTTGTACGGAACCCTTTGTGCGCGAGCCCGGCTCGCACTTGGCCGGTTTTTTTTTAAGTTTCTATAACTAAGGGACATTGTCCTATTTCTATTAGCTATTCTGATCAAAAAACCATATCCTAATTACATCGCCTCAAATAAGTCCAAATCTATTTCCCCTAATACCTATTAAAAAAAGTCTATACGTAAATCGAGCGTATGTCTAGCCCGGGTATTACCCCATGAGTCACTGATGTACCTCAATTAACATTATGGAATTACTAGACATGAATTTCAACTAAGTACAACCGGGCGCCACTGGAAATACCTTCCTGCGCGTACCAGAGACGCCCGGCAACGGACGTAGGTTCTGGCTCTGAGCTGCGGAATTTAAAAAAAAGTACAACCATAGAGTACTAATAATAAGGAACAAACTGGTATTTTATCTAGGAAACCCTACGAAAGGGAAGGTGGCCTATATCAAATTTCGATCTCGCTGGTTGTCAAAAGTACTATTGGATTCCAATATTGGTGGGATTGATGAAGGGAATGGGAAGACTTGAATGATTGATGCCAACGCTTACATTTTTCAGCTCCGCGTCACGACTTTTTAGACAGGGTATTATATCAAATTTTAATCAATAACGCTAGACTGATTCACTAGAGGTAAACGCATAATCATCATAACTTTAGTTATCTATGGTTGAACTGATAACATCCCCCTCGTTTATGGTGCACATAAACTGACAATTTGAAAATGGAACGTACTCGTACTGTCGTCATACCGCTGCTGTCTGTTTTTTTTTATGTTTGAACCTCATAACTAGATTGGGGAACCGATTTTGAATTTTATTAATTGAAAGCTATTAATTGAAGTCTATGTTTTTGTGTATTTTAAGTATTTATGTAAGTATTCTTTCTTTTCCTATAATATCATTACTACCTGATTAAGTTTATTAGTTCATTTGTATTGTTAACCTATTCTGTCTTATCTTTATTTTATTATTTTCTAAGCTTTATTTTTCTTTTCTCTTTTAATTTCTTTAACTCGCTATCCATCCAAAGGTTGTCTGGAAGATATCCCTTTTAGCGATAAGGCCGCCTTGTGTGCTATCTTTAAGTTAAGTCTCTAATTATATGTTTTCTTTTTTGTGTAGGCACAATAAAGATAATTTGAATTGACTTCTTAAGTGGTCCCATTTGAATTTGGTCCCTTTGTCTGACAATTATTTGGTCCCAATTCGGTAATTTCAAGTCTTATTTTTTCAATTTTTGACGTGTTTTTTTTTCAATCGACAAATGTAATTAAATATTTTTAATTTTGCAGGATATCTGCACAGGGGTCATAAGTTTGACCACAACTTCTCCCAATATGGTCCAAATACAATTATTTGAGTAGTATCTTGTCGTGTGGCCATCAAAGGCATGTTTAATGCAATCTGAAGTAGTTTATCTCCGCCTGCACTTTACTTTTTTTGTTAAGTGGTTACGTATAAACAAGCTACATTGCTATGTAGGGTTTTAAATGGTACTTCATTGTTTATGGTTTGAGGTGGAAATAAGAAAGTTTTTAAGTTATTACGGCAGTTTAAAATTGGTCAAGTGCGAGTCGGGCTCGCACATTCCATACACATTAAATAAAACCGACGAAAAAACTACGTTTTTTTAGTATTTGTCGTAATAGCTGCAACAGAAATACATAATCTGTGAATATTTCAACTCTGTCTAGCTATTACGGTTTATGAGATACAGCGTGGTGACAGACGGATGGACGGACGGACAGCGAAGTCTTAGTAATAGAATTCCCGATTTACCCTTGGGTACGTACGAATGGAACAGTAAAATTGGCGGGCGGGGTCGCGCTCATTTTGTTTAGTGTCAATGACCTTTTATATCAATCTATTTAATATTCTATTATCTGCATTCAAGTACCTATAATATAATAATTACATACTACTTCTGACAGAATAATAAATAGTAAAGAATCAGATGTTATTTTAGGGCAATAAACCTATAGAATACAATATTATAATTACCGTTACACCTTCAATAAGGGCAATAACAAACCGTTTCCTGCCACATTGGAATTCCATTAACATTCATACACGACCTTCAGTTATCTTTTTAACCAGTTTCTCTACTTTGTTTAAGGAATGTTAGTATATTTACATAACATATCGGCAATATCTACTAAACATAGTTTTAAAATCTGGTTTTCACATTAAAATAACATTTATTGCATGTTCAATTACAGTGCAATACATAATACCTCCCACCGATATATATAATATTGTATTCTATTAAAATAGGATATTGCAGCGACTACCAACAGAAGTTTATATTGGTACATGCATAGATAAGCATGAATAAATTCCTGGTTATAAATAATATTTAGATAAGCGTATCTAGTCATTGAAAACCCCAAAACAATATTATTTCGCATGCCCCCGGTTCAATCAATACAGGCCTCTCTAGTTTCCACTGTGACCGGTCCATTACCACCTGCATCCAACGAGACCCAACGCAAAATTATCAACTAACAATAATTGCATTAACTTGCGACTAGTTCTGAATAGAGGAATAGTTTGAGTTATGCCTCGCTTTCATTTTATTACGGCAGACAAACAGCTTTCATTTTCCGTCCTTTGATAATAAAAGACTTCCCTGATTTGATTGAGTTTGAAATAAATTGAGAACATCAGATGTTTAATGACACAAAATTATACAACAGCAAATCCGAATTACCTTGGACATAGGCAATAGCACGATTCTATAAAACGCGTTCAACGCAGAAATCGTGACTGAGGAACATTCGTTAATGAACTGGGATCACCTCCGTGAAGAAACTGTTCTGCCTCTCTAAAACAGCTAATGGTTCAGGAAATTTACAGCCGAGATTCCTTATTTTAGAGAAAATGATTCACAAATATCAGGTCAACCTTGAGCAAATTAACAGAGGAAGATCAGATGCAGCCATTTGATATTCTTCGTCTTCGTTTAGGTGATAACGGAGGAGTGGATCGTTCATCGATGATTTTTCCAATATCAAGGTAATGCTTGATAGTTCTCGGCACAGAAGAACTAGTTATACCGAACTAGTTTCCGGTGTGGTACAACGAAACGTTGTTCGGTATTGCAAGTAAGCGTCTGGACCTCGATTTTTGCAGAGTGCCAGAGGTAACCTAAAAAGCTACCAATCATGCGCTCGCCGAAAACCCAAGGCCGCCTTCTGAGATTGACGATAAATCCTATTCATTGGTACCTACCTACATACAAAGAGCATAAAGCATACAAAAAACAAAGCAGCAGGTTTCTATAATTGTCTTTCAAATGCCGACAGTAATATCAATGATTCTCAAGAGATAGTAAATCTAAGCCACTTAAGCGGCATTTCCCTTATGAACGATATTATACATATTGAAACCTTTCTTTCTATGGTTCTTTCATTCTATCATCGTTACATTATCATAATTGTTTCTCAAAGATAGACCATAGTTTTCTAATCTCATTTATCTGATCTCTTGAACCTAATTGAACCATTGGTCAACAAGTATAATATTTATAAGAAAACATAAAGAATAAGGAAGAAAGACGTGGCTTTTTGTGTTTTTCGAAAGAACGTGAAGCTAGTGTATATCAAGACTGCGATTGCTGCAATTAAAAGTCTGTTTCAGTGTTCAGTATTATTTCAAACTTGGTGAATAATAAATTCACGGTCGGTCTCCTAATTCCGAGGACATTGAACTCTTTACGGTGTTTTTTTGTGATCATGTTACGCTACCTAGGTCTATTTTTGGTTGCGAGGCAGCTGACTTGGTGCATTTTCAAGTACCTTAATGACCTATGACGGTTCACCTGTAGTTTTCTACTGTTATTATTTCTACTCGGTATATTGACTTGGTAATCTATTAAATAAATCATAATATTACAATATGAATCGCAAAAACGAACAGTATTGTATTGGACTTGAACCAGTGTCAGTTCCCTTTCCAAGACGTTCTCTCAAATGGCCAAGACATAAGACTAGAACCCTTAAAATACATAATTTGAAAAATATCACCGGGATCGTTAAAATGGAACAATAAACTGTCAGGTCTGCTAAATAATTACACCCTCTCATATACCATAATGTAGTACACAGACTCTTGTGTCGAAAGATCGTCATTTATTGGAAAATTAACGAGAAAATAACAGTGGGGAATTAAATAGCCATAATATGACACTATGTAAAGAATTTATTTACTTTTCTAATATACTAACATCTAATAAACGCAAAGCCAGTATGGCCTGCTATATCATGCCATTTAAACAAAGGCTACCCAGAACACTAATAATTATATTATGTATTTCATCATCAAGTTTTCCTTCTAAATAGTGCATGCCCTAAAGTATACTGACAAATACAACACAATCCATACATTATACAAATAGATATCCATATTAATCGATTCCTGTCTAACATACACGGCCGACAAAGGCCATCATTATGCCTTATTTACATACCTCTATGTTATCAAGTTTCTCGATATAGATACCATAGTTATAACATCAACATTCTGAACTCGATTAGTGCTGTTTTTGTATCGATACATAATGATAGCGCGCCCTTAATTTTAGAGTTTGTGGAGGAGGTACTGTACTGGGTCTAGTTTTTTTTGTTTGGTACAACAAGATTTGGTATGGGGCGTTTTTGTTTTACCTTTGTTAAAATTACAATAAAATTGAAATGTCGGTTTGAACTTCCAAATTAACAGCGTTTTACTAAATGCGTAGTGAAAGTAAAATACTGTAGGTACATTGATTCATTGGTACTTAGATGCCTATGTACTAAAATAATTAAAAAAAAAAAATTCTATCTTTGTCTATTCTGGCTAATCTCTACAAAGGCTTGACCGATATTAACGAAACTTACACTGGCAATAACATACTATATACTACGTGGCTACTTTATATCCAGGGAATGCGTTCCCGTGGGAATGGGATGAAGAATTTTATACCACACCCGCGCCGGCGAAGCAGCTGGCCGGGTAGTTTATTATAAATAAGACTAACTGATATGATATACCTAGGAACCTGTTACCAGGACCTGTTACTGACTGCTGGTAAATGAATTCTTCAAATTCGTTTATTATTTTCTGAGTTTAACGATTACAGACAAACAACTCTTTGTATAGTATATTCCTATAATATGTACGTACCTAATTATAGATAAAGAGTAGCGAGCATTGACCTGATATATACCAGTAACATTGTCCATTAAGATAGTGTTTGGTAATATAATTAACACATACTACAACTTTATTAATAATATTACCCCATTGGATGCACACTTGAAAATAAGCAGAGGCCATGTTCAGCAGTGGTTCAGCAGTGGACAGCGATAGGATGATTATATCTCCTAATCTTACCAGTAACTATTGCGCATTCATGTCTTTTCTCTTGTCACTATTATTAACTCAACGACAGATCTAGTAATCATCCACTGAGCCTTTTCCCAACCTTTCAAAGTTGGAGTACACTTTCCAGTCTAACTGGGATGGAGCTGAACTTAAATATTTTCCGTGGGGAAACTGCCATCTGACCTGAACAACCCATGGGCGACATGAAAGTTCTGTAGTTAGACCACGAGGATTTTGTAACGTTCTAAAGCACGGTGCTTTCATTGAGATCTAGTACAACTAGGTATAGTGATAAATAACATACTTATAAGCAGACGATTGTATAGTTCCGCACACAAAGACCTTAACAGAAATAGAACAATAAAAGAAAAAAAGATTATATCATTGGTTGTCTACAAATAACGCGAGACATTTATGGCGATTTTCTGACACCCCTATAACCATCTGGTAAGATGTTGAGAGATTTGGCATAACCCCTCCCCAATCTTACCTAATATTTTTCATGCCATTCATTTCTATAATGTAGATGCATGGGTATTCCTGGTTTAAATATTATAAGTACACCAATAGATGTGTATATGAACATAATGTATAAACCATAGAACTTTCTATTGAAGTGATTATTCCAAAATGATGTATTTTTGATAGATTAGTATGCTTTATAACTTTATAGAGATGAAGACAGTTAGGAAAGTGGAAGAAGTGAAAGGAGTATGCCAGGATCGTAGCAAGTGGAATTCCATAGTCTCTACCTAAGTGCCTACCCCAATGAAAGAGGTACTTGTAGGTACTACATAGAAATAGGCAAACTTCTACATAGGCAGACTAGTGGACAACTGCTCTGGTTTAGCCATAATATGATACTTGTTGATATTTAATTGTATTCATTTAACATTGTGCACTGAATATTATAAGGAAAACTGGATATTTGTTTAAAAAATACATGACCTTGAGCATTTATGGTTTGAAATATAAGTACATATTTATCATGTTTACCTAGTTACTCTGATAATACTATGCTAAAAGTCCACCAAAATGGCAATAGGCTAACCATTATGATTATACACCAACAATATACCTAATTAACTCATAGCGGGACTTAATTGCAAATAAAATATTAAATTTAGAATACCTAATTGCGCCTTAAAATTTTGGTTCCACCAACCAAAATCACAGTTTATTTGTAACTGAGCGATTTGCTGGCTACACTGATTCAAAACAGTGTTCTACAGTAGACCGTCGTAATAGAATAGTCCGCTTTGTCAGAGCTAGCTCTGATTGTCTGGGGATTGATTTGATCAGCTCAGCTACCAATACTGTGGTATTTATTGGTAGCTGATACAAATAGTTCATCTATATACAAATTTTCATTCAGTCTGTTCAATAGGTTTTGTGTAATGCATCTTATAAACATCATTACGAAATCTCATTCTCAAACCGAATTCACTGTACCAACAAAAAGAGGTACTTAATGGAAATCTTAAATAACCTTGTGTTGGGAAGTGATGCAGCTCTAATATAAGAAATAAGGCAAGATAATATGGTTCAAAAGCAATAGTTACCTACCATTAGAAGGTAAAGAAAAGGATCTATAACCATGTCTTGTTTTAAACAGACTAGAGCATACCTATGTATTGTCTGGGAGATAGGAAATTGAGAAAATGACTATCAGCTGACCATGCATTCCATTGCATGTCTTGTCACCTAGTAGGTACTTATAAACTACTAATTACAACTTTTCTGCAATGTATGACAAAACAATGAGTCTTTTAGCATCTGTGAAAAACTTTCAGCCACATTAGGTACAGACTACAGCCGACATCTACATGTGATCAAGTTCATTTAAAAAGTTTCATGACTGCAATTATACGTTCTTTTATACATTCTAACTGTAATAATAATGGACTTATGAAGTGCGAACATTTAATTCGGCGGCGAACAAAATATAACGGTTTTCTAAAACGATTAAATTCTTTTGTTCTGACCTCGCGTGTAGCTAACACAAAAAAATTGACATGCTTACGAGTTAATATTTTGTGTAACCTCCACGGAGCTCAGAATCTAGCGAGCTGAATATCTCGTTCTACGGCATCACATCACGGCACATTGACCTCATCGAATACGAAATACCTATCTTGAAAAATAACGGCTCGCGTCAGTCTGCGCCCGGTGTCATAATTATCACAAAGAAGTTACTCACCCGATATTTAAACTACCAATGTCGCACTAATCTTATTTCATTGACAAATACTAATAATATATTTAACTTCACAGTAGGTCCTTATTTTCTAATTTAAAGTTATTTTATAAAGTAGAAAATATTACTCACCAACTATTCGCTTCTCTTCTTTTTGACGGAATGTGACAGACAGGGATAAAAATTAAATATCTAATATCTACCACGTAAAGTTGCCAGACGTACATTTAGAAATATACCACTACCATTGATTTGAAGTGAAATTTATTATTTTATTGTGTTATAAGTGGTATTCAACTTCGATGTAATGAAATATTGTATGTATAATTTTATGCTTGATAGCTTATCTACTATAACATCGTGATTAGTCATTTCTTTTTGATAAGTATCGTAACGTATGTATGTTTAACATTGTTTTCGTTTGGTAAAATATTACCAAATGAAAACCAAATATTCAATGTGGCTACTTCTTCTAGTGATGTATATTTAACGAATTAAATCGATTATAAATTTCTTCAAATCAATTACACCTATTCCTATTGTAGTGCTCGTTATTTAGTTATTCCATGGTTTTTTAGGTAGTCCATGTAAGGAACTTTGAAGGAAAAAATAGAACGGATTATGTAACTCTGGTAGTTCAGGAGTTACAAAGACTATTATGGGTGACTACCCTATTCTATGCGTGGCCTGACATTCACTTGGCTGGTATTTTTTTAATTTGTTGAGTGAAGCGAGCGGAGCTCCTTATCAGGTGACTCAAAAGCAACTCGATGTGAAATTGTTTCTCGACAACTACCCAACTGATTATCATGATTTTTTCACTCAAAAATCAAGCATTCACAGGAGCAGGATGTTTTCGAGACCGAATTTAGATTTAGGACCCTCAAAAAAAGTTATTGACATATTTTTGGTCTATAACTTTTTTTGAAAACCTGCTCCTTATAGATTGATAAAATTAAATGCCTTAATAGAAATAGTCGCTCGCTCAATTACATGCTGCAGCGCAGTACCACGGCAGCGACCGCAGCTCCTAGTTATTTTAAGAGTTATTTCTAATTGATTGTTTTGTGTTTTGTGCTCCTAAATAAATAAAATAAAAATAAATAAATAAAATACATCGATTTCCGTCAATCGATATTGTTTTATTTAATGTGAATGTATCATTTGTGGATATTGTGAATTGTGAACAACCCTATTTGTAACTTTTTTATGAAAGAAGTCTGACTGGATTATCGTTTTGTTTAGAAAAATTATAGCGATAAAATTGTTTTATTTAAAATGGAAACGACAACAGAAGATGCTCAGAAAGACGTTACAAATACTGTAATACCAAGCAGTGCTAGTAATGTTAGTATCCGGTAGTATATTTTCATATTTTGATGTGGTATAAAAATAGAATGCTATCGAATATCGGTAAATAATTTAGTTCATATATTTACATAGAATACTCATATTGTACGTGATTGAAATAACTGTTATTTACTATGAAAATGGGGTTTCGGTATATACATCGTTTGGATATTCTGATATAGTCATACATGGTCGATAACTATGAAATTGGTAACCTAAAAGTCGCTGGCTTTCTGCCAATTTCGTAATGTTTTCGAAGCACATTTCACGTGCTTTCTGCTTTTATGGTTGACGACAAGGTGATGGTAAATACTATATTAGTGTATTTATTTCAGGAGCATTTGAGTACCTATTTTTTTCTAGGTCTCCCAAAAAACTGCAGGTCTGCAGGATTTGTTAACTAAATACGTGTAGTCAGCGCATCAAATTTCGCTCCCCTGTTTGGAACATTTAACTGTAATCAATCTATAAATATTTGTGCAGGGAATTTGTCTCATTAGAGTTGATGATGATCAGCAGGTGACAAATTATAAAATTCCAGAAGTAATTATATGACGCAAAAAGTTTATTATGCAATTGGGTACTAGTAAATTTCCCCAAGTCACAGAAAATAATATTAGACCTACTATCACAGAAGTTCTGTCACATGCTATGAAATGGGGCTGTTCTATTTTACGGCTATATTAATTATAGCTAATTCCATAGTGATTATGATTTATGTCAAATTCCCAATGGATATAGTACACATTAGTCTTTGACTCAGAGTCTGTGTGCATAAATTAGGATACCTAATAGACACCCTAGTAGCCCCTAATAGACACTAGATTTGGTTGATGATGGACTCCCGGTGTAAAGTAATATGATACCTATCAGTTCAATAAATCCTGATTACTAATAAATAAGTTACATAGGTAGTAAAACTACACGCCACAAAATTTTAGTAATACTCTTTTTTTAATATTATGTTCGCCAAATTGACGCCGCCCGCCTGGTGGAAAGCCATTGTGACGTCTGGAGATTGTGGGCTACTCTTATTCTAATCATCATCATCCACATAACAGCCTTTTCCCAAACCATCCAGTTGGGGTCGGCTTTCCAGTATAACTGATATGTGGCTTAACTACAATATTTTCTGTTCAGCGACTGCCATCTGACTTCCACAACCCATGGGCTATATTATACTAATTACACTATATTTCATAAAAAATATGTTGAACTACTTTCAGACAACCACTGCACCTCCTCCGTCAGAACCAAAAAAGAGCAAAAAAGAAGACCGTTCAAAAAAAGATGACAAAAATATCGAACAGCTTATGAAATCACTGAACTCTATACCAACTTTGGAAGAAAAACTATCGCTTGTATGTAAAAAATATGTACAAACAACAGATGAGAATAAAAAATTGCATGTTTATATGAAACAGTCAGACAGACGGTATGCACTACTCATGAAAGAGAAGGATCAGCTGCAACAGGAGTTTAACAAGACCATTCTGGTTAAGTCCAAACTAGAGAACCTCTGTAGAGAGTTGCAAAAACAAAATAAAGCTATTAAGGTCAGTATTTCATAGTACAGCATACCTTTTTGTAACAGATATTTGTATAATATATATTATTATTCATAGTTTTTACAAAAATGTAACATTTTT
This sequence comes from Nudaria mundana, assembly GCA_963556515.1. Classification (NCBI taxonomy): domain Eukaryota; kingdom Metazoa; phylum Arthropoda; class Insecta; order Lepidoptera; family Erebidae; genus Nudaria; species Nudaria mundana. The sequence continues at coordinate 17,735,587 of OY748306.1, read as the reverse complement.
TGCATAACTCTCGGTTTCAAGCTGAAAACACAATCATCATTATTTATTCATAAAATAATCAACTTTTTATAGTGGAATGCAAAAACGCAATGCTTTTGTTTTAAATTTATTAGATGGCCAGTTATTTAGTCATGGAAAGAAGTAAAAATATTAACAATGGCCATATACTTGTACTTGTAGACACGGGCTGTTTTCCACCAGGAGCCAGAAGAGCAGTACACACCAACATTGTTGTTAGTCCCATGTCATTTTAGTATTCAAGACAACAAACAAACTAAATCCATTGAACATTAGGTATTACTGTCAAGTTAAATCACCGTAAATATTTATTTAGATAGAAATCATAAATCACAAAAACTGAATTGTCATCGGCAGGACTTAAACCCCCGGCCTTTCCTTAATAAGGGGAATGTTCAGACTACTAAGCTATGGTTCCCTTCTTGTTTTTACTGTCAAAATGGTAAGGGTCTTAGAAAATTGTATCTAAATATTTAATACGACAATTTGTCTGTCCGTCTGTCGCGTTTTTCAATTGAATTAATTTTTTTTTATTATATTTTTTTTTTTTTTTTTATATTTGAGGCGATACAAAGTTCGCTGGGATAACTAGTATTATATAATATTCGAATCTCTTTTGGCATTCTTTATTTATATAAAGAATTCCACATATTACGCCGATATCCCCGAAGGGGTATGCAGAGGTGCATTACACAATTTGCCAGTATTATTAGTCCCACATAGTAGGGGGCAAGCCTATTGCCGTCACCGGGCATATATAATGGGTTATGTCCAAAATGGCCGAATTAATTTAATAAAAAGTAGCAGCTACATTTTAATTTAGAAAAACTAATATGACACCCGTTGCCTTGCGATTAAATGTTAATAAAAGGCAACAAAATCTCCTCGTCCTGGGTGTCTCGGACTATTATATATATATTTAACAAATATAATCCCTATTTACAGGAAGAATCAATTCTAAAAATCCGTGAGGAAGAGGAACGTCGTAAAGAAACCCAGGCTAAGTTCCAGAGCACACTGTCGGAAATAACCGCTATGCTTCAACAGAATAATGAGAAAAATACAAAACTTAGAGATGACAATATCAGTATGACTGAAAAATTCAAGAGTGTGGTTACTCAGTACCAGTTAAGGGAACAGCAGGTAGGTTATTTATATTAACCAACTTCAAAAAAAAGAGGTGGGGGGGGTCTCAATATGCCGGTTTTTTTTTTGTATTGAAACCTACTCTAGTGGTCCTATTATAGCTAATTGGTCCCATTCTGAAAACCATTTGGTCGTATTCCGGTAATTCTAAAGGTGTGTCCAAATATTGAGCGGCAAGAGCGCGGCAGCAACATGCGGCATGGCCAGGACACAATTCTGCCGCGCTCTAGTTAGGACAATCCGACGAATGTTTGCGCGGCAATATGCGAGACACGCCGCGCATTTGAATTCAGTCAGTTTGAACCTAAACTACAACGAAGACATGTACCAGTTTGTTACTCGTGTTTAACTCGTTAAATGAGCCATATAATTCAATCAGTCTAATTGATGTTTCATTGTCCATTTTTGCAAAGTGCAAACACGTCCAGACACGATTACCGACGAACGATACTGAGCAATGTCTGCGCGCGCGCGGCAGCCGTCCAATCATAGCGCAACACGCCGCGCGCGGCAGCCGCGCACACTTGCCGCTTAAGGCTTGGGCAAACCAAAAGCAGTTGCAGTGCGGTAGCAGTGCGTCTACGTTAGTAAATAATGTAGTTATATGAGGGATGACACACTGAACAAACGCGGGCCCGCTGAACCTACCTGCTCCGCCACTGCGCCGCGCACGCACTGCTTTTCGACAAAACATTTGGACGGGAGCAGCGCAGACGCGGGGCGGTGGCAGCGCAGGCGCGAGGCGGCTGCAGTGAGCACACGTTGTATTACTACCTCCGCCATTATTTATATCGTGAACCCACATTCTGTTTTTTTCCTCAAAGCTAGAAGCAACAATAGCTCCTCTTCGTAGTCCGAACCGTTCAACATCTTGAAGTGTATTGAGTGTGGCGATCGATACGACACACATAACGCGGTTATAAAGCAGGATCGCCTTCAAACTGCTTACTAACTGCTCATGTTTCTGGTGTGACATCAACCGCGACGCAACTGACCTGCCCTGCTAAGGAGCTGCGCCTGTCCTGCTTTTGGTTTGCCCAAGCCTTATGTTTGAACGCACCTTTACTCTGCTTTTATGTCAATGTCAAAGGGTTGAAAAGCATGGAGGAGGCTTTAACCTATGAAAGAAATAAGAAACTATGAACAGTCAATAGCAATAGAATTCAGTTTTCATGTTTTGTAGTTAAACAAAAAAGCTACAAATAAAATTAAGGCCATTGCACACTGTACCGGCACTGCTCCAGCTCAGCAGGGCAGGCATGGTAAGCACTAATGGTGGAGTAATAGGTAAAGAGGATCTAGATAGTAAACTGCAATGGAGTTCTCATATCACAGCCTTGGAAGGAAGACTTAGCTCAGCTGCCTATGCGGTTAGAAAGATCAGGTCACTGACTGATGAAAAAACGGCACGATTAGTTTATTTTAGCTACTTTTATAGCGTTATGTCATATGGTCTGCTGCTGTGGGGCTTAGCTCCCGATATTGAGACAATATTCATATTACAGAAACGAGCTATACGAGCAATTTATAGACTCAGACCCCGTGAATCGCTGAAAGAACTATTTAAAGAAATTAATATTTTAACAGTTGCTTCTCAATATGTTTACTACAACATCTTATATGTACGGAAGAACATAGATCTGTTAAAAAAATCCGATAACCATTATTTTAATACAAGAAATAAAAATAAACTGGCAATGACAAAAATTTGACTTCATAAAGTTGGTAATTCGTTTGTAGGCAAATGTATAAAAATGTTACTACTAGATATTGTAATACAATAGCCACTTGCCTGGATAATATATACAGCGATATGTTGCCAGAAAGTAAAAGTATTATAAAAAAGCTAGATTCAGACCATTGTGGGCAAATAGCATCTTTTAAAATCACTAAAGAAAAAGTTATAAAACGTAAAATATTATGTAGACCAATAACTGGTGACCGCTTGGAACGTATGAGGGTTGGACTTTGCAATAAAATTCCATTCTTAGACACTGGCTTAGATCCAAATGTAATGTATAAATTATTTTTTGATTCTTTTTACAACGAGTTCAACTCCATATTCAAGTCTAAGGAGGTCATGATTAGTGATAGTCCTACTTTCAGTGAATGGGCCACTGAGGGTATACACAAAAGTAGACAAAAACTTTATGAACTATACTCAGAAAGACAGCTTAATAGATCAGTTGAATTTCTAGATTATGTTAAAACTTATTCAAAAAAGTTTAAAGCAGATTGTTTAGCAGCTAAATCAAAATATATAAGTGATAAAATTCTCAATAGTGCAGACAAAGTTAAATCTACTTTGAAAATTATAAACGCGGAAAGAGGTCAACAAAAATTAAATGATAATCATTTTAAACTTAATATAAATGGTAAAGTAACTACATCAGACTTCGAGGTAGCTAACGAATTTGAAAATTTTTTCTCCCGAATTCCTGTAGATTTGACAAAAACCCTAGACTCTTCAACCCCCATTGCAGAATCTTTGTTAAAAGCAAACGTTCCTTGTTGTAACGTTATATTTAAATTCAGTAAAGTTAACATAAACACTATCTTAAAAACTTTTAAATCTTTAAATATCAAGAAAACAGCTGACCTCTGGGGCATCTCTGTGTATTTAGTAAATTCTTTTATTGAAATGGTTGCTCCTGAACTAGTAATAATATTTAATAATTGTGTTGATAGTGGTGTGTTCCCTGATTTAATGAAATCTTGTAAATTAATTCCCCTGTTTAAATCGGGTAGTACTTCAGATCCGTCCAATTTCCGTCCCATTTCTGTACTACCTACATTTAGTAAAATTTTTGAAAAAATTATGCTCAATCAAATGCAAAATCACTTTAACGTTAATAAACTATTACATACAAAACAATTCGGTTTCACTCGTGGTCGGTCCACCACTGATGCCGGAATTAAATTATTAGAGTGTATATACAGGGCCTGGGATGAGTCATATGATGCTTATGGTGTATTCTGTGACTTATCTAAGGCCTTCGATTGCGTTCAGCACCAGACTTTAATTAAGAAACTTGATCATTACGGAATCCGGGGGACGGCCTTGAATTTCGTCAATTCTTACTTAAGTGATAGGGTCCAGAAAGTAGTGATCAATGGTAAACAGTCACCTGGTTCTCCTGTAGCAATGGGGGTACCGCAGGGTTCAATTTTGGGAACTTTTCTTTTTCTAGTATATATTAATAATCTCCCTCACCTCATAAGAGACGACCACGAGGTAGTTTTGTTTGCTGATGACACTTCTTTAATATTTAAAGTTAAACGTGGACAGCGCGAACTTGACAATGTAAACATTGCCCTCTCTAGGATAGTCCACTGGTTTTGTGCTAATAATTTATTATTAAATGAAAATAAAACTAAATGTGTAAGATTCACCTTACCTAATGTAAGACTTGTTAAAACCAGTGTTAAGGTTAGGGATGATATAATAGAATTGGTCGATGACACTGTCTTTCTGGGCATAACGTTAGACTCCAAATTGCAATGGGGGCCTCATATCGGGAAAATTTCGACCAGGCTTAGTTCAGCAGCCTATGCTGTCAAAAAGATCCGACAACTTACAGACATTAAAACGGCGCGTCTTGTCTACTTCAGCTACTTCCACAGTATCATGACATATGGCATACTACTGTGGGGTAACGCTGCCGATATTGAATGCATCTTTGTGTTGCAGAAGAGGGCTATCCGGACTATCTATGGAATGGGGTCTCGGGAGTCATTAAGAGATAAGTTTAAGCATATTAACATCCTTACAGTGTATTCACAGTATATTTATGAAATTTTATTGTATACCCACAAGAACAAAAGTAAGTTTGTGAAAAATAGTGATAATCATAATCTAAACTTAAGAAATAAGGATAAACTGGCTGTTCCTAAATTTAGGCTTCATAAAGTGAGTAATTCTTTTGCGGGGAACTTTATTCGAATGTACAATACATTGCCAACCGAAATAGCAAATTTATCTGTCAATAAATTTAAAAAACTAATAAAAAGTAAATTGTGCAATAAAGCTTATTATAGTATTAATGATTTCTTAGATGACAAGGCGGCCTGGTTGTAACAACGTAACGAATTGCTCCTTTCTAAATAACTCTGTATTAGATTTAAGATGAAATATTTTGAAAAAAGCCGAGCTGAGTTTCTTGAGGGCTCTTCTCAGTCTCGTTGCATTTTGGAACCCTCGGTAGAGTCACACCAACTTCTGACGAATCTAAATTATTTTCTGAAAATTTCAAAGATAATAAACGTTATTTTATTTTATTTTGTTTAATAAAATCCCTCAGGATTTGGTTGACATGCCTCTTAATAAGTCTAAAATAGTAGTGAAAATATGTTTGAGTAGAAAGGCTACTATAATGTAGACGAATATCTTAATGATAAAACTGCATGGTCACCCTAATCTTCTGTTGTTACCCACTCGTACAATACATTATAAATTGTAACACAATGTAAACAAAACAATATTAAAAAAGATAATGGATAATCTACCTGAGTTTCTTGCTGGTATCTTCTCAGGAGAACCAACTTACTGAACCATTTTCAAATGGTTATTTATGTACTTAATTTAGTATTGTTATAATATTGCTTGACATAAAATTGTAAAATTCAGTAAATCCAGTCAAAAAAAAAAAGTGTGTGTGTCAGCTCCGACGCACGACTGGAGTTTACTCCTTAAGTACGAGTATCTAACCATAACAAATTAGAAAGTTGCGCATTAGAGGTGCGCACCAAAAACGTGACACGATTTTCGTTACTTGTTAGTAGGTTTTACCCCTCGGATTTTTCTCATACCGGGCGCCTTATATATGAAAATCGATTCTTTAAGGAGTAAACTCCAAAAAGTTGGTATATTATAAAAACATATACATTCAATGATTTCCAGGTAGAAAAGATGTCAAAACAAATGGCTTTAGAGAATCAGCTGTCGGAAGCCAAGATGCAGAAAGCCAATCTTGAGCACCAGGCTGATAAAGAGCGGCTTTTATCTGAAATGGAACAACTAAAAGTGACCGTTGCAACATATCGAGCCAAGATTATGGAGTTGCAGGGGATTGAAACTAGTATGTTTGATTTTATTTTTAACCGACTACAAATAAAGCAGGAGGTTCTCAATTTAACTATTTTTATTTTTTGTTTGTTACCTCATATATATTTTGAACTGGGTGAACAGATTCTGAATATTTTTTTTAAATTGGAAGTTGCTTCCCTGCTCCCATTTTGATTTGGTCATATTACGACATTTATTTGATCTCATTCTGGGAATTTGAAGTCGGTTCTTGTGTCTACGTTTGACCTGCTTTTATATGTATATTCTGTCGTCAGGTCTCCGCAGCCAGCTGGCAGTATATACAGACAAGTATGATGAGTTCCAGAGCGCTCTAGTCAAGAGTAATGAGATGTTTGGCGGATTTAAGGAGCAAATGGATAAGGTGAGATAAACAACGATACCAAACCCAAACAAATGACACAACCACAGCATTGAACACGGTTGGTAACCGTGGATAAGAATGACCAATAAATTACTACATACCATTAAACTATTTTCATAATCTTTATATAACAGGAGCTATTTCTGACATTAGTTTTGTTCGTTACCATTGCCGGGAAAAATATTATTGTGATCCGAACCTAAATTTTGAACGTCCAGGACCGATGTTACATACCTCATACTATGTCTATCTACCCACAGATGTCCAAGAAAATAAAGAAGCTGGAGAAAGAGTCTTTATCGTGGAAGACAAGGTGGGAGTCATCGCAGACAGCCCTTCTGGAGATGTGCGGGGAGAGACAGGCCAGCGAGGAGAGAGCCGCGGCCAGCGCCAGGCAGTTACAGCATATGCAGAGCTTGTGTCGCACTCTGCAGGTATTTCAACGTTTTACAAATAGGCTAGCTAAATATTTAGGTATAGTTAACAGCTGTCACCTCAGTATATAAAGTGTGTTCTAGACAAAAAAGTGAAAGTAAGAAAGACCGAATTACGTTGTTACTACTGAATGCATCGCGCTATAGAAGTTCTCACAATGAATAACATTGAATACAACAGATAAACACTAATAATTGGACTTAAATCTACTATATAATATCTGTTTGTGTCTAGGCGGAGCGCGGCAGCCTGCTGTCCACACTGAAGGAGCACAACATAGAGCGTCCGCCCGTGCCGACACCCGCGCCCGCTCCCGCTCCCGCGCCCGCTCCCGCTCCAGCCAGCGACGCTAAGGTAAGGCATTCTAACTGTCGCGGCTAGGCGGAGCGCGATGTATCAATGCGTATCTAGTGTCGTTTTGTATCCGCCGTACTATTAAAACAATCAGAGGTCGTTTCCAATGTGCTCAGTTTTATCAAAATATTTTTAATACCATAACTATCCGAATTTCATTCTTCCTGACAGAGATATACTTGACCTAGACTTAGTCGTTCATCAGTCAGCATGTGTACCATTTGAAGTTTCAAATAACTGAGGCCCTAAATGTCTTGCAGCTTGCGTTGAACTTGACAAATATTTGTCTAAAACATGTTTCATATTTAGGTGGATGCGATGGCAGCAAACTGTGCACAACTAAGACAAAGTTTGGCACACTTACAATCTCAACTGAACACGTTAACAAACAAACAGAAAGAAGATTCTCCCAAACCAGAGACAAAACCTGAAAAACAAGAGAAAAAGAAATCTAAATCTAAGAAAAATAAGACAGAAAAGAAACCAGAAACTACTGTAAAAGAAAAAGACGTTATTGAAGAAAATAAAGATAATAGCGAAAGTACAGATCAGAAAACTGGCACAGTCGATGAGGCAACGTTAGATAATCTTATGGAGACTATTAATAGTGCTAATATTAATCTTTGTGACCTAGAAGTTGTTAGTGATGAAATAGCTGAAATTGTCCAAAACCCTGAATCGGAAGTCAATAAAGCAATTTGCAACGACAATCAAAAAGAAGTTGAAAAAACAGATAATACAGTTGAAGAAATTACAAAATCTAGTGACAAAACTGAAGAACTAACAAATTCGAATGAAGATCTACCATCGCTTGAGTCAGATCTTGTGGAGAATGGTGAATATTTTGTAATTAATGAGGATAAAAATGAAGAAACAGATGTTATAACCAAAGATAAAATAGCAGATGAAAATAATGGTCTCAATGATTCAGTTGTACCGACTTCTAATGATGAAATATCTCATTTTAATGAAGTTAAACCTATATTAAATAATGTTTGAAATGACCGTTTTTGTGTTTAGTGCGTAAACAGCGGTTGGAGCTGGCAACACTGCAATGCATATGGGTATTTTCATGAGAATAGTTTAAAAAAATCTCAATTAATGAACTCTGGTCACATATTTTGCTATCATAGAAAAAAGTCCCAAAAGGTCAAAGACAAAGTCCGCCGGGTGCCACTGGACATACCCCCTGCTAGTAACCAGAGACTCCCGGCAACGGACATTAGAGCGGCCGCGGCCCTGGACCGCGGAATTAAAAAAAAAAGTGCTTACATACAACAAACGTGAATTTTTTTTGCCGTTTTGGTGCGGAACCCTTTGTGCGCGAGTCCTACTTGCAATTGGCCGGATTAATAGTTTTTTTTTTTTGAGAATTTTTGGCATGGCTTCAAATGCCTTTGTGCCATGTTTAATAGTAACGAAAAATGCGATGTTGCCAGCCCAACATTATGCTCATAATTTTTTGTAAATAGTGTGGTCTTTTTTCTGTTGTTTTATGATCTGACAGTGTTAAAATTTCGTACTGTTTTCGTATACTCCAAAATACATTTGACATTTTTTGTTTGTTTCGTTTTCAATAAAGAACACAGTTTTTTGACGTTAAATGGCCGTTTTAAACTTTGCAGACTTACCTACGGAAGTCCCCTCTGGTACTGAAGTACAACTATGTAGTTCAACCAGTTGTACAAACGATACACTGCTGTAGCGTTTGTCTGAGCATATCTTTTTAAAATTAAAAATATAATGCCTGAAAACATAAAAGAATACTTAAGAGTCCGTATGCAGAATCGAAACGGGCGGAATTAGGTATTTGACACATTTTGTGCGTGAGTCCGGAGTTACCGATGGTGGTCAGCCAGTAGGTACGGCGATTACATGGTTTTGATCTTTTTTTTTTCATTTTATAATAATAGTGTCTTGTGTGGGGGAGGTGAAAAGAGGGCTAGGAGGGGGGGTGTTTTTTTCTCTCCTTAAATTCAAGAAAAGACCCTCTATACTCGTATGATCCCGTAATCAAAACTCCTCTACCTTTCCTCTGTCGTTGCACTCTCAAAGGGGGGGCGAGGGCTAATTTTTTTTCCTAATCAAAATCCTAATCGAACTCATCTGCTAGTGGCGCACCTGCTGATCAACGGACGAGGCTCGTTAATTTACGGTACCTATGAAGTGGCTTCGGTCCCTACGTGGGTACCGGGTGTTGGTCCGGGGGGTGCCACCGTGCAACTGTGCTAAAGCCTCACAAGTAACCCAGCCCAGGCTGGTTGCGTAAGGGGTTCAACAGCTGCACCGCCGGGCCCGGGGCCATGTATGGTGCAGCAGGCATGGAACCAGTGGGGGCAAAGCGGAGTCTAGTGTGGGTCGATTCGCTGGCCAGGGAGACCCTTAGCAACGGCGTTGCCGCGGCCGCCCGCAACACAGTCATGGGGCCTGCCTGGGACCAACCACACCAGGAGGCTGCCCCACATGTTCTCGCGCATAATCCTGATGTGGGATCGCCGCTCCGGGTGGTAACCGGTGTGGGATAGCGGCGGCCTTGCACCATGGGGGTTTGGTAGCCCTTCCGTCCGGCGGGTCGGCTCCAACCTAACCGCACGGTTCCAGACGAAGTTAGCCCCTGCGCTTTGTCACTTATTACTGCTGCACCAAATGTCGCCCTGTATTCACGCTTCTTCTTCAAATTTATAATGGCAGTGCAACAGAAATAAATAAACGTTCCACAGCGGCCCCAGGAAACCCCACAGCTTCACTTTTCGAGGTGGAGTTCACCAACATCCGTGGACTCCATGCGAACCTCGATGCCGTCCACCATACCTTGAGACGGCTCGGCCCGCTGTGACGTTTCTCACGGAGACACAAATACGCCGCCCTGACAACACGCCTTACCTGTGTTGCCCCGGTTATGTATATATGTATCAAGGAACAATACCGGGGCGCCGCAGGGGTCCGTGCTGTCACCAACTCTTCCTTCTGCAAATCAATGATATGCTATCCCTCGGGAACATTCATTGTTATGCAGATGACAGCACATTGCAGGCGTGTGCATTTACAGCGAAGAAATCCCCTTTCCTTCCCCTACCCTCTCTTCAGAATGCATTATTACCAATGAAGGGCAACCTTGAGATCCTTGACATAGACGTTCAAGAGCTCAATAATAAAAACTACATCGAAAGATGTATAGGGCTAGCTTCGTGGAAACTAGGAATACTGAATAAGGTAAAGCGATTCTTTACACTGCATCAGAGGTGTCTGCTGTACAAGACGCAGATTGGACCCTGCGTCGAATACTGCTCTCACTTCCGGGACGGCTCCGCGAAGTATTTGCTGGACGCTCTCGACGCTATGCAGCGTCGAGCTATCCGTATTATAGATTGTCCGGAGGTAACGGGAAGCTTTGAGCCGCTAGTTCAGCGCCGAATAATAGCTTCCTTGGCCGCATTCTACCGTATTTACCACGGCGAGCATTCTGAAGAGCTCTTCAATCTGATCCCATCTTCCTTCCGATCCCGAACAACGCGTGCCGGGCAGAGATGCCACTCCCACACAGTAGGTACATGTTCGCGAGAACCGAACGTTTTAAACGTTCGTTTCTGTGCCGAACGATACTGGCCTGGAACGCCCTGCCTGTGCACGTGTTTTTTCCCACATATAATCCTGGGTTCAGTAGGTCGTCGAGTTGAGGGCCACTCTCTATAGTATAGTGTGCTGTGAGTGACCCACAATCGCTTGACGTCGTCACGACTTACTACCAGGCGGGTGGCGTCAAATTGGCGAACCCAATACAAAAAAAAAAAAAAATACTACCTCTATAAAATTATTACTCATTTTGACTCTACTCGGAAGCCCCCCTTGGGGGACTGGAGGGCAAATCTCAAAAACTCGGAATTTTCCCTAGGTCCCCGAACCCCCTTTACATTTCTGCAAAAAAAAACATAGGTACCTTTCCCTCCACCATCAAGGAGAACAATAAAATTGTGTCAGTGAGTGAGCCAGTAATCCAGCTTTATAAAATATAACAGCTTTTTTTAACAAAAATAATGATAAATACATTCTACATAATCACTTGTTGTATTTAAAAAGAAGCCTAATCATCACAAAATAATAACTAATATTACCAAAGTATCAAAATCTCACGCCACGCTATATTAGTCTGTAGACGGCGTCGAATTTTGGCGCGCAGAGCGACACGTCCTCTCCCTGTAAGCGCTTGGCGCGGACTGTTTACTTGAGGCATGCGTCGAGTATTATAAAGCGAAATTTTGGTGTTTTTAAAAGATTATTTACAGCCTATTTTTTATTATTTAGCTTTCTTTTTTTTTGGAAATGGATTGATTTTGAACCAAGGTTTATTTATGTTGTTTTAATTTTATGAACGAGAGTTTTATGTAGCCGAAATAAGAACCAATTCATTGCCCATTTTCTCTAAAATTTGACTAACTTAAATATTTGTTTACTCAATTTTTTTTTATGAAAGTGATAAAAAGTAATCCATACATTTGATAGATGACTTTTACAAGAATACACTGTATTTTTGTAATACTTTTTAGACGTCAAAACAATTAGTGAATTTGTGATATTCTAGACCTCTTCCAGCAAAAGATACGAAAAACTACCGATTGTTTTAGGTCGATTAATCAAAATTTAATGACAAAAATAAGAAAGTAGCTCACTTATTAGATCATTATTGAAATGATATTTCATGTTGTGCATTAAAACTTATAAAAATACAGTATTTTCAGTGTAAAAACACGTCTGTAAAATCAGCGAAAACGGTAAAATTTAATAGGAGGACTCTTAATACCACTTCAAAGCTGTGTATTTATTAATATTAAAATTTTCTATATTTAACTTTTACCAGGAATTAACATAACTTACCTATGTATCGTTTCGACCAGGTTACACCAGTCAACCAACCTGTGACCACGGCAGGTTTACTCATCAAATAATCCATTTCGTTTATTCAGTTTAGGCACATAAAGAGCACATGAATGTCAAAATTTTACAATTTCATGTCAAGCAATATTATAAAAATATTAAATTATGTAAGTTAATACATAAATAAACCATTTGGAAATGATTCTTTCTCTGGTTCGGTAAGTTGGTTCTACTGAGAAGATACCAGCAAGAAACTGGTAGGATAATCTACTGTAAACTTAACAAGCGTTGACATGTAATCTAATATGAATGTTCATAGAAAAAAAAATTCTTACAATAAAATATCTTTACATAAATAATAGCAAAAGAATCATTTTAAGAACTGGTCACTGGACTCGACGAGTAGCGAGGGAAATAGCGAGGATCACCGTATGGCCACTTACACGCCTCGCCACTCGTCGCGCCCGGAGAGTGAGGTACTCCTCGTACGTGACAAGATAGGACTTGCTCTCGAACCAAGATCACATCGCTCAGATCTCAACTTATTTCACACGAGTTATACTAAGGGAGCGAGTAGGGGCGCGTGTGACTAAGGAGATATTTGCCGAAACGCAAGGTCACTAGCGGTCATTTTCTGGCCGCAGCATTAGATATTTGTCAACGTTAGTCAAACTGCAGTATTATTGGAGCCCGTTTACTCGTCATTGTCCGATGACTGATCAGTTCTATGAAGGAAATAAATAATGACATTTGTACCTAACTCAGTCTTATTATTTATAAACCTTTCCAAAATACATTAAGGTATCCTTTTCAACCGACTTCCAAAAAGGAAGAGAGGTTCTCAATTCGACATTTTATTTTTTATGTTTGTTACCTCTCGTATCTTTCCGACTAGGTAAACCGATTTTGTTTTTTTTTTAAATGAAAGCTACTACTTCCGAAGTGGTCCCAATTCAAATTGGTCCCATTCCGACAATTATTTGGTCCCATTTCGGTCATTTGAAGTCGGTTGTTGTGTCATTTTTGACGTGTATTGGGAGAGACCGCACATGTGCCTTAAGTTCCTCAGTACTCTGGGGTTGTTCTTCCAAGGGAGTGCCCGGGGCGTCTCTTTTATTAATTTGTATAGAATAATATTAGGTAAAGTAAAGTCACGAGCGTAAATATTTTAATATGGACACATCGGCAATTATATCTGACCATAGAGCAACACGGTCGTCGTCTGACCCAGGAACAAGTTCAATAATATCTGTTTGCACGAAAGCAGCACTAACATCTCATCGTTCATATGCATAATAATAAAGTGTCATCTGTACAAAACAAAAATGTGTGACGATGTTCAGGCCAAAATAATGTGATATCTCTTGGAGAACAAAAATATGTGTCGTTTAATAGTTTAACGTTTCTGTGAGCATTGATTTCTCAGTAACGTCCATAGATATATTGTTATGACTATAACAGACGGCAAAAATATCTGGCATAATAGTCAATTCAACGTGTAAAACTAAATAAAATATCTACCATTAACTATGAGATTTATTACGAGCCTAAAAACCAACTAGCTTCATAATGGCTATATACTTATTACCAAGACATTAGTGTGTATGTTATTTATTATATAAAATTAAGTTCATTTTAATAAAAGTATAAGTACCTAATAACAGCGGCTTCGCCTACGGAGAACATCACTGATATAATTACTAGATAAGTAGATATTATCTAAATGAAGAAGTGCCAATTCTTAATATCTTAGTGCCAATTTGTCCCGCTGGGCGCCACTGGTGCCAAATTTCAATGAAGTTTGCGCGAGTTTTGGTTAAAATGTTGAAACTATTATGGATAGCTTCACCGCCATTTTCACATCACATTTTTCATTTTTTTACATTTTTATTTGTTGATTTACTTGATTTATGAAGACTGGACATTGGCAAATTGCTGCAAGCAGAGGCCATAAAAAAAAAAAAATGAAACTAGTATGTCTTCACAAACTTTCACAATTTTCAATATTTTATTATATTATTATCATTACGTAGGTACCTGTACCTACTACTGCCTACTACACTAATTTTACTATTTAGATAAATATGCAAAGACATAAATGCCCATTATCTAAAAACATTGATTAGTTCTAACGTGTTATTTAATAAAGTATTTGCTCCCGAAGTGTTCCGTGTCGCAGTTGTTGTTATAACTTGTTAGGCAACATTGAGAAACATACGCAGCCTTTTCAGTAAGTATGTAGGTCAGACAGTAGGCCTCTTAAAATAATCCTAAATAGCACACTGTGATTATTGTAAACTAGCTGTTGCCCGCAGCTCCGCCTGCGTGTTACTTTAGATCTACATAACTTTTTTATTTATGAAGCGATTGAAAACCAAACCGCAAGTTCAAATCATTAAAATCAAATCATTTCTGAGATTCACACAAACATTCAGACAAACAGACAAAAGTTCTAAAAACCATTAATAGTGAACTCCACTGCGGGTAACGTAACCTGTTCTAAAGAGCTCTTCAATCTGATCCCACCCTCTTCCTTCCGATCGCGAACAACGCGTGCGGGGCAGAGATGCCACTCCCACACAGTGGATAGCATGTTCGCGAGAATCGAACGTTTTAACCGTTCGTTTCTTTGCCGAACGATAGTGGCCTGGAACGCCCTGCCTGTGCACGTGTTTCCTCCCACATATAACCCTGGGTTCTTTAAGCGGAGCGTGAAGAGCACATCAGTAGGTCGTCAAGTTGAAGGCCACTCTCTATAGTATTGTGTGCTGTGAGAGTGGCCCACAATAGCTAGACGTCGTCACAACTTACCACCAGGCGGGCGGCGTCAATTTGGCGAACCAAATATAAAAAATAAAAAAACCTACGACAAACTTATTATTTGCGGTTGGTACAGTACTCGGGTCTAGGGATCGAACCGCAAAATTAAGTTTGTTTTTTATTGTATATACTTTTCCGGGATAAAAAGTACCCAGTTTGGTGCCCAGGATATTATAGAATAATTATACCAAGTTTCATCGTAATCGAACCAGTAGTTTTTGCGTGATGCCTGAACAGACAGACAAAAATTTTTTAATCACATTTTTGGGTTCGGTGTCGGTCTAGTAACACCCCCTGCCATTTATTTTTTTGATATCTTCAATGTACAGAATTTTCACTTCTACAGATTTATTATAAGTATATAGATAAATAGATTATAATGTAAAGAAATTAATATAGAAATTAATCATTTAATTTGATTCAATATGATTTAGAAATGAAAGGTAAAATCATCTTGGAACTAAACTTGGAATAAGGCCGCCATTTGTACATACTAAATTGATAACAAGTTTCTGTATATTGTATTGTATTGGTGTACAATAAAGCATATTCTATTCTATTCTATTCTTGTAAACTTGAAGTAGGATATCGCTTGTACAGCAAAAAAGCGAATATTTTAGTGTAATGTCAGCCGCGTAACTGGATTTAGTCTAGTAAGTGGTCAAGACGCCAATTTTTTTTCCCTAACGTATGGCTCGCCGATATAAGCCGTCTCCCCTAGGACCGCAGCGCAGGTCCGAAATGCGGTTGCTTTGTGGATGGAATTATGGAATTTGGAAGTTTTTCATAAGCAGTAACCTCCATCTTTGAAGTCAGCTAAGAACCACTGCCTTTAGTTCTAGTGACCCAAAACTACGGGATCACGAGACTCTTGCGTAAGATCCATTTCATCAACTGTTACCAAATAGGCCACCATCTGATAGCGGCCTCAGTGGCTGTTTCTTACGAAATCCAATGTCCACTACTAATTTATTAAAAAAAATCTTGTATTGACAAATTAAATCCGCGAATTCATAAATTCATGCTATAATTTCCGTATAAAATTGGAGAATTGTAAGCAATAATAGGCAGCTAATTGCAGATTATTGATAAGACCGGCAGTCTTTTATACAGAAAAGAGTCCGTATGCAGAATCGAAACGGGCGGAATTAGGTATTTGACACATTTTGTGCGCGAGTCCGGAGTTACCGATGGTGGTCAGCCAGTAGGTACGGCGATTACTTGGTTTTGATCTCTTTTTTTTTCATTTTATAATAATAGTGTCTTGTGTGGGGGAGGTGAAAAGAGGGCTAGAAGGGGGGGTGTTTTTTTTCTCTCCTTAAATTTAAGAAAAGACCCTCTATACTCGTATGATCCCGTAATCAAAACTCCTCTACCTTTCCTCTGTCGTTGCACTCTCAAAGGGGGGGCGAGGGCTATTTTTTTATCCTAATCAAAATCATTTGACCTCCTCTATACAAAGGGGCTCTACCAACATATTTAGGGCCCCAGCGAACTCATCTGCTAGTGGCGCACCTGCTGATCAACGGACGAGGCTCGTTAATTTACGGTACCTATGAAGTGGCTTCGGTCCCTACGTGGGTACCGGGTGTTGGTCCGGGGGGTGCCACCGTGCAACTGTGCTAAAGCCCCACAAGTAACCCAGCCCAGGCTGGTTGCGTAAGGGGTTCAACAGCTGCACCGCCGGGCCCGGGGCCATGTATGGTGCAGCAGGCATGGAACCAGTGGGGGCAAAGCGGAGTCTAGTGTGGGTGGTGTGGGTCGATTCGCTGGCCAGGGAGACCCTTAGCAACGACGTTGCCGCGGCCGCCCGCAACACAGTCATGGGGCCCACCTGGGACCAACCACACCAGGAGGCTGCCCCACATGTTCTCGCGCATAATCCTGATGTGGGATCGCCGCTCCGGGTGGTAACCGGTGTGGGATAGCGGCGGCCTTGCACCAGGGGGGTTTGGTAGCCCTTCCGTCCGGCGGGTCGGCTCCAACCTAACCACACGGTTCCAGACGAAGTTAGCCCCTGCGCTTTGTCACTTATTACTGCTGCACCAAATGTCGCCCTGTTTTCACGCTTCTTCTTCAAATTTATAATGGCAGTGCAACAGAAATAAGTAAACGTTCCACAGCGGCCCCAGGAAACCCCACAGCTTCACTTTTCGAGGTGGAGTTCACCAACATCCGTGGACTCCATGCGAACCTCGATGCCGTCTACCATACCTTGAGACGGCTCGGCCCGCTGTGACGTTTCTCACGGAGACACAAATACGCCGCCCTGACAACACGCCTTACCTGTGTTGCCCCGGTTATGTATATATGTATCGAGGAACAATACCGGGGCGCCGCAGGCGTCCGTGCTGTCACCAACTCTTCCTTCTGCAAATCAATGATATGCTATCCCTCGGGAACATTCATTGTTATGCAGATGACAGCACATTGCAGGCGTGTGCATTTACAGCGAAGAAATCCCCTTTCCTTCCCCTACCCTCTCTTCAGAATGCATTATTACCAATGAAGGGCAACCTTGAGATCCTTGACATAGACGTTAGTCAAGAGCTCAATAATAAAAACTACATCGAAAGATATATAGGGCTAGCTTCGTGGAAACTAGGAATACTGAATAAGGTAAAGCGATTCTTTACACTGCATCAGAGGTGTCTGCTGTACAAGACGCAGATTGGACCCTGCGTCGAATACTGCTCTCACTTCCGGGACGGCTCCGCGAAGTATTTGCTGGACGCTCTCGACGCTATGCAGCGTCGAGCTATCCGTATTATAGATTGTCCGGAGGTAACGGGAAGCTTTGAGCCGCTAGTTCAGCGCCGAACAATAGCTTCCTTGGCCGCATTCTACCGTATTTACCACGGCGAGCATTATGAAGAGCTCTTCAATTTGATCCCATCTTCCTTCCGATCCCGAACAACGCGTGCCGGGCAGAGATGCCACTCCCACACAGTAGGTACATGTTCGCGAGAACCGAACGTTTTAAACGTTCGTTTCTGTGCCGAACGATACTGGCCTGGAACGCCCTGCCTGTGCACGTGTTTCCTCCCACATATAATCCTGGGTTCAGTAGGTCATCAAGTTGAGGGCCACTCTCTATAGTATAGTGTGCTGTGAGTGACCCACAATCGCTTGACGTCGTCACGACTTACTACCAGGCGGGTGGCGTCAAACTGGCGAACCCAATACAAAAAAATAAAATAAAAAACTACCTCTATAAAATTATTACTCATTTTGACTCTACTCGGGAGCCCCCCTTGGGGGACTGGAGGGCAAATCTCAAAAACTCGGAATTTTCCCTAGGTCCCCGAACCCCCTTTACATTTCTGCAAAAAAAACATAGGTACCTTCCCCTCTACCATCAAGGAGAACAATAAAATTGTGTCAGTGAGTGAGTGAGTAATCCAGCTTTATAAAATATAACAGCTTTTTTTAACAAAAACAATGATAAATACATTCTACATAATCACTTGTTGTATTTACAAAGAAGCCTAATCATCACTTAACTTTAATAGTAACTTTTATAGTAATTATGTAATAGTAAAAAGATAGGTAGGTAAGACAAATTAGTTAGTAATTTACTCCTGCGGGAATTGTCAATTAGAAGACTAATCTTAACGCATTGTAACTTTTTTTTTATTCTGCTGCCCAAAGCCTAGGAATAATTTCCAGTGGCGACGCATTGCACCTAGGCACAGAATATAATTATGATACGAGTAGCACATTCAAGTACCTACCTAACAATACCTATTTTGATGAGGACAGTTTTGTGAATTTCAGTGCATAGGTACCTAATAGGTAGCCCAATTACAGTTAGCCAGTAGGTAATCTACGCGAAGCTATCGTCACAGAATAGGGAATAGTTTGGTAAGTAATTAGGTACACACTATCGTTGACGGACGACGTCGACGTGGTAATAGTAGGTAATAGTCGACTCTTTGCCAATTTTTGTTATTATTACGTAGGTAGGTACTTAGGTATCGTTGTTTTCTTAAATAATAAAGCGACGATTTCACTCACGATCAATATTATGTTTGTAATCTACTGTGAAGACTCATAATCGATTCTAAGATGAAAATTAGAAACCTTCCTAATAAAATATTATTTACCTAAATTCGTGTTTAGCCTATACCTACCTATAGGTGCCTTCCTACCTACAAATAAATAAAATTGAAGTGTCTGTTTTTAAATCCAAAGCTTTTTAAAGTAGGTACCTATAATTATATGGTAGGTATCTACCTCTTATAATAGGTCAATGGCACCTAGGATAGTTTTAAGCAAGCCCTCCGTTATGTATGACTACGGAACCCTATTCTATGCGTGGTCCGACACGCACTTGACCGGTTTTTTTTACTAGCGGAAACCCGTAACGTTCGCTACGAATTGGTTTGGTTTAATTATGGATTGGTTGTATTAGCGGATACACATGACTTCGCTCACGTGGAATTCTTACTGAATCACTCTTGCTGCTTGGTAGAGCATTGTTGCGCGACTTTCCATAGCTTAACTATATTTATACGCATCGCACGTAGGTAAATAATGCACTCAAAAATAAACAGTTCCCTCGTTTCGCAATAGTTCACATCATTACTGCTCCGCTCTTCACTTTTACAGTAGCGTCATGTAAGTAATAGGCAGGTAGGTAAGTAGTCTTCATCGGTAAATGGACTATCAACCGCCTAATTAGCAGGCCAATGTCACTCGCCTAACAACCGCAAAAATACGTGACGTCAGCGACAACTTCAAGTTGTAAATCAGTAGGTAATAGTACACGGGCCGTAGAACATTGAAAAATATTGATTAACAGCAAGCTCATTTTTCGTAAGTAGCTTTATTTTACCGAGTCCACTTTGCAGCTCTATACAAACTGTTTGTGACACGGCATTGACCATAGAGTTCATATTGAGGCATTAACATCATAAATGGCATGCAATGCATGCTGCTGTTGCAAAAAACCGAGCGAAGTGTTAATTTTTTTTTTTGTGGTACCTACCTACTGTGGTAAGTTTGAAGGAGATCGGTTCAGGCGTTTAGGAGGAGTAGGTATGCGGACAAACGTAAGATTGAGCTTCGCTCACTTCGCTCAATTATTGGTCAAATATGCTGGTATATAATTTACTTTACTGGACAACCCTAACGTTCGAATGATGTTCTCTGTAAACAAAAGAATGTGCTTTAATTAACGTCGGAGTGCAAGTTCTGTATGTAGATACTATTCTCTATTCTGTGGTACTATACCCTATTCTGTGCGATTAGGATAGGTATTTAAAAAAACACGTTAAATATTGATACAAAAACGATTTCAAATTAACGGAATACTCGTAGGACCAAATAATTGTCGGAATGAAACCAAATTGAAATGGAACCAATCAGGATAGTTGTTATAATAAAAAAAAATCTAAATTATTTCACTCAGTCGAAAGATTGAGCCTAACAAAAATAAAAAAAAGGATTTAAGAAGTCCGTTAGAAAGCTAGTCTCATCTGTTAACAGACAAATTATGAACAAGACTCAGTATCGAAATCACTAAAAACATTGCTACTAATTTATAGGGATTTCAATGTTTCGTTATGACCACACCAGGGGTCAACTTAAACTCTCTCTCTTTCTCCTCAACCGTCTGTAAATAGATGTCTGTATTTTTATATTAAAAAAAACGATTGTGCGTCACAAAAAGTGGACGATTTATTGTTACGACCCTGACCAACCTTTATCAGAGATTAGCTGGGGTGTATGTACTTACGGTACTTACATGGAGATGACAGATACCTACCCACAAGATTTCTACTGTTATTAGTAGGTAGATACCTATCTAGATAGATTATTGTCAATAGAATGGAAAGTAATGTGGTACCGACCTGTGCACCAGACCTTGGCACCTTAGTGTCATGCTGGCGATTGGCAAATAACGATATACTTAGGTAGGTACAAAAAAGTTTATTAGAAAATCGACGGAATTAGGTACTTGACTGGAAGTCATGGACACAAAAGCAAATAGGTTTGCCTATTATCATAATCATAACTTAGTATAAAACAAAGTCGCCATTCCGTATGTATACTTAGAACTTCAAAACTACGAAACGGATTTTTAAGCTGTTTTCACCAATAGATAGAGAGGTTCTCGAGAAAGGTTTTTATAGGAGGTAGTAGGATTGTATAGGTAGGATATTTGACTACCTTTTGTAGGATAATTGAACACAACGAGGGGTGCTATAGGTGGGTACCTATATACCTACCTACTTAAGCCCCAGGTCGCACGGGCGCTGGCACTGGTTTCCGTCAATTCCCGAAAGGATAAGCGATTTAAAGTCCTTTTTAACCTGTGTATCTGTTGTCTGTCTGTGCCATCATAGCAACCGAACAGATGGATCAATTTTGATGTGGATTGTTACGGATAATGTCTGATTTTGGTTCGAAAGTCGATGTGATTAAGATGGTTTTCATTTAGTTTGGTTTGTAGTAGCACAGATACATGGGGCACACTAAAAGTTTTGCACTTCTAGCTAATCGGAACTATTTGAATTTCGAATGTTATATTTTTTTAAACGTTGCAACCTTCTTAGTAATAAAAAAAACAATTGGCGGGAAATCATTTGACAATTGTTTTTTATCACACATCAAAGTTCTACGTATGCAAATGGAATTAAGTCGAAAAGATTTTAGAGCGATGATTTTTTATGATTTTAATAGTTCTCGCTCTCCGCAAGACTGTGCCGCTCGTCTGCGTCTGCGTATTTTTTCTCAGCTACGGGTCCCATATGTACAATTCCACTTGAAGATCAAAAGAGTGTTAATGCCGAGTGGTATTCTACCATTTTTTTACCCAGAGTGTTAGAAAAAGTTCGCGAAAGACGACCCAAAAGCCGCGTTCTCCTACATCATGACAACGCTTCTTCACACACGGCCAACAAAACAAAGTCATTTTTGCTTCCGAAAAAGTACAACTCGTCACTCATCCTGCGCATAGCCCCGACGTAGCACCCTGTGATTTCTGTACCATTTTCCCCAAAATCAAAGATTTGATGAGAGGCTTCACTTTTATCTACTCCGAAGAGGCAGTGATAGCGTTCAATCAGCACGTAGAAAACATGCATTCAGATTCTGTGGTCCTCCTGTTTTAAAAAATGGTTCGATCGCATGAAAAAATGTTTAAAATTAAAGGAGAGTATTTTGAAAAGCAATAAACATAATATTTTGGTTTTAACATGTTGTTTTTTTAAGTTACGCATAACTTATAGTGTGACCTACGTATAAGAATACGGTTTAGTTTTTCAGCTCGACTCGCTCGCTTTCTAACCTAAATTGAGTAAATTTGAAAGCTTTTTGTGGGGTTTTTAATTTTTACTTAGTAGGGTACCTATCTGTTATTTCTGTTTTTTAGAGTTCCTTACCCAAAGGGAGAAAAGTACTTACTAAAAACAGAATAAAATCAAAATAGAGGGGTACCCATACAACAAACGTAATTTGTTTTGACATTAACAGATAAATCCGTGCTTCGTAGAGCACGTTAAGCCGTCGGTCCCGGTTGCCATACAAACATCTATGGCAGTCGTTAGGGGTAGTTGGAGCCCTAAATCAAAAATCTGACCGGTCTAACTACAGAATTTAATATTGCCTATGGGATGTTGTAAAGGTCAGATGGTAGTCGCTCCACGCAAAATTTCAAAGTTCAGAAGAATCACAGTTAGCCTGGAAAGCCGAACCCAACTAAGTTGGGAAAAGGCTCAGTGGATGATGAGGTACTCATAGATAATGTTGGGAACCCTTCGTCCGCGACTCCGATTCGCGCTTGAACTTTTTTATTGAGCGGAGCGAAGCGTAGCGTATCTTAGACGACAAGTGTTAATCACTTGTGTGCCAACTCCTCCGAAACGGCTCGACCGATTTTGACCAAATTTGGCATGCTGGTCGACATCATATCTGGGAGTGCATATCTCTGAAATCATGAAAATAGAGCATAAAAAAATTAAGGTTTGCTCCGCTCAACATTTTATTTGCAATTAGTAGCATGCATTGCATACCTAGTTTATTTTTAAATAGCTGGAAAACGGACTGAGCTCGCTTTTTACAAGGATTTTGGAATCAGTGTGTACCAGTTCCATACGTTAATTTACTCGAATACGTTTTCGTATTTCCTATACATTTCACACAGTTCATTGACGTTACCGCTAGGGGCGCTGGTGTGAACTGTATGAAACACGGAACATTTGACATTTTAATAATTTAATATTTTGTTCCTAATCTTCAAATCTGAAAGTTATCGAACTCAAGACCTTGTATTATTTTGTATTTAAGTAGCTTCTTATCGTTAAGGACAAGGACGTCGATCAAGTTTAATCTCAGATTAAGGACAACAATTACCTTACTTAACTTATGAATGCTACTGATACGTCTAATTTCTACTAAGTAGGTAACTGAATAGTTCGCCGGGCGCCACTGGAATGCCAGCGCCACTGGAAATACCTTCTGCGTGTGAACCAGACGCCCGGCAACGGACGTAAGAGCGGCCGCGGCTCTTACGTCTGTTCAGGCATCAGTAATCAGATATTTGTGTGATTCACAAATGTTTATTTCGGAGTTTGGGTGTTGTCTATGTAAGTATATTATGTATGTATTTAGAAATATATAAGTATGTTCATCAGTCGTCTACATCCCATAGCACCAGCTTATAGCGTAGTTTGGGCTAGATGTCGTTGTGTAAGAATGTCCAACAATATTTATTTCTTTATTATTATTTAATAACTCTTCTAACGACCGAATACTCAGGAGCGTTTAAATGCTTGAGCAACACTTAAACTTAAATCTTTAATACAAAAACGCACATTGAGTATCTGCTTATTTGAGTGGTGTTTCACACCTAGGTCTATATATTCAAAGGTAGGTATGTACTTGTAGGTACAGTCGCGTGGTGCACAGATAGCACGTACGCAGGATCGTATCTACAGGAATAAAAAAAACCCTTCGTTTCCCCGTAACTAAATATATTTCACAATCAAGTCGTTTTACAATTCTTTCCATTAGGTCTGTCCGCCACCTCGGCCCTCGGCCGATTGCCATCCCTTTCTCCTATTTGTTTATTTGAGTTTAGGTATATTTTATAATATTCAAATTCTCAGATTTGTAACCAGCCAATACAAGTTTACAATATACTTAATAAGGTCGTATGCGAAGCGTGCAAGCACCTTCACAGTACCCTGCCTAGTTTCGTGTCCTTCTTCTTCGGATGTGTGGTAATCGAATAGGCAGATTTAAGTATTGACCTTCAATAAGTTGTATTAACCGCACTTGTATTCTTCTATAATATAAAAATGAATCGCTGAATGTGTTGCTAATCGTAAATTTTTGGGGGCCAATTGTCGCTCGCGTCCGTAGGCTTTACCCTCGAGTCCCTACACGTGGCCCCCGGGTGATGCTAAAGAGCGACTCTCTTTCCGGTGGTAGGCTTCGGCCGTGGTTGGTCACCACCCTCTGGGTTGAAGTCAGAGTGCCAAGCGTTCGCGCGTTCCACCCTGTGAACCCTGAACAGCCCTCTAAGAGTGGGTCTATGTAGAGGGTGCACCCTCTGGTGTACCGTAGACGTGGCTTGCAGTATTGCCGCACGCGGTGCTTAATTTGGAGGGTAGTGGGATCCGGAGAAACGGTTTTCCGCTGGCCACCCGCCGATAGTTGGGAGCCCAATTGTGGACTAGCCATCCGCGAAAGGCTGCTCCACCATCGCGCGCATAATCCCGGAGTTGCTCCTGTTGGGCCGGTTGGCAACCGGATGAGAGGCCTCAAAAGGCAATTCTGGGGGGTCCGGGCGTCCCCGCGGTCTCCAAGCTAGGTTTCCTCACCGTGCCGCAGTGCTGTAACTTTCGTTGGGGTCCGGTTGGTGCCTCACATAACTGCCACTCTTTGCCTATTTCCTCCCTTGATCTTGAAAATATTATGCAGAAACAATATAACAAAATAAGGTTTCAGCAGCGGATGCACGGCCTCTCACTGAAAGTGCACCTCACTAACATTCGAGGACTGCACTCCAATCTCGTCCCAGTCCACCACCACCTTGAGGCTGCAAAACCGCATCTGCTCTTGCTTACGGAGACGCAAATCTCAACCTCTGCTGATACTTCCTACCTAAACTACCCAGGCTACTCCCTGGAGCAGAACTTCCGTTCAAAAGCAGGGGTATGTTTCTATGTGCGTAATGACATCTGCGCCAGGCGTCTCCGTAACTTAGAAGATCCCTCATCTTCTTCAATCTGGGTGCTTGTAGACACCGGCATCGAAAAAATTGTTTATGTGGGTGTATACAGATCGCACAGCGGAGATCAGGAGACAATTAGGCTATTTGACCATCTGAGTGAGGCCGCCGATGTGGCTCAACAGAGGTATCCGACCGCTCAAATCGTTTTTCTGGGGGACTTTAATGCCCACCACGAGCAGTGGCTGTTCCCTTACCAGAAAACAGACCATGCTGGTAGATAAGCCTACAAGTTTGCTTTGTCTATGAACCTTTCCCAGCTGGTTGACCAGGCAACTCGAATACCTGACATTGAGAGCCACACGGCCAATTGTCTGGACCTTCTGCTGACGACTGAACCAGACCGATATCAAGTGTCAGTTTCAGCCCCCCTTGGCAGTTCTGACCACTGTTTGGTTAAGTCCATACTTTTGTGTCCCCCACAGGACTCCAGCCCTAGAGGCACTAGGCGTGTGTGGCGATACAAGTCAGCGGATTGGGATGAGATGCGACATTTCCTTGCATCTTACCCATGGCTGTCAGTCTGCTTTTCTTCTGGCGATCCGTCGAGCTGCGCGTCTGCTGTTGCCGGGGTTATCGGTCGAGCGATGGAATACTTTATTCCGTTTTCTGACCGGCCATCTGGCATCAGAGCTCAGGCCTGGTTTGGCTCTGACTGTTTGAAAGCTGAGGCAGACAAACAGTCGGCTTATGAAGCTTGGGTTGATGCCAGAAATCGCAAAGCTCCGGATACGCGTAAAAAGAAGAAAGCCTTTAACAAGGCAGCCAAGTTCTGCAAAAGGGTCCTGATGAAGGCCCGCTTCAATCACGTTGGCCGCGTAGGAGCCAGACTCTCGTCTTACCCATCTGGGAGTAAGGAGTTTTGGTCTCTGGCCAAATGTGTTGAGGCGAACTTTTGTCGATCCTCACTCCCTCCTTTGCAGAAACCTGATGGAACACTGGCACACACAGCTGTGAAAAAGGCTAATCTGTTTGCCTCTCTGTTTGCTGAAAATTCACGGCTAGATGCTGGTATTAAAACACCACCTCAGCTACCTCCTAGTGATTGCAAAATGCCTGAAATCCACATTCATCAAAAGGAGGTTCTCAAAATACTACGCACTCTGGATGTGAATAAAGCCAGTGGTGCCGACGGTATTCCTGCCATTATTCTGAGGAACTACGCAGCCGAGTTGTCTCCTGTCCTGACACGCCTGGTCCGTATGTCTTTCCGGGCTGGTAAAGTTCCGAAAGCTTGGAAGGTAGCTAACGTACAGCCAGTACCACGCGTGCCGGCCAGAGATGTCACCCTCATACCGTGGAAACCGTCTTCGCGAGAACCGAGCGTTTTAAACGATCGTTTCTCTGCCGAACGATGGTGGCTTGGAACGCCCTGCCTGCGCACGTGTTTCCTCCAACATATAACCCTGGGCTCTTTAAGCGAAGCGTGAAGAGGCACATTACTGGGTCGTCAAGTTGAGGGCCACTCTCTATAGTATTCCTGTGTACTGTGAGAGTCGCCCTCAATTGCCAGACGTCGCTTACCTTACCTCAGCTTACCATCAGGCGGGTGGCGTCAATTTGTCGACCTAAATATAAAAAAAAAAAAAAAAAAAAAAAAAGGGTAGACGTGCAGACCCTGTCAACTACCGCCCAATTGCGATCACCTCCATTCTCTGCAAGGTGATGGAGCGTGTAATAAACAATCGCTTACTGGCATACCTCGAAGACAATGACCTCCTAAGTGATCGGCAAAACGGGTTTCGCCAACGCCGTTCTACTGGAGATCTTCTAGTGTATGCCACGCACCTCTGGAGTAAGGCTCTTGAAAGATATGGTTAGGCACTTGCTGTGTCACTGGACATTTCGAAGGCTTTCGACAGGGTCTGGCACGAAGCCCTTATAGCCAAGCTTCCTGCTTACGGAGTTCCGGCTAGTCCTTGTGCTTGGATTTCAGATTTCCTAAGGGAACGATCTATTCGAGTGGTTGTTGACGGCTGCTCGTCTGATCTATTAGCAATTAACGCTGGGGTACCACAGGGATCTGTTCTCTCGGCAACGTTATTCCTGCTACATATAAACGACCTGCTCAGACCCGGTATGTTTGGGTATGCGGACGATAGCACGGTTGCAGAGAGATATTTCTCCAGCGCAAAGGCCAAAAAACCGGAAATCGACGATCTTAGAGTGGCAATGGTTGAACGCACCGATTTAACCCTTCAGGCAGTGTCTGACTGGGGCGATGCTAACCTTGTCACATTCAACACCACGAAAACCCAGGCGTGTCTTTTCTCTGCCAAAAAGAACCCGTTCACCAAGGCTCCCACTTTCCGGGATGTCCCTGTACCTGTGACTCAGCATCTCCAGCTCCTTGGTATGGACTTATCATCCAACCTGAACTTTGGAAGCTACATTGAATCCAGGGCTAAAACAGCTTCGAAAAAACTAGGCATCCTCTCTAAGGTGCGTAAATATTTTACCTCGAATCAACTGCTGAGTCTTTACTCACCACAGGTTCGCTCCTGCATGGAGTATTGCTATCACCTTTGGGATGGATCCGCCCGCTACTAGCTTGAGGCCCTGGAAGCTATTGACAGACGCGCCAGAAAACTTATAAGCGATGAGGCGCTCACAAGTAACCGACTTCAGAGCCTCGACCATCGCCATCTGGTTGCGAGTCTGTGTGTCTTCTACAGGTTACATTTCGGAGAGTGTGCGCAGGAATTGCATGAATTAATTCCACCAGCACCATTCCATCATCGGACATCAAGGCGTGGTCTGAGATTCCATCCGTATGTGATCGATATACCACCTCTTCGTACCTCTCAATTCGCTTCTTCTTTCATCATGCGAACCGCAAAGGAATGGAATTCCCTTCCAGCGTCATTGTTCCCCGATACATATAATCTTGGGATTTTGGAGGCAAGAGTAAATAGGCATTATTTGAGTTTGCGTGCTTCATCTTAGACCGCATCGTTACTTAACATCAGGTAAGATTGCGGTCAAACGCACTCAAATTTATTCATAAAAAAAAAAAAAAATCTCGAGAGTAGCAGAACCGATTTGGCCAATTATTTTTTTGTTGTGATCGTTACTATCAGGAGAAGGTTCTTATGGAAGACAAAAAAAGTTTAGCGGAATATTAGAAAAAAATATGCGGTACGAAGTTCGCCGGGACAGCTAGTTTTGAATAAAAGTAATTTAAGTTTTTTGAATTATAATGAAACCGAAGAAATCGTGTCTCAACATTAAATAAAACTAGTTATCCCAGCGAACTTTGTATCGCCTAAAATATAAAAAATGAAAGAAAAAAAATATATAGGTATATAAAATATAAAAAAAAATATATAAAATATAAAAAAAAAATGTATGTAAATTGAAAAATGCGACGGACGTACAGACGGACAGACAAATTGTCGTATTAAATATATAGATTATCAAAAACTTGCAAATATTAATTGAGAATTTTCCCCCATTTCCCCACAATCAAAGAACTCGTTGCCACTATAACAAGAATTAAATGAATACTTTGATACGAGTACAACAAACGTACCGTACCCAAAGGATAAAACGAGAACCCAATTACTAAACTCCGCTGTCCGTCCGGCCGTCCGTCCGTCTGTCACCAGGAACATATGTCCGTATGTCTCAACGGTTCACTATCCATTTGCATAAAAAAAATAACCATAAAATATTTTGGCATATGGTAATTTAGACTAATGATATTTATGCATAATTTTTTTACACATAACAAATTTAGCATATTTGTCTTAATCATAAATAAAATTAGCATAATCATATTTAAGCATAAAATTTATAAGCATAGCTTTATAAAGGCATAAACGAATCAAACTATAATGAATATAGTCATAATCATCTTACGCAGAATAAGTAACTATGTAAAATAATTAAAAGGCGGCTTAGGGGTGGCCCAAGGACCACCCCCGCCGCACCTAATCCTACTTTGACACTATATAATATAGGAAATACTGGTTAAAGTAACTTTTTTATTTGTCATTAATTTCATTATTTTTATACCTATTCAATTTTAGTAATATATACTATTAGGCGACTGTACACTATGCCTAAAAACATTGTGCAAATTATAACTATGCATATAATTATATATATTATTATATGCAAATATATTAGACCTAAATATAATTATTCCACAGTACATATGCTGCTAAAAATCAATTATGACCAAGTATAATTATGACAAAAAAAGTATGCCACATTCATTGTGCCAAAACATTTTAGGATTACATATATTATGTTAACGAGAGGTATACCTGTCTCAACAACCATGATAGTTAGAAAGTTGCAATTTTCACAAATGATGTAAGTATTTATGTTGCCGCTATAACAACAAAATACAAAAAAATAGAATATAATAAATAAGGGCTCCCGTACAACAAACGTGTTTTTTTTGCCATTTTGGTACGGAACCCTTTGTGGACGAGTCCAACTCGCACTTGCCAGGTTTTTAGAGATACCGATGGTACGGAACCCTTCGTGTGTTAGTCTGACTCGGACCTGGCCGGTTTTTTAATGTTTCCGATGGACTTCCACAAGCACACTGCACAAGTTATCGTAAGTAGGTAGGTACCTACGTAGATAGGTACGAAGTTACCACGACTTCCTCTCAGTGGAATTGAGAGGAACGAATGATTTCTTACTGCCTCCGGATTGTCCAACGCTAAAAGAACGCCACGTGTATAAATAGGTTTTACTATGTGAAAAATGTATATTTTCTCATTTTGAAAAATAGTCAGTTGAAGCCTGCCGCAGATTTTTTTTGAATTCGATCAAAACTCGGCGAGATAAAAAATGTTGAATGTGACCATTTTTGCGCTTTAAAATGGTTGTAACTTCTTTAAAATGCATTTTTTCGAAAAAATCACTAAGCAAAAAGTTTTAAAAACCAACTTTTTATCAGTTAACAAATTAATTTGTTTATAACAATTAATAGCCCAACCGCACAAATTTTGTTTTCTTACCATTCGACGCCTTTTGGTCCAAGGTTTACAAAAAGTACAAATTTGTATAGGGGCAATCACATTTTCAGTGATTGGTCAGTCATTTTAGTTTTTCAGGGGGTTTGCCGCTTGCCTATGTATGAAGCGAACCGTTACCTAGTTTACTGTTTTAGACTGAGTCTATATTTGTATTGTAATTTCTTTGTCTCCATAGCTCACAAAGCGTGAAATTCAAGATGTTTTGTGATCAATAAGTTCTATAATCACTCGTTCTATTTCGGCGCTGACCAACGATGTGTATCTGATCTGTGTTGCCCAAAACTTTGAACCAGATCATGGTTATCTAATAAATTAGGATTCTTTGGATAACTTTAGCTTTTTTAGTTGCCTACCTAATTTTATTATTTAACGCTTTTTTCTACGCAAGCGGAAACGAAAATGAACATTCACAAATTTATTGTATGAAAGTTACTGCATTCATACAATAAATTTTGCAGTAGCGAAGAAGCATGGCTCTACTACCCACATTTTAACAGGTCTACAAAATATTTTTCATCTATATATCTATATTAAGTAATCGGAACTATTTGAATTTCGAATGTTATATTTTTTTAAACGTTGCAACCTTCTTAGTAATAAAAAAAACAATTGGCGGGAAATCATTTGACAATTGTTTTTTATCACACATCAAAGTTCTACGTATGCAAATGGAATTAAGTCGAAAAGATTTTAGAGCGATGATTTTTTATGATTTTAATAGTTCTCGCTCTCCGCAAGACTGTGCCGCTCGTCTGCGTCTGCGTATTTTTTCTCAGCTACGGGTCCCATATGTACAATTCCACTTGAAGATCAAAAGAGTGTTAATGCCGAGTGGTATTCTACCATTTTTTTACCCAGAGTGTTAGAAAAAGTTCGCGAAAGACGACCCAAAAGCCGCGTTCTCCTACATCATGACAACGCTTCTTCACACACGGCCAACAAAACAAAGTCATTTTTGCTTCCGAAAAAGTACAACTCGTCACTCATCCTGCGCATAGCCCCGACGTAGCACCCTGTGATTTCTGTACCATTTTCCCCAAAATCAAAGATTTGATGAGAGGCTTCACTTTTATCTACTCCGAAGAGGCAGTGATAGCGTTCAATCAGCACGTAGAAAACATGCATTCAGATTCTGTGGTCCTCCTGTTTTAAAAAATGGTTCGATCGCATGAAAAAATGTTTAAAATTAAAGGAGAGTATTTTGAAAAGCAATAAACATAATATTTTGGTTTTAACATGTTGTTTTTTTAAGTTACGCATAACTTATAGTGTGACCTACGTATAAGAATACGGTTTAGTTTTTCAGCTCGACTCGCTCGCTTTCTAACCTAAATTGAGTAAATTTGAAAGCTTTTTGTGGGGTTTTTAATTTTTACTTAGTAGGGTACCTATCTGTTATTTCTGTTTTTTAGAGTTCCTTACCCAAAGGGAGAAAAGTACTTACTAAAAACAGAATAAAATCAAAATAGAGGGGTACCCATACAACAAACGTAATTTGTTTTGACATTAACAGATAAATCCGTGCTTCGTAGAGCACGTTAAGCCGTCGGTCCCGGTTGCCATACAAACATCTATGGCAGTCGTTAGGGGTAGTTGGAGCCCTAAATCAAAAATCTGACCGGTCTAACTACAGAATTTAATATTGCCTATGGGATGTTGTAAAGGTCAGATGGTAGTCGCTCCACGCAAAATTTCAAAGTTCAGAAGAATCACAGTTAGCCTGGAAAGCCGAACCCAACGAAGTTGGGAAAAGGCTCAGTGGATGATGAGGTACTCATAGATAATGTTGGGAACCCTTCGTCCGCGACTCCGATTCGCGCTTGAACTTTTTTATTGAGCGGAGCGAAGCGT
This sequence comes from Nudaria mundana, assembly GCA_963556515.1. Lineage (NCBI taxonomy): Eukaryota > Metazoa > Arthropoda > Insecta > Lepidoptera > Erebidae > Nudaria > Nudaria mundana. Next base: position 17,703,407 of record OY748306.1, on the reverse strand, counting down.
AGCGTATCTTAGACGACAAGTGTTAATCACTTGTGTGCCAACTCCTCCGAAACGGCTCGACCGATTTTGACCAAATTTGGCATGCTGGTCGACATCATATCTGGGAGTGCATATCTCTGAAATCATGAAAATAGAGCATAAAAAAATTAAGGTTTGCTCCGCTCAACATTTTATTTGCAATTAGTAGCATGCATTGCATACCTAGTTTATTTTTAAATAGCTGGAAAACGGACTGAGCTCGCTTTTTACAAGGATTTTGGAATCAGTGTGTACCAGTTCCATACGTTAATTTACTCGAATACGTTTTCGTATTTCCTATACATTTCACACAGTTCATTGACGTTACCGCTAGGGGCGCTGGTGTGAACTGTATGAAACACGGAACATTTGACATTTTAATAATTTAATATTTTGTTCCTAATCTTCAAATCTGAAAGTTATCGAACTCAAGACCTTGTATTATTTTGTATTTAAGTAGCTTCTTATCGTTAAGGACAAGGACGTCGATCAAGTTTAATCTCAGATTAAGGACAACAATTACCTTACTTAACTTATGAATGCTACTGATACGTCTAATTTCTACTAAGTAGGTAACTGAATAGTTCGCCGGGCGCCACTGGAATGCCAGCGCCACTGGAAATACCTTCTGCGTGTGAACCAGACGCCCGGCAACGGACGTAAGAGCGGCCGCGGCTCTTACGTCTGTTCAGGCATCAGTAATCAGATATTTGTGTGATTCACAAATGTTTATTTCGGAGTTTGGGTGTTGTCTATGTAAGTATATTATGTATGTATTTAGAAATATATAAGTATGTTCATCAGTCGTCTACATCCCATAGCACCAGCTTATAGCGTAGTTTGGGCTAGATGTCGTTGTGTAAGAATGTCCAACAATATTTATTTCTTTATTATTATTTAATAACTCTTCTAACGACCGAATACTCAGGAGCGTTTAAATGCTTGAGCAACACTTAAACTTAAATCTTTAATACAAAAACGCACATTGAGTATCTGCTTATTTGAGTGGTGTTTCACACCTAGGTCTATATATTCAAAGGTAGGTATGTACTTGTAGGTACAGTCGCGTGGTGCACAGATAGCACGTACGCAGGATCGTATCTACAGGAATAAAAAAAACCCTTCGTTTCCCCGTAACTAAATATATTTCACAATCAAGTCGTTTTACAATTCTTTCCATTAGGTCTGTCCGCCACCTCGGCCCTCGGCCGATTGCCATCCCTTTCTCCTATTTGTTTATTTGAGTTTAGGTATATTTTATAATATTCAAATTCTCAGATTTGTAACCAGCCAATACAAGTTTACAATATACTTAATAAGGTCGTATGCGAAGCGTGCAAGCACCTTCACAGTACCCTGCCTAGTTTCGTGTCCTTCTTCTTCGGATGTGTGGTAATCGAATAGGCAGATTTAAGTATTGACCTTCAATAAGTTGTATTAACCGCACTTGTATTCTTCTATAATATAAAAATGAATCGCTGAATGTGTTGCTAATCGTAAATTTTTGGGGGCCAATTGTCGCTCGCGTCCGTAGGCTTTACCCTCGAGTCCCTACACGTGGCCCCCGGGTGATGCTAAAGAGCGACTCTCTTTCCGGTGGTAGGCTTCGGCCGTGGTTGGTCACCACCCTCTGGGTTGAAGTCAGAGTGCCAAGCGTTCGCGCGTTCCACCCTGTGAACCCTGAACAGCCCTCTAAGAGTGGGTCTATGTAGAGGGTGCACCCTCTGGTGTACCGTAGACGTGGCTTGCAGTATTGCCGCACGCGGTGCTTAATTTGGAGGGTAGTGGGATCCGGAGAAACGGTTTTCCGCTGGCCACCCGCCGATAGTTGGGAGCCCAATTGTGGACTAGCCATCCGCGAAAGGCTGCTCCACCATCGCGCGCATAATCCCGGAGTTGCTCCTGTTGGGCCGGTTGGCAACCGGATGAGAGGCCTCAAAAGGCAATTCTGGGGGGTCCGGGCGTCCCCGCGGTCTCCAAGCTAGGTTTCCTCACCGTGCCGCAGTGCTGTAACTTTCGTTGGGGTCCGGTTGGTGCCTCACATAACTGCCACTCTTTGCCTATTTCCTCCCTTGATCTTGAAAATATTATGCAGAAACAATATAACAAAATAAGGTTTCAGCAGCGGATGCACGGCCTCTCACTGAAAGTGCACCTCACTAACATTCGAGGACTGCACTCCAATCTCGTCCCAGTCCACCACCACCTTGAGGCTGCAAAACCGCATCTGCTCTTGCTTACGGAGACGCAAATCTCAACCTCTGCTGATACTTCCTACCTAAACTACCCAGGCTACTCCCTGGAGCAGAACTTCCGTTCAAAAGCAGGGGTAAGTTTCTATGTGCGTAATGACATCTGCGCCAGGCGTCTCCGTAACTTAGAAGATCCCTCATCTTCTTCAATCTGGGTGCTTGTAGACACCGGCATCGAAAAAATTGTTTATGTGGGTGTATACAGATCGCACAGCGGAGATCAGGAGACAATTAGGCTATTTGACCATCTGAGTGAGGCCGCCGATGTGGCTCAACAGAGGTATCCGACCGCTCAAATCGTTTTTCTGGGGGACTTTAATGCCCACCACGAGCAGTGGCTGTTCCCTTACCAGAAAACAGACCATGCTGGTAGATAAGCCTACAAGTTTGCTTTGTCTATGAACCTTTCCCAGCTGGTTGACCAGGCAACTCGAATACCTGACATTGAGAGCCACACGGCCAATTGTCTGGACCTTCTGCTGACGACTGAACCAGACCGATATCAAGTGTCAGTTTCAGCCCCCCTTGGCAGTTCTGACCACTGTTTGGTTAAGTCCATACTTTTGTGTCCCCCACAGGACTCCAGCCCTAGAGGCACTAGGCGTGTGTGGCGATACAAGTCAGCGGATTGGGATGAGATGCGACATTTCCTTGCATCTTACCCATGGCTGTCAGTCTGCTTTTCTTCTGGCGATCCGTCGAGCTGCGCGTCTGCTGTTGCCGGGGTTATCGGTCGAGCGATGGAATACTTTATTCCGTTTTCTGACCGGCCATCTGGCATCAGAGCTCAGGCCTGGTTTGGCTCTGACTGTTTGAAAGCTGAGGCAGACAAACAGTCGGCTTATGAAGCTTGGGTTGATGCCAGAAATCGCAAAGCTCCGGATACGCGTAAAAAGAAGAAAGCCTTTAACAAGGCAGCCAAGTTCTGCAAAAGGGTCCTGATGAAGGCCCGCTTCAATCACGTTGGCCGCGTAGGAGCCAGACTCTCGTCTTACCCATCTGGGAGTAAGGAGTTTTGGTCTCTGGCCAAATGTGTTGAGGCGAACTTTTGTCGATCCTCACTCCCTCCTTTGCAGAAACCTGATGGAACACTGGCACACACAGCTGTGAAAAAGGCTAATCTGTTTGCCTCTCTGTTTGCTGAAAATTCACGGCTAGATGCTGGTATTAAAACACCACCTCAGCTACCTCCTAGTGATTGCAAAATGCCTGAAATCCACATTCATCAAAAGGAGGTTCTCAAAATACTACGCACTCTGGATGTGAATAAAGCCAGTGGTCCCGACGGTATTCCTGCCATTATTCTGAGGAACTACGCAGCCGAGTTGTCTCCTGTCCTGACACGCCTGGTCCGTATGTCTTTCCGGGCTGGTAAAGTTCCGAAAGCTTGGAAGGTAGCTAACGTACAGCCAGTACCACGCGTGCCGGCCAGAGATGTCACCCTCATACCGTGGAAACCGTCTTCGCGAGAACCGAGCGTTTTAAACGATCGTTTCTCTGCCGAACGATGGTGGCTTGGAACGCCCTGCCTGCGCACGTGTTTCCTCCAACATATAACCCTGGGCTCTTTAAGCGAAGCGTGAAGAGGCACATTACTGGGTCGTCAAGTTGAGGGCCACTCTCTATAGTATTCCTGTGTACTGTGAGAGTCGCCCTCAATTGCCAGACGTCGCTTACCTTACCTCAGCTTACCATCAGGCGGGTGGCGTCAATTTGTCGACCTAAATATAAAAAAAAAAAAAAAAAAAAAAAAGGGTAGACGTGCAGACCCTGTCAACTACCGCCCAATTGCGATCACCTCCATTCTCTGCAAGGTGATGGAGCGTGTAATAAACAATCGCTTACTGGCATACCTCGAAGACAATGACCTCCTAAGTGATCGGCAAAACGGGTTTCGCCAACGCCGTTCTACTGGAGATCTTCTAGTGTATGCCACGCACCTCTGGAGTAAGGCTCTTGAAAGATATGGTTAGGCACTTGCTGTGTCACTGGACATTTCGAAGGCTTTCGACAGGGTCTGGCACGAAGCCCTTATAGCCAAGCTTCCTGCTTACGGAGTTCCGGCTAGTCCTTGTGCTTGGATTTCAGATTTCCTAAGGGAACGATCTATTCGAGTGGTTGTTGACGGCTGCTCGTCTGATCTATTAGCAATTAACGCTGGGGTACCACAGGGATCTGTTCTCTCGGCAACGTTATTCCTGCTACATATAAACGACCTGCTCAGACCCGGTATGTTTGGGTATGCGGACGATAGCACGGTTGCAGAGAGATATTTCTCCAGCGCAAAGGCCAAAAAACCGGAAATCGACGATCTTAGAGTGGCAATGGTTGAACGCACCGATTTAACCCTTCAGGCAGTGTCTGACTGGGGCGATGCTAACCTTGTCACATTCAACACCACGAAAACCCAGGCGTGTCTTTTCTCTGCCAAAAAGAACCCGTTCACCAAGGCTCCCACTTTCCGGGATGTCCCTGTACCTGTGACTCAGCATCTCCAGCTCCTTGGTATGGACTTATCATCCAACCTGAACTTTGGAAGCTACATTGAATCCAGGGCTAAAACAGCTTCGAAAAAACTAGGCATCCTCTCTAAGGTGCGTAAATATTTTACCTCGAATCAACTGCTGAGTCTTTACTCACCACAGGTTCGCTCCTGCATGGAGTATTGCTATCACCTTTGGGATGGATCCGCCCGCTACTAGCTTGAGGCCCTGGAAGCTATTGACAGACGCGCCAGAAAACTTATAAGCGATGAGGCGCTCACAAGTAACCGACTTCAGAGCCTCGACCATCGCCATCTGGTTGCGAGTCTGTGTGTCTTCTACAGGTTACATTTCGGAGAGTGTGCGCAGGAATTGCATGAATTAATTCCACCAGCACCATTCCATCATCGGACATCAAGGCGTGGTCTGAGATTCCATCCGTATGTGGTCGATATACCACCTCTTCGTATCTCTCAATTCGCTTCTTCTTTCATCATGCGAACCGCAAAGGAATGGAATTCCCTTCCAGCGTCATTGTTCCCCGATACATATAATCTTGGGATTTTGGAGGCAAGAGTAAATAGGCATTATTTGAGTTTGCGTGCTTCATCTTAGACCGCATCGTTACTTAACATCAGGTAAGATTGCGGTCAAACGCACTCAAATTTATTCATAAAAAAAAAAAAATCTCGAGAGTAGCAGAACCGATTTGGCCAATTATTTTTTTGTTGTGATCGTTACTATCAGGAGAAGGTTCTTATGGAAGACAAAAAAAGTTTAGCGGAATATTAGAAAAAAATATGCGGTACGAAGTTCGCCGGGACAGCTAGTTTTGAATAAAAGTAATTTAAGTTTTTTGAATTATAATGAAACCGAAGAAATCGTGTCTCAACATTAAATAAAACTAGTTATCCCAGCGAACTTTGTATCGCCTAAAATATAAAAAATGAAAGAAAAAAAATATATAGGTATATAAAATATAAAAAAAAATATATAAAATATAAAAAAAAAATGTATGTAAATTGAAAAATGCGACGGACGTACAGACGGACAGACAAATTGTCGTATTAAATATATAGATTATCAAAAACTTGCAAATATTAATTGAGAATTTTCCCCCATTTCCCCACAATCAAAGAACTCGTTGCCACTATAACAAGAATTAAATGAATACTTTGATACGAGTACAACAAACGTACCGTACCCAAAGGATAAAACGAGAACCCAATTACTAAACTCCGCTGTCCGTCCGGCCGTCCGTCCGTCTGTCACCAGGAACATATGTCCGTATGTCTCAACGGTTCACTATCCATTTGCATAAAAAAAATAACCATAAAATATTTTGGCATATGGTAATTTAGACTAATGATATTTATGCATAATTTTTTTACACATAACAAATTTAGCATATTTGTCTTAATCATAAATAAAATTAGCATAATCATATTTAAGCATAAAATTTATAAGCATAGCTTTATAAAGGCATAAACGAATCAAACTATAATGAATATAGTCATAATCATCTTACGCAGAATAAGTAACTATGTAAAATAATTAAAAGGCGGCTTAGGGGTGGCCCAAGGACCACCCCCGCCGCACCTAATCCTACTTTGACACTATATAATATAGGAAATACTGGTTAAAGTAACTTTTTTATTTGTCATTAATTTCATTATTTTTATACCTATTCAATTTTAGTAATATATACTATTAGGCGACTGTACACTATGCCTAAAAACATTGTGCAAATTATAACTATGCATATAATTATATATATTATTATATGCAAATATATTAGACCTAAATATAATTATTCCACAGTACATATGCTGCTAAAAATCAATTATGACCAAGTATAATTATGACAAAAAAAGTATGCCACATTCATTGTGCCAAAACATTTTAGGATTACATATATTATGTTAACGAGAGGTATACCTGTCTCAACAACCATGATAGTTAGAAAGTTGCAATTTTCACAAATGATGTAAGTATTTATGTTGCCGCTATAACAACAAAATACAAAAAAATAGAATATAATAAATAAGGGCTCCCGTACAACAAACGTGTTTTTTTTGCCATTTTGGTACGGAACCCTTTGTGGACGAGTCCAACTCGCACTTGCCAGGTTTTTAGAGATACCGATGGTACGGAACCCTTCGTGTGTTAGTCTGACTCGGACCTGGCCGGTTTTTTAATGTTTCCGATGGACTTCCACAAGCACACTGCACAAGTTATCGTAAGTAGGTAGGTACCTACGTAGATAGGTACGAAGTTACCACGACTTCCTCTCAGTGGAATTGAGAGGAACGAATGATTTCTTACTGCCTCCGGATTGTCCAACGCTAAAAGAACGCCACGTGTATAAATAGGTTTTACTATGTGAAAAATGTATATTTTCTCATTTTGAAAAATAGTCAGTTGAAGCCTGCCGCAGATTTTTTTTGAATTCGATCAAAACTCGGCGAGATAAAAAATGTTGAATGTGACCATTTTTGCGCTTTAAAATGGTTGTAACTTCTTTAAAATGCATTTTTTCGAAAAAATCACTAAGCAAAAAGTTTTAAAAACCAACTTTTTATCAGTTAACAAATTAATTTGTTTATAACAATTAATAGCCCAACCGCACAAATTTTGTTTTCTTACCATTCGACGCCTTTTGGTCCAAGGTTTACAAAAAGTACAAATTTGTATAGGGGCAATCACATTTTCAGTGATTGGTCAGTCATTTTAGTTTTTCAGGGGGTTTGCCGCTTGCCTATGTATGAAGCGAACCGTTACCTAGTTTACTGTTTTAGACTGAGTCTATATTTGTATTGTAATTTCTTTGTCTCCATAGCTCACAAAGCGTGAAATTCAAGATGTTTTGTGATCAATAAGTTCTATAATCACTCGTTCTATTTCGGCGCTGACCAACGATGTGTATCTGATCTGTGTTGCCCAAAACTTTGAACCAGATCATGGTTATCTAATAAATTAGGATTCTTTGGATAACTTTAGCTTTTTTAGTTGCCTACCTAATTTTATTATTTAACGCTTTTTTCTACGCAAGCGGAAACGAAAATGAACATTCACAAATTTATTGTATGAAAGTTACTGCATTCATACAATAAATTTTGCAGTAGCGAAGAAGCATGGCTCTACTACCCACATTTTAACAGGTCTACAAAATATTTTTCATCTATATATCTATATTAAGTATATACAAATACACCTTTCTCCAAGACAAAAGATCATTTATATATTAAATCAAAACTGACCGTACAACATGTAAGTGGTAAAGAAACCATACCGCGATTCAGCTTTAAAGTACAGCGCCATCTATCGAGGCATCTGAGAATTACACACTCAGGCTCTAAAAGTGGGTCATTTCTTACCTGATACGCGGGTTGAAAGTGATACATTTTGGCCCTCGGCATCGACGGAAAAGTAAAAAAAAATCACATTTTGAGGCAATGGCAAAAACGTATACAGCCTACAGGTCTATTAAGTCAATACAACATTCTGGTTTTTTAAATGGTCATAAATAAAAAAGAGTTGAGCTGCAATAAAATAAAACGTAAATAGCACAAACAATAATTATTTGGACAGTTATACCGTAAAATACCCAGTATTTTACGGTAATAAAAAAGTCTAAATTATGTTATTTGAGACTTCAACTAAACCTGACTAACCGCCCGCCGCGGCGCCGCCATAACGCCTCACGCCTATCAAAAATAAATTCTCTATGGCGCTTCAAAAAATTGGCATTAACTGAAGATATTTAAAAACTAAAGACATGGAAAACCATATGACTATGATACTAACTAATGAAAAGGCGGTATAATCAAAAGACCATGTTAGCGTGCCCTAAAACTGGGCGCCACTGGAAATACCTTCTGCGTGTGAACCAGAGACGCCCGGCAACGGACGTAAGAGCGGCCTCGGGCTTGGGCCGCGGAATTAAAAAAAAAGCCTGCCCTAAAAGAGGGCGAATGAAGAACAAAAATTTAAAAAAGGCGAGAAGTTCGATACTTGATACGCGATCAATCTCTATTGTCATAATTTTTATTTATTTGCTTTCCTATTCGAAATGAAAAGTAGAGTGTGTAACTCGGGTGAAAACACCCATTTCTGCCTCGAACTATTGGCGCCAAAATGTCTCGTCAGAAATGGGATGCCTTGTTAGGAAGCTGCCTCTCTCTTTCGTTTGTTGTACTTTGTGGCAGCGGCACAGATTTTAATCATAATCATTTATTTATTTGTGGAATATAGGTTCCTTTAGGTCTTACAATTTATTATCTGTTACACTATATCCTACCACATTGTGTGATGTACAAATATGTATTATAGTTTATCTTAAATGCCAAAGAGTATGTATCAGAAACTCAAACAGATGTATATTCAAACAGTCAGTAAGGTTTAAGGTAGGTATTGACGTCCGCCGAGCTCCAATGGAAATACTTTCTGGTGCGTAGCAGAGACGCCCGGCAACGGGCGTAGAAGCGGCCGCAGCATTGGGCCGTGGAATTAAAAAAGAAAAGGTATTGACGTCAATAGACTACCTAGCTTTCAGTCAAAAAAGAACTATCAACAGATTACCTGACTAGTCGTGACCACAACATCATCACCGCTGTGACATTTCACTCAATCACGTTTTATATTCGTGATTAAAAATATACTTTTATTAGGAAAAAAGATTTGCAATCAATGAAATAGAGTAATAAAATAGGAAATTGATTGCTCTAAATAAATGCTTAACGGTTTCTTTATGTAAGTGGTAGGTATCCTAGGTCCACGTTTTACTTCACCAAAAGTAATTTAAGGGCCATATTTAAACTAATTTAAGACATTTTAATAATAACTAGTTATCCCAACGAACTTTGAATCGCCTCAAATATAAAAAAAACCTTCCCTACACTTCTACGAATATTTAATATTTTAATATTTCATGCAAATGTATGTAGTATTAATTATAATTGAAAAACGCGACGGACGGACAGACAGACAAATTGTCGTATTAAATATATAAATTATAAGACTTAATTACTAGCTGTTTAAACCTGCCCTGAACTTCTACAAAGATTTTATGAACATTTTACCCTTATACTTAGTTTCGTTATGTCTGTCCGTCTGTCCTCGGCTTTACTCCCAAACGGTTAGTGCTAAAACATTAAACTTAGCATGAATATGTATATTTACTATGTTGAAAGTGCTGAAATTAAATTTTGTTTTTTTTTTTCGTTTTGGGGTACCTCCCTTACATAGGTAGGATTTCTAAAAACATTAAGAGGTTGTTAAGATGAATATAAATAACGATTTATTTATTTGTATATGTCATTAAATGGATCTTACAAACGTCAGTAAGTACTTAAAATAAAAATATTATTGCTTCTATATTTACATGTACTACCAGATTCGCAAAGCAATAGGTAGAACCGACAGAAAGAACCTGGCAATAAAACTCACGGCCTCTCTTTTCACTGATAGGTAAATTACACGTTTTCTTAAGATATGTGGACGAATGTACATTGGTCTCGTGTCAAATGATTTTTTGATTCAAGCACCTGTTTGCGAGATGTTTAGCTTTGAAGAGCATGTTCTTAGAGAAAACAGGGCGCCCTCCCTGTGTAAAATCTAAATCATGTACTGAAATTGGAAGGAAAACTACATTTAGCGGATTAGATAGCTCTGTTAATTCAGGAGTTATAGAGGCTATTATAGGTGACTACGGAACCCTATTCTAGGCGTGGATCGACACGCACTTGGCCGGTTCTGTTTTATTTTAAGACTAAAATTAGCCAAATAGATCCAGCCGTTTTCGAGTCCGAACGAACAGAAATTAAATTTTCCGTTTTAAGTAGTACCTACCTAATATAGGATAATAGATTTTTTTTCACAAATTAAGTAGGAAACAAATATCTAGGTAATAGATTCAAATTCTAACACATAGATTACGCGGTAGCGTATTTAAAACATCGGTGTTGAGGTGGTGTCGAGGCAATCAAAGACTCTTCATCAGGAATAGAAGTGCTGTAGGTCAGCGGCTCGTTAGGAGCCTCAGCATGCCATCACAGTTAGCATCGAATTCAATCAACATTTCACCCAATTAACTCATCATTACTCCAGTCTATCACTGTTCACTGCTGAAAATAGGCCTCTCCAATGAGTTTCCAGTGGAGAGGCCCATTGCCACCTGCTTCCAACGAGACCCAGTGGCTTTTACTAGGTCGTCGTCGGTCCGTCTGGTAGGGACACTGCATATTATTTCAAAAATGTGTTTATTTAATCTAGTAACTAAATTTTTCTGTGACGGCGGAACAGTAGGTATTGTCCAGCCCACGTGACAGAAAGCTCTCTATTTTACATCAGGTGGTATCTAGCACATTGGTACATTGATAATTATCGTCAAAAATAAAACATGTGGAAGTATAATTTCATAGAAAATATTAACATTAATGCTCTCAGTCCGTGATAATTATAAGAAATTGGCGCAAAAAGTTATCTGAAAAATCTTATGAACGTCATTGTATTTTTTTATGAATTTTTCTATGATACAAAAATTTAAGTCTTACCTATCCTATACATCCAAAAACCACGTAAAATGAAGTTACAATTTCGCAGGTCCCACGTAATAGGCCAAATCCTGACATCTAATGAAACTGAGACTAAAAAACCAAGAATAATATCTTAATATTTTTCTTTGGAATACAGCTCTATGCATTCTCTTAGGCCGGCGGCTCTTTCGCTCAGTATTACAGTTACTATAAATACAAGTAGTTACTGTGTTAACCGATACATTACCTCAGAGCTCAGAGCAAGGGGCTCACTTAACCCCCCGACTAAACCAAACTAAATATCTTGTGAAAGTTTTGGAAGGTAGAAAAAAATTGTTATTAAAATTGTGCTTAATTTATTTGTAGCTTAATTTTTTAGTGTTCTTTTTGTGATTTTTAAGATAAATAAATTCGTTACTTTTTTTTAAACTGTTAATGTAAATTATTAAAATAGATAAAATGGTGTTTTTCAGTTCGACTGTAACTACGATGACGACTTTTGCCACAGTTTTATTTTTAGTTGGTAAGTTTTAAAGATTTTTAATAACTTTTTTATAATATAAAACTGGAAAAGTTAATAAAAAATAAACTGCTCTTGATTTTTAAATGTATTTAAACTACACAATTTATATTTTAATATACCATGTTATGTTTGTTGAATTTTAGAAAAATCTACACAATTTAATTTTTATGAGCATTTTACCATTAAGATAATCGCCTACAATTAAAATAAATTGTTTTAAAATAGATTACTACTTATTAATTAAGGGATCCCACAATCAATTACAATAAATATCATATTTTAGTGTTTAATCATTATTGAATAGTGGTACATATTTCATGAATTTTTTTAACTCATTTTGACAATTATTTAAAAGTATTCTTATGTACATAATACATAACTTCCTACAAATATTGTTAAGTTACAGTATTAGTACACGGGCCGTAGAACATTGAAAAATATTGATTAACAGCAAGCTCATTTTTCGTAAGTAGCTTTATTTTACCGAGTCTCCCACATATATCTCAAAAAGAATATAAATATAATAACTTATATAATATATTTTTATAATAACTATTATATTAATAACTATTATATTATATTTATATAATAACTTTTTTAGCGCAAGTCGGATCGATGGGAACTTGTGATATTTGATTTATAATGATGTACTTAATACCTGCTCCACTTTGCAGCTCTATACGAATTAATGCAACCTTACAATTTTGTTCCGAATATTTTAACTGGATAACTCTGTTAGCTACCTCATTTGAGATTTCTTTTTGAGATATATGTGGGAGACTCGGTAAAATAAAACTACTTACGAAAAATGAGCGTGCTGTTAATCAATATTTTTCAATGTTCTACGGCCCGTGTACTATATTGTCTGTGGTATTGTGTGTGTACCCACCTATCTAGACATTTACTTAATAATAATTATCAACGATTGAACATATCGAAAATGAAACAGCTCGTGGAAAACTAGAAACAGCTGGAAACTACCTATTAATTGTGAGAAATACTACTTTAACTTCGCAAAGTTAATATATTTTTATAAGGAATGAAACTTTACAATATTATAGCTTTTACATCAGAATAACACATAGGCTACAATTTATAAAGATATTGTGTGAATTGTTCAAAATATGACGCGGCGCGACGGGAACGGGAAAAAATCCAAATTACCACGCGGACGAAGTCGCGGGCGACCACTAGTATAATATAACGCAAAAACTGTCTTGGGCTGGACTTGAACCTTTCCAGTAGGTACTACCAAATGATGAAGACAATACTAGTACAATACCTCTAATATTGCGATCACTACGAGTATTGCATCAATATCGCGACTTACGGTGTTGCCCAGACTCACCACGAGGTACCGGAGCTGACTCGCATACGCTGAGCACACCACCCATATGTGGAATGCGGTGTCTTCGCCGGAGCTGTATTGACACTGGGGTAGTGTGACCTCACAATGGATGCGGTGCAGAGACAAGACTTACCTAAGCATCCGTGCCCGGTAATAATCTGCGACGCACGATACGTGAGGTCACCGTGTCGCCTCTGCAGCCACTCGTCCATGATCGGTCCGACCGCCGCGATGGTGGTGGTTCCCCGCCTAGGTTTCCATGTCTCTATGAGAACTGGGCGGAGTTGAAACCGCTGAGCCGCAGGCCTAGAGTCCCACTCCAGCGCCTCCTTGAGCCATTTCGACTCTCGCTTCCAGGTCCCATGGAGGGGTCCCGGCTAAGAGACATGCAGTCTTCTAGGGCAATCGTGCGGTACCCTCTTATTATCTTGACGGCCAAGGTCTTTAATGGTCTGTTTAAAATAGACACGTTGTTGCCCGTTAATCCAACCATACAAGTTAATCGTAAGTATAGGGTCATACTCCGCACAAACACACTTGGGCATCAGTCGTGAAAGCTTGACTGTTGCTTCGTCACTCAGGGAACCAAACTTCGAAAATTGAGGGCTGCCTCCTGGTGCGTTGCTCCTCGCACTAGCACGTTACGTCGACGCACTCAGGCAACGCACCTCGCAGCACCCTTTCTTTCCGATGTTCCACAGAAAGCGGCCCTAGGACCAACCCCTGTCGAACTCAGCACGACACATCTCGCCGAGCCGGCCCAAGCTAGCTGGGGTAAACTATGGCCCTCTCGGAGAAATATACCGCAATACGTCGGAGGTAGAGATGCGTTCTGTGGTACACGAATTCAAGGGTGAGGTGTTTTTAAAAGAGTTGGCGATGTCAAGCGACAACGTCACCACAACCTCGCTACGCGACATTGGTTCCTCCGCGGACGGACATGACGAACAAAGCATAAGTAAATACACTCGCGTACCTATATTATTAGGTAGGTACTACCTACTTATCACGAGAATGATGATCGAGAGCCAATATCGATTAGGAAATTACGTATTGAGGTTCAATTCCACAGCACACGCACTAAATATGCAAACTTGTTTAGTTTTTTCACGCTTTCCTATTCCTATTCTCATTTTCCTAATACTTACCTACTGTAGGTAATTATTAAGTGTTTCCCGAGTAATAAATGTAGATAATAATAAATTTAAAGTGTGGAGGTTATATAAGGCGTCTGGTCAAATTAAATTGGGAACTTATAAGGACCGAATGTTGTGGCATTCGTCGGGGGAGGCTTTTGGCAAGCAGTGTGTCAATCGGCTGAAATGATGATGAGTTATATGAGAATGAGACCATTTTTTTAAGTGAACAACTTATTGGTTAGGCGAAGGGAAGTTTCCCAATCCAAAAAGGTCACAAATCAGGTCAAGTTTTCTAGTCTATTCCATATTCGACGCTCATGTATGTTGAGACAAAAAAGTCTAGGAAAGAGTAGGTAGGTAGGTTATAGAAGAGAGACAATAGAGGCTGCGTAGAGAGTGATCTCTTCGCAGCTTCTTCTGACCTTGAGCGCTGAGCTCAGGGTTGGTTTAGACAATACAAGTGATTTTTAGTTTTGGCTTCAGCTGCATTTGGATATGCAAAATCTTTTTTGTATGTTACAAGAAAACTTTACTGAACTTTACTTAACTTTAACTGTTATATACCTACCTACAACATACAAACTGGCGATTAGAAAACAGTTGTCGTGAGTTTTTATTGACAGGTTCTTTACGCACAAAAAAATTCAAAATCCTTATTTATCTTGGTCAAAACTTAGGTACTATGAGTATCTATGTCCGGGCGCCACTGGAACGCCAGAGACGCACAATGGACGTAGGAGCGCGCGTGCGGACTTCCCAACGTGGTAATCAGAAGTCCATTTAATATGACTAGATGGGTTGTATTCAGCCACAGTGCCTTCCGTGTCCTTAGGCAAATTAGTCGATGCAGCACATACCTTTCGTGTATCAGCACGTGAATGAGGTTACCGATGCAAAGACAAGGTCGTGGAAATTACTAATGAAAGTAGGGAGGGACGGGAGTGACTATATACGAGGGCTAATAAGAGTCTTTATCCACATTAGGGATGAAGACTGTGTATGGATCGGTAGGTACTAATCCCAAAACGATAGATATAAAAGGTGATTAACACCGAAAACAACCAAAACAAAATGAGGCGGCCCAGCCCCACCTCACAGTGACTGTTAGTTGTCATGACCCGTTTGTTCCTCGGTGTCAATGACCTTTTAAATCAATCTATTTGGGACTAAGTATAGTGCGTATCTATTGACTCTGTTGCTACCTAGATAATAATAATTACTATTCTATGTATCGTGTACAGGTGAATTTATCAAGTGGGCTTGGACTACCAAATCCGATACTATAAGGACTAACAAAAAATGCTCAAAGGAGTCACGAGCCCGTTTTTGATGAAACTTAAAATCCCATTATTGGATTTTTGTAAAATCTAATATCCTAGCCGGTAATCGAACCCGTTGATTTGGAAAAAAAAACTTTTATTATTACATCATATGATAGTCTCGCTGTTAAGTATCAAATTTTGGGATCGCTATTCCTTATAGTTTAGGATTTGGCAATACACTTGAAAAATTCATCCTCCTGACTAATACCACTCGTATTAGTAATTTTTTTTGTTTCTGACAACTATTATAACTTACCTACTTACGTTGCAAGTTGCAATTAGGTACGTTTTACTTTGCTTTGTAATGTGTGATGTGAGCCTGAATAAATATACATATTATATTAGGTAGGTACTCACACAGATAAATATTGTAGGTAGGTAGATAATCGATATTGCATCAAATGCTTCGGTAACGAATAACTTTTATTACACTTCAACAAATTGTTAGTACTAAGCAGTTAATTTAATTTGACAAATTGAATAAATTATATCACGACGCCACCCGACAGCAATTCATTCAGAACTAGTAAATAACATTAAATTGGTTGAATGAATATTATATAACAGAGGAATCGACCGACATTTTGTTTACGAGGAAGCATGCAGGTGCTTCCACACGCAATAGTAAAAAACACTTCCTTTCCGCATTGACCGCTTATCTAAACATCATTCCCTTTAATTAACTAAATGAGTGGGTTAAATAGGGGCTTGTGAGCAACATCTAGTCAGGCCGGTCTTGGGATGTCGTTAGGGGTAGTTGAAGCCCTAAATCAAAAATCCGACCAGTCTAACTACAGAACTTTAATATTGCCCATGGGTTGTGGAGGCCAGATGGCAGTCGCTTCACGTGAAATATCGAAGTTCAGCCAAATTGCAGTTAGACTGGAAAGCCGACCCCAACTGCGTTGGGAAAAGGCTCGGTGGATGATGAGTGGGTTAAATAGAGATGTTTATAAATAATAAAACTGTGGAAATTGTCTGCTATCTATATCTACTTAATTAAAACTGAGTTTGTTCCGGCCACTTCCGGCTAAAATTTGAAATGGCTGGATCAATTATAACGGTACTTTCACAAGCAGATAGCGTATGTTATCAGGTGTAACTTAGGCTACTTTTGATATCAGTAAGGCGTGGGCATCAGTTAGTATTTTATATTAGACTTTAAAACAATCTTTAAAACATCCGCGCGTCGCAAAATCCGATTGCAGGAACGTTACACGTATCTATCTTTAAGATCTCACAAAAAAAAAATTGTACGTCGACACATAGAGTTAGAGAAGCAATTGATTTGGAAATAAGAAATCCGATTAAAAAGGTACAAATTCCCAAGATTATTTAAAATTAAAGTGCTAACTTAGTAGACAATTAAAGCTGCTGGAAATTGTCAATTTGGTGCCTAATTTTGGAACAATTATGTACCTATCTAATGAACTTGCAACACATATGTACAAGCATACCTTTATCTTCCAGGCACACTATCTCTGGCTACTGCTGCTCCCATACCACAAGAATATGAATACGAATACGACCATCATCCAGCTCAACAGCCAGTCCAACAGTCCCAAGAACCACAGGAATCCGCCAGCCATTACGACGCTTACATCCAAGATGTCAAAGCAGCAGCCAGTAGCGGCGGCAAAAAAGGTTTCTCCCAAGGTTCTGGCTTAAGAACAATCGCTGTAGGGTCAGCTAATCAGGCTAAAACTGCGTTAGGAAACCAGGCTGCTGCAGGTTATCAAGCTGCCTATGTAGCAAAGAATACGCTCGCTCAGTCGGCTGCTCAAGCCAGCGCTACTGCTCAGGCGGCGTTAGCTGGTAAGCAGGTGATCCTGTCAGGGTTAGAACAGCAAGTGAGAGATGCTAAAGTGGGTTTGCAAGGTGAAGAGATGCAATTGCAGCAGGCTAAGAGATCGGCGCAGGCTGCAGCTCAAGCGGCACAACAGGCTATGCATCAGGTATGTTGATTAATTTTGGTCGACGTCCGCGGCTTCGCCTGCTAGTTTTCTCATTTAAAATTCCGACGAAGGATCCCTCCTTTACCGGAATAACAAGTAGGTATCTTCATCGTCCTCCGAGCCTTTTCCTAATCCAGTTGGGGTCGGTTTTACAGTCTAACTGCGATGCAACTAAACTTCGACATTTTTCTAGGAGCGACTGCCCGTTTGATCTCCACAACCCATGGGCGATTGCGAAGTTCTGTAATTATATACAAGTCGGATTTTCTATTAGGGCTGCAACTACCCGTAACGGCTGCCATAGATGTTCATATAACAACTGGGACCGATGGCTCCGAGGCACGGTGGGGTTTCAATGTCTTAAGAAATGGTCACCCATCCTAAGACCGCTTTTGCTACGTGTAACCAAACCTACTTGGTTATAATTTGGCCACGGGCCACGAACCCCTCATAAACCTATAATATCATTCTAGAATCTTAGTAGAATGTCCAATGTCAATATTTACGCACTGATAAATCATTGTGATACGCACGGTCACGATCAATTGCTTCATAAATATATTTAAAAAAAGGTTTGCATACTTACCAATTCACGTGTATCTATGACGACAATGAACGCGGCTTAAAAAAAAATTACTTGGCAACATGTTTTTTACTAAAATTATCGCAACACTGAAACAATAAGTAAAAACTGAATTAAGTTAAACGAAAAGGATAAAAAAACGCAGTTGTGTAAAACAGTTCAAATCAGTTTTACGAAAACTACAAGAAAAAGAATTTGCCGCCATTTAAAAGCTGTACTGAAAGAGACTGAAAGTAATTCTAATAATTATACGTAAGTGTCCGGTAGTATTGCAAATCCAATAACGTAAATAGGTAGTTGTAATGAGTTGATATAACACTTCTAACCGTGATAATAAAAAAAAAATATTACTATTGATAATAGTAATATTATTCTTATTGATATAGACACGGTGGATAATATATTAGGCATGCAAAAAATCGAGTGAACGAAACGCTTTATCTACACGGATAGGTGTAGGTAGGTACCTATAATATTATATATGCGGCTTCGCTCGCTTGACAAATGATATAGAGAACCACTCTATCCATTGCGTACTTTCTAAGATCTAAGCATGCTTACATACAAAGGAAGTCGCTTCCGTCCGTATGTGTGCTTAGATCATTAAAACTACGCAACGGTTGTGGTTTTCACTAATGGGTAGAGTGGTTCCCTATATCATTTGTCAAGCGAGCGAAGCCGCGGGCGTTCGCAAGTATTAGATAAAACGATCATGTTACTGGACGAACATAAAATTCTAATGTGTTTTTTTAATCTTATGGCTTGGTACTCTTGGTGATTCCATGGTATACTTTAGCCAGAGGTAAATAATATTCTCGCAGGGTCGACGACTTTTTAACCGGAGCCAGGCGGTTTCTGAAAAGGCTATAGTTAGGCATAGACCACATCCATACGTTGCGGTAGGTTAAACAAAAATCCGAAGAATATAACCGGCCTCTATGCCTAGCGTATGTGGACTATGAAAATGCCTGATTCGATCGAGACTTGGGCCGTCCTGAAGTCCCTCTAGCGGTGTCAAATCGACTATCGGTACATCGAGGTGCTCAAGTGCTTGTACCAAAACGTCACTATGTCAGTGCGACTACAGAACCAAACCTCGAACCCTATCCAGCTGCAGAAAGGAGTGAGACAGGGAGACATCATATCCCCGAAAATATTTACCGCTGCGCTGAAAGATGTAATATTTTGAGGTTCTGAACTGGAAAGAACTCGGCATCAACATAAACGGCGAGTACATCACCCATATTCGATTTGCCGATGATATAGTGGTCATGGCTAAGACCCTGGAGGAACTCAACACAATGCTTGGTGACCTCAGTAAGGCGTCCGAACGAGTAGTGCTTAAATGAACTTGGACTAGACGAAAATCATGTCGAACGTCCATATTGTAGACGCTCGCAGTTGTCGACGATTATGTGTACCTAGTACAAACTATCCAATTTGGTAAGTCCAACTTCGAGAAAGAGGTCAATCGCCAACTTGGCTGGGCAGCGTTCGGCAAGCTATGTAACATCGTCCAACATACCGCAGTGTCTGAATAGTAAGGTCTTCGACCAATGTGTGTTGACAGTACATGCCAGCTATGACCTACGGAGCTGAGACATGGCCAGTGACGGTACGCCTTTTGCAGAAGCTCACTGTCGCCCAAAGAGCAAAGGAAAGGGCTATGCTTGAAGTGTCACTTCGCGATTCGAATTCGTAACGATGAGATCCGAAGGACGACCAGGATAACCTACATAGCCCAAAGAGTCGCCAAGCTTAAGTGGCAGTGAGCAGGACACATCGTAGAACCGATGGCCGATGGGGCCAAAATGTCGATCGTACTGGTAGATGCAGCGTGGGTAGGCATGTCACAAGGTGGATTGACGACATCCTAAGGGTCGCGGGAAGCCACTGGATGCGGAAAGTGCAGGACCGAATATTGTGGTATTCGTTGGGAAGGCATATGCCCAGCAGTACGCGTCAATCGGCTAATTATGAGCATAATAATTATTATGTCTTACCTAAGTATACTTAGTTACTTGGTATTACGTTGGTGTCTAATCATTTAAAAAGGTCAACAAACAGATCTTGTATTATTGTGACTAAATTAATTTAAAATACGTATTGAAACTGCAAATCCTATTAAATCTGTTATCTCTATTGTTAAGTTTAGTAATACTGCTGGCGAGAAATTTGTCGCGCAACGGATCTCTTAGGAAAGACTTGGTACTGTGACCGTAGCAAATTACATTTTGAAATGAAGTTGAAATATTACATCTTTTAATATCGGTTTGAATTGAATTGCCCCGTGGCATATTTTGATTAAGTAGGTATTTAAAAATGTTTAGGTCTATAAAGCGTTTTTAAATATTTGACAAACGATGAGTTCAGTGAGAACGTCCGCTGCCTACCTACTTAGGTTGCACAGACGGTAGTTAGTTGAGTGGTTGCAAAAGTAAGAAAATACTTAGACAGCAAAAGGCAAGGCGAGATTGTAACCTATAAAAACTACAAAGATAAAGATATCAATGATTAGGTACCTACCTAACTACAAAAACGCGTTACAGTAAGAAAATACTTAGACAGCAAAAGGCAAGGCGAGATTGTAACCTATAAAAACTACAAAGATAAAGATATCAATGATTAGGTACCTACCTAACTACAAAAACGCGTTACAAATCTATTTGAACGACCATTATTAACGGTTAAAATTGAGAAAGAAACACTAGACAAATTCATTATCATTTGCAACACATTTTAATTTATCAGAAACGGTCACGCTCTATTTCTATCCCACGCGATTTCTTGTGGTCTTTGATATTGGCTGAAAAGTCGACAGAAAAAAGAATTTTAAGTATGTAGGTATACCAATTTCAAATCCTGTGTTGTCAGTATGTTCATATCATTCCGTTTTACGTGTGTAACTAAAAAACATTATCACGGTTTTTTTACTTTAAAAAATTAAAAATGTTGCAGAAACAGGGGTTGAAACAAAATTGCGGGTATCCGCTAGTTACTTATATTAGGTACCTATACAAGATTAAACCTGAAACAGTATACCTACACATCTGTGGCCATTTGATCTTAACATTGAGTGAACAATTTCCTTCCTTACGCAGTCATCGGTTACAATTGTGCACTCGGCTGGAAACTTTCACTGTCGTACCAACACGCTTTAGGTATTCATAAGCAAACAAATTAATACTAGATACAATACAATAATAACGCGAACGCAACACTCAGCTATACCTATGCGTATTACGTAATGTTAATCTATGATTAAAACTTATGATACTTTAATATTACTTATAAAAAAACATGCAAGTAACTAGTTCGAATCGAAAACATATTTTACTTATAGACTATAAGCAGCAATGATAACTGTTGCAAAAACGAAAAAAAAATCTTTCAAGAGCTTCCGTTGCGTGCGCTGCATCGGTCAAATCGGTCAGCAATCGGTTGAAGATACACAATAATTTGCTGTCAAACATAAAGCGAGAACATTTGGCGTGTAAGAATAATGGGCAAGCCTATTGCCGCTTACCGGGGAAGTTTATGTTTGTTTGAGCCCCGTTCGTTGATTAGCAGATGCAACAGTTGCAGGTTAGAACGACGTGGGCCTCTGAGATATCAGTGGCAGTCCAAGGACCCAGATTTTTTATTTTGTCAAAATATATTAATAGGCACAAGAAACTGAAATAACATATCTAATTCTCCATTGCTCAAGGTCAACGTGATCCAAGCAGCTCTCAACGCTGCCCAAGCAACTTCAGAGAATGCCAACGAGGCCGCTTCACAAGCCGCAGGTGAACTTGGAGCTCAGACCGCCATGGTAGGCGCTGCACGACAGAGGCTTCACGCTTTGCAAGAACAGCTACATGGAGTCAGAATCGATTTCGAAGCTACGCAGGCGGCAGCAAGGAAGGCTCAGGTAACTCATCAGCTCATCACTCACTTACAGGCAGAAATACTTCTCGTCTTTATCCCCGAAGGCGCCTTCGGGGATAATTAACATTAATTTTAACATCACGTATTATATTTCAACCAACGTCA
The DNA here is from genome assembly GCA_963556515.1 of Nudaria mundana. Classification (NCBI taxonomy): domain Eukaryota; kingdom Metazoa; phylum Arthropoda; class Insecta; order Lepidoptera; family Erebidae; genus Nudaria; species Nudaria mundana. Next base: position 17,681,213 of record OY748306.1, on the reverse strand, counting down.
GTGGTCAGTTCTCTTTTAGGGGGAGGGGAATGCTTCAAAATTTATATCCAGCCAATTATATAAAGCCAATAATATCTAATAAATAATAATAATATAAAGTACCAATAATTAAGTTAAGTTTTTTTTTTAATTTGCAGTTTAGGATTTGAAATTACTCTTTGCTTTGAAAAGAATTCACGCAATTTGAGTTGATTCTGTTGCCATTTACTGCAATTTTAGGTAAGCATAAGTATTTTAAGAGCCAGATGCTGCTTGCAGCAGATTCATGCAGGGAAAATTGATAATATAGATATAACTATAGGCTATAATAGGTGTGCCATGTAAACAATGATTTTGTTTCTTTACTAGAGGGCTTAATTTATTGTAATGGACTTGCGGATGGTCTTGTCATTCAACCTTTCCTCAAAAATATTTTTTTGAAAACTGATAGGTTTATTATTTCTATCTCACTAAGTTAGTTTGAATATGAATGCTTGCACTTATACGACGACCGCGTTGGTCTATGCTTGCACTATATTACAGAACAAAAAGGCTCGCGACAATTTGTCAATTTGTCGTAACGTCAGCATATCTATTAACCGTAGAATCGAGGGCCAAACGGACTACGAACAATAATACATTCATTATTTCCTAGAAAATTTTGCACTATCAGTAAAAATATTTTTGCATAAACAGGTAACACAGAGGAACACGAAGATGTACATATTTGAGGACATAAAAATATCTTTGTTTTACTGACATCTCAAGAATGAAGATTAAATTTAATTTTCTAGTTATTTTGTATTTACATAAATATATTTTTTTATAGAGTTCACAATCTTTTTTTCTTCAAAACTCACACATATCAACGCTTTTACGAAGTAGATCTTTTAAAGCTTTGTCATTATTCCAATTCACTCACTATATACGACTCATTATATTTTGAGGAACGAAATATTTCCATTTGATATGGGTTCAAGGATTTTTGGGAAAAACGATTGAAAAATGTTTATTGTTCCATTCCAGGGGGCAGCTCAACAAGCACAGGCCAACGCAGCGCAGGCAGCGGCTAAAGCAGCTGCAGCTGGTCTTGGTCAGCACAAGGATTCATCTCACGAAGGTACAGCCGCTGAGGAGTACCAATTGGCTCCTCAGAACCAGGAACAGGATAGCCAGGAGTATTATACACACCAGTCGAACTACCATCACTAGTAACATAAGGTTTTAGGTGTCCAAGTTCGGGTATTCTTGCGCTTTTTTAATTTTTTGAATCTACATAATCTTTTTACTGGATTAGATTTGGTTAAATTTGTTAAAAAAATTACAATTTAAGTAAATCGTAAAATAAAATTCGGCAAGACTTTCGTTTTATCGATTGTAAGATATAAATGGACTATATTTCGAGTCAATTCTGCATGTGTCTATTCTTTGATGTTTTTTACTATTTTCTTCTATTTACTTATTCTTCTATTACCTTAAAAAGATCAACAAATTGAATAGATCAAGAATCTCCGAACTAATATTGGGTTATTATTACTATAGGATATTTTAGTTAACAAAATATTTATTACATCTTCGAATCCTATTCTAATGTTAACCTAAATATTAGGTTGTAAATAAAAAAATATACTTACGTAATTTAGATATTGTGATATTTTTTTATGTTTTAACATTTTTTATTATTTTCTAAAAGAACCAGAGCTTATATTAATATTTTGTTATAATTACTGCAGTTTGAAAGTAAATCTAGAAGGTCCAACTGTGCAACATGTAACGCAATTTGTATAAAACGCGAACTAGCAGAGAATAGTTACCTAAAATAGAAAAACAGAAGGAAATAGAAACAAGTAAATTTCGTTTTATTTTCTCTTCTTTTATTCTCTGCGAGTTCTATTCAGTTCTATTCAGATTTTCTATTCTGTTCAGTGGATTAAAGTGGAATAGAGCGATAATTTTGTACTTCTATACTTATTTTAATATTTTTTCTATTATCTTTTCTGACATTAAGTTGCACGATATATATTGCGTTACATGTTACAAAGATAATACTTTAATATAAGTACTAACAAATAATTAAGTGCGATGTCTCAAAGCCATAGCGTCGACAAAAGTGTGAAAAATTAAACTTTTTTTGTTATTCCTTTTCTTTCTATTGCATCTATCATTATGACTTGACTTTTCTGACTGTACTTCTGACTTTTTACTGACATCTCACTTAGTACTGACTTTATTAATCTACCCTCGTCCTTTCCAAACACTTGCATGTTATTACAAACATTTCTTCGATTTATTTTCTTTTGGCACGACTTCTTTTCTTTCGTGCATTATGTTAAAGATCATTATGTAAGCATTCAAAGTTTAACCGTCCTCTCAAAAGAAAATAAACGAAAGTCTACCTATAAGAGGTAATTCTTTATATTTGCACTGCGCATGTGGACATTTTATGTTCAACCATAACAATTCGTTTCTCTCTCACTTATTTTAAGCGAATCTTCTAAAATAACTACAAAAGGTACAAAAATTATGCAGGTTTATGAAAGATTTGAAACTGAACCTGATACAGATATAGTGAAACGTTAGAAAATCTCAAATACTTATGAAAATAAAGCTGAAATTTAAGACGGTGGTTGTTCAAGAGCTCCCCTTTAAAGAAGCGAACCTACCAAGAGATAGTTCAAATCTACCTTCATGCACTTAGAAATTGCTGCTGAAACTGTTCCTCTAAGTATAAGAAGTAGGTACTTGCCTACTTAAGTAGGTGACACTAATAAATGCGTTTAAAGGATTATTTTCCTTCCTAGAGTACCTATATTAATATTAATATTATCTTACTTATTGTGGATGTCTACTCTACTTCAAATAAGGTCTGATAGCCTCATCTTGATTTAATGTAGGTAGCTACTCATTTTGGTACAAGTACCTACTATTCCTATTCTTCTTTCACACGGTACTTGGTCTATCTATCCGCTATAGATACTTAAATGCCTTTATACTTTGACTGGTTTGGGTTTTTAAACTAAATATACCGGCTATGACTTTGTTACATTGCCCAAAAACGAATCCGTTGATTCGTAAGTGCAACCTTTCGTATTTCAGAAAACTTTGGCCTTGTCCACGAACAAACCGTCCAGGTCAGTCAAATAAGACCTTTAACTTCTAACAAAGCTACAGAAAAATCATCTCAATCATTGGTTGACAGCACCGAAACAGAAGTTGAATCAAATGAAAAAGATTCTGGAGAAATTAGAGTACAGCCTGATTCAAATGAAACAATTGAAACACAACCTGATTCACATGAAACAATTGAAACACAGCCTGATTTTGAAACACAACCTGATTCAAATGAAACTCAAAATGATTCACATGAAACAATTGACGCACAGTCTGATTCCAATGAAACAGTTGAAAAACTGCCTGATTCAAATGAAACTATTAAAACACAGTCTGAGTTAATTGGTACAGAGTCTAAAATAGAGGAAAGTGAATCTGTAATTGAGCCAGAAATCATCACGCAAACTCCAGCACCTAAGTTCACCACAACACAACCGCTCAAGTCAGTTAAAACGAAGCAGTTACCCAAAATCCAGATGCAACCAGTTTATTCGACTTTTTACCCGTTTAAACCAATACCGCTGACCTATAAACCTGCTAAAACAATAGCTAAAAAGAATACTCCACCTAAACCAGCAAGGTTCAATAATATGATGGATACTCAGAGTACTAGAGCTACCCATAGTCAGAAAGTGTATTCCATACCACAAGTTAATTTATTAGATAACTTATACAGTAGTAGTAAATACCAACCGTATTTCACATTTTACAAATGGCAGTAGATACAAATACATTATTGTAAGTAGTTCATTGCTTTAATTTATTTATGCATGTCCAATAGGTAAGTTTTAAGTTAATAGCGCAATTACACTTGGCGGTTAGCTCATATTCCATGAAATTTGTTTTTATGCAATTCGGACAAACGAGTTCGAACGACTAGGTTACCTAGTCGAATACCTAGTCGAACTATGGGAGCAGGGTCCTTTGCCCGTGGTCCAGTGTTAACCGAATTTGAGTAAAACAATCAGTCTTTCGTTCACCCGAATACGGGCTTACGGCCTAGAGTAATAGGATAGATGGCTGTTAATTCATATCAAATTCATTTCAATTCATATCAAAAAAGGAATTTGTATGAAAAACTAAACTATGACGTCACTATTTTGTGCCGTCAAATCACTAACTAAATGATTCATGATTAAAAATTAACACAACAACCGGGTTCAAATGACCGAAATGGGACCAAATTTAAATGGGACCACTTTCGAAGTAGAAGCTTTCATTTAACAAAAATTCAAATTCGGTTCACCTAGTCCAGAGGTAGGGAGTTAAAAAAAACATAAAAAAATAATACTTTAAAAAAACCTACAGTCGAATTGAGAACCTCCTCCTTTTTTGGAAAACGATAACAAGATCGAATACAATATACGTAGACTATGTACAGTCTGCGATTCTTTATTAAAGCGTAGCGAGCGAAGCTCTCATGGTGCAAGAAAGTTCAATCCTTTCTTATGCGAGATCTCTATCAATACTTTACCGATTTCAACAATTTATATATCAAATTAAACTAGATTTAACTGACATCATTCTAACGGAGCCCGAATTTTCAATGTAGACGCTCAAAAATTTCTTTGAAAAAAAAAAATTTGAATAAAACAAATCGGTAAAGTATTGACAGAGATCTCGCATAAAAAGGATTGATTTTGGCCCTCAAAAATTTTTTTGAAAAAAAAATTTTTTTACACAAGGATATGTGATGCTTGCTACGCACTAATATGCTGCCGCGAAGCAGGGTGACGACCTAGTTTAATACTTAAATACATTTAAATTATTTATTCAAGGCAAGTTCAACACCAGTCTTGTTTTACAGTCGTCAGGTCAAGTGAGAGCCCCACTTAGGCGACCAGAACAACTCTCGGCCCTAAGAGCATGCCCTTCTTAGGGCCGAGTGTCGAATAAAGTCAATCGAAATATTCGACCAATGATATCTGAAGTCGTAGGTACATGCAGTTGTTCTTAGTTAGCGAAAAAAGGCTGGGTTCTATTAGGGTAGGGACTAACAATAATTTTGTCTCTCTAAACTTGAAAACATGCGTATTATAATATTATTAAGTATGTATAATAACCTTTAATCATCAATTTCTACAGTACAAGCGTGACGTCTCAGTTTAGTAGATAGGTAATGTTTTATACAAATTAAATTGGGAAAAATTGTCCATGCCAGTACCTACGTAAAAAACGAACTCCAGATTACTAAATAGGAACTTACATTTTGAATCTTGTTGTTAGCTAGCTTTTCGCTACATTACCTCCGCGTGAGTAAGAATTTTATTCCTCTTAGACCCTATAGGAAGGATTCTAGGTCTATGGTCATGCATGAGTGCATGACGGTTATTAACATATGGTGCATTCTTCCAGAGCCGGTGAGAGAAAGTCAGCATGAACTCGCGGAATACGTTCAACACGACGACGAGGATATTGACGAAGAAAACGAATGTGTTGAAGAGGAAGAGGCGGAATAGACCATTAGTATCCAAATGCCATTTTAGTTCGACTTTATAGTTTTTAAATTAGGACGACTCATATCGATCATTTTCTCTTCTTCTTAGCTTGATGCGTTTCAGATTGTTTTATATTATTACTGGACTAATTATGACCTAAATCAGTAAGCCATAGCTTCTGCACACACTATAAAATAATAATACTTAATTGGTAATTATGTAAGTGGGACATGTAGGACCTACCTACTTCCTAATAATATCTAAAATACAATTGGCTAATAAAAATAATCAGTGCAGGTTCCATCAAAAACGATATTTCAAAGGCTGAGACTGCTGCTCCTGACAAAAGCTCTCATTAACTTTTGCATCATACACAAGTCAAAGCTTCAATCGAATGTATCCCATTTAATTATGTTTTAGTCACGATATTAATGAAATTACTAGCAAAGTGTAGGTACACTTGTGCCTACTCCTTCGGAGATATATGCCTGATTTATGTCTGTCTGTCATATTATACCAATCCACGTCCTTATCTAGATTTGCCGCGAAAATGATCAATATGTGAAAAACCAAATATTAGGCATATATTAGGTTATATTTTATCTAAGTAGGTAGGTACTAAGAACTTACTTGTATAGGATGTGATTTGAAATGTATATTCTTTGTATTTATTTTAATTATTATTAAAATAGAAGTACGAAATTACATTTTGTTGCCTTGTATTGTTATTGAATCCTCCTGGATCCTCATCCTCCCTCTCTGAATCTATTTTGCTTGCCTGTTTGTTTGCCGCCACTTTCGTTTAAAAATTACTGACGGTTAATTTTATAACATAATCCAGAATTTAGTTATGTTAGCTTTTTCCTCACTTAAAAAGCTCGGTTCGGCACCAACAAGCACGTTTTAGATTAAGAAATCTATTATAAATACCTTTTTTTTGGTTTTTGCATTTCTGCATTTAGCCACATTTTTATTTTTATATATTTTCTAAACGATACGAAAAATGTCAAAATGACGTCTCCCACGTTCCAAGTTACGAAAGAATTGCATTGAAAAAGCCATCTATTTTATAAAAGTTTATTATATTTTTTTATTTATATTTAATCAAAATAATATTTGATAAAAATATAAAATACATCTGTATAAATGTATAGAGCATTTTAAAGTATTTTGTCATGACACATCATCTACGTATACTATCTAAGGTCATATGCGTAAAATCACCCACCAGCATCAGCATTAAGAGAAACGAAACGTTCTTTTGAAATCGTGATCTGATGTGTGTAGTGCATCAAATACAATAAAATAAATATCTATAAAATGTCTGTCGTAAAGAAGAAACGTGTTTCTAAAAAAAATAAGAAGGCGTGGGGAAAATACTGTGATATTCGTGATGTAGAAGAATTCTTAGAAGATCAACGGTTGGAGGAAAGATTAGGGTGAGTAAGGTTATGTTGACATCATGTGCGCACAAAACAAGTGTTTAATATTAATTATTATGTTTATTAATGTATTTCTCTTAGTTCTTTACTCTTCCACACACAGATTTTACATACTGTCTGGAAATTGTTAAACTGAAGTGTAATAACATCAAAAGAATAGTCAACATAGAACAGTTCCTAAAACTAATTCCATAAAAATAAATCTAATTAAAACTAGGAAATGAATGCTGGATTAATAAATCTGGTGTGTAAATAGATAAATACCCATATCCTGTAAGTAAAAATAGGTCACCATTCTGATATTTTATTTTGTGTAAATATTCAAACACTTATTTATTCCTTTGAAGATTTGTAGAACAAATTCAAAGTCTTAAGTGTATTTCCCCAAACATCCTAGATGAGTTTTAGATATATAAATAAACTAGACTCAATGCAGTAATTATTTTGCAATTGAAATATACTTAATATTGTTTTAAATTCCCATTGCAGTAAATTTGAAACAAAACCAGACAGCGAGTTATTTATAATAGACACAGGAGGCAATGAGGCTAAGAATGAAGAACAGAAGCCACTATCTGCCAAATTACAGAAAAGAGCCAAGTTGAAAGAGTTGCCTAAGTGTTTTGAGATTCTACAACCAAATTCCAAGGTGATTATAGATTTTAATTAGATTATTATGTTCTTGTTGCTAGTATTACCAGTGAAGTGCGTCTATTGGGAGGATTAGCCTTATGGGTGCATTTTATCAACCGACTTTCAAAAAAGGAGGTGGTTCTCAACTCAACTGTATTTTTATTTTTGTTACCTCATATCTCTGGACTGAGTGAACCGATTTGGAACATTTCTTATGAAAGCTATTACTTTCCAAGTGGTCCCATTTCAATTTGGTCCCATGGTTCCGTTATTTGAAGTCAGTTGTTGTGTAAATTTTTGAAGTATAGTAATGTGGAACCAACAAAACATTGACTAAAACCAACTTCAAATTACTGGAATGGGATCTTGGGATAAGGGCAGGCAGATGATAATAGGACCAAATTGAAATGAGACTATTCGAGATGCAGTTGCTTTCAATAAAAAAAAAAATTCAAAATCGGTTCACGTAGTCAAAAGATGTAACAAACATAAAAGGAACGGTTATAAATAAAAATAATTAATTTGCTGAAAGTCTATATTTAATACTGAATGGAATCAGGCATGGAATCAGGCGAAAGTCCATGATAAAACAATGGACTATCTGAAAGAGACAGCTGTCTCTAGTCTTGATAATGCCTTGTGAGTAGCCGAAACATATGTCAACGTTTTAACATGTCTTCTAGTTAGGGAAATCATTGCAATTATCTAAATTTCAACATGAATTTTCCATTGTTCTATATTTAATGTTGACCATGAAATTGAAATAGATAAGATTTTGGTTTATTTTTTTGTAACTTTTATAAATTTAAGGTTCAAGATCCAAATGCCAAACGTAATAGAGTAAATCCAATTGGATCAAAGAAAACAGCTCTAAGCAAGATAACAGATAAACGTAAAACAGAGAAGAATGTGTACCAGAAGAAGTTTGAAGAAGCAAAGAAGAATAGGAAAGTGGCTCTTGATAAGAAAAGGAAAGCTAAGAAAGTTAGAGAAACCTTCAACTTGGACTTGTGGGGTAATGAATGTGAGTATTTATTACTTATTTTAAATTAACAAGAGGATGCCAGCGGCTTCAGCCGCTTGTCAAATTGTATACTAAAACCTTCCTCGAGAATGGTTATATCCATTGGTGAAAACTGCAATAAAATCCATTGCATAGTTTTATAGGTTTAAGCATACCAGGATGGACAGACAGCAGAAATGACTTTGTTTTATACTATGTTATTCTATTATAATGTTGTCAGTAATACAACACTACATCACATCTATACCCAGGGTAGCCAAAGGCATTGGTTACGCCAGCATTACGCCAGTCACTATTGGTCCCACATAATAGGGGCCCAACCTATTGCCGCTTCTGGGCATAATTAATAAATTATATTTTATATTCTATAATTGACCGAGCGAATGCTGCCTCTTTATTTCAACGTTGACTAGTTTACTACAATTTTGTATATTAGAATGTATATTTCAGTACCAGAAGCAAAAGGCATTCCAAGTACTCTATGCAAGGAGTTCATATCACCCGAGGCCCAGTTGCACAATGTACTGACAACACAACGTCTAAGACCTAAGCCTCCGGTTGCCAACACTCTATCGACTAGAGCGGCCATTGATAAACCACATCCTGGTGTTAGCTACAACCCTTCATATGAGGTAAGTTGATAACAAAATCAATGGCAGTGGAAAGTGCATTGTATCACTCAAATACCTTTACCTAAAGTAATACATGATAACCAACTTCAAAAACCTTTTTGTTGTGTAGTTTCTTACTTACCTCAATCTTTTGTTGTGTTGTTTCTTTCTTACCTCAATCTTTTGTTGTGTTGTTTCTTACTTACCTCAATCTTTTGTTGTGTTGTTTCTTTCTTACCTCAATCTTTTGTTATGTAGTTTCTTACTTACCTCAATCTTTTGTTGTGTTGTTTCTTTCTTACCTCAAACTTTTGTTATGTAGTTTCTTACTTACCTCAATCTTTTGTTGTGTTGTTTCTTTCTTACCTCAATCTTTTGTTGTGTTGTTTCTTACTTACCTCAATCTTTTGTTGTGTTGTTTCTTACTTACCTCAATCTTTTGTTGTGTTGTTTCTTACTTACATCAATCTTTTGTTGTGTTGTTTCTTACTTACCTCAATCTTTTGTTGTGTTGTTTCTTACTTACCTCAATCTTTTGTTGTGTTGTTTCTTACTTACCTCAATCTTTTGTTGTGTTGTTTCTTGCTTACCTCAATCTTTTGTTGTGTTGTTTCTTACTTACCTAAATCTTTTGTTGTGTTGTTTCTTACTTACCTCAATCTTTTGTTATGTTGTTTCTTACTTACATCAATCTTTTGTTGTGTTGTTTCTTACTTACCTCAATCTTTTGTTGTGTTGTTTCTTACCTCAATCTTTTGTTGTGTTGTTTCTTACTTACCTCAATCTTTTGTTGTGTTGTTTCTTACTTACCTCAATCTTTTGTTGTGTTGTTTCTTACTTACCTCAATCTTTTGTTGTGTTGTTTCTTACTTACCTCAATCTTTTGTTATGTTGTTTCTTACTTACCTCAATCTTTCGACTGGGAGAACCGATGTTTTTGAATTGAAATTTGCTTCCCTAAGTGATCCCATTTCAATTGGTCCCATTCTGACAATTATTTGGGCATGGGACCAAATGGGACCAATTATACGGACAACAGACCAATAGACGGTAATTGGAAGTCTGTAGGGGCTCGTGGTCTAGTGGTAACCGACAATGTTAACACATTGCAAAGGTTAAGCAACATCGACTCAGGCCGCTCTTAGGATGGGTGACCATTTCTTAAGACATTGAGACCCCTCCCTGCCTCGGAGAGCACGTTAAGCCGTCGGTCCCGGTTGTCATACTAACATCTATGGCAGTCGTTAGGGGTAGTTGGGAGCCCTAAATCAAAAATCCGACCGGTCTAACTACAGAACTTCGATATCGCCCATGGGTTGTGAAGGTCAGATGGCAGTCGCTTCACGGAAAATATCGAAGTTCAGCCGAATCGCAGTTAGACTGTAAAGCCGACCCCAACTGAGTTGGGATAAGGCTCGGTGAATGATGATTTATGTAAATGTTTGACATGTTTTTTTTTTAACCAAACTGGTTTGCTTTATATCATAATCAAAGGTGTTTTGTACATTCATGTAATTTTAGACTATTAGAAAGAGTGACGTTTCTATACACAGGTAGAACCTGTGAGATAGATAATGTAGGTACTGAATAACGCAGTAAATGTGTTTCTAAATACCTGACTTGAGTTAGCAACACTGTCAATTTTGCTATTGTCTGTCTGTCTGTATTTGTGTTCCAGGCTTGTAAACGCATTTTTTTTGGACGGCTATCATTTCTATCATTCATTGTTGGAAACATACTTATATTAAATCACATAGATCCGGAATCGAACCTGAGACCTCAGGGACAGTACATACTGTACGTACAGTACAGACATTCACGTAGCACTCCAGCACTCCACCAGCAATTTAAAACAACTTTTTCATCTCAGGCTTATTTACGTTTTAATATTCCAGGAGCACCAAGATCTACTTCAAGAGGTATGCCAACACGAGCAGAAGATGATGAAGAAGGAAGCTCATCTGTTGAGGGTAACCTCTGGAATGTTCCGCAGAGTTACACAGCAGGAAAAAGAAGTAATTGATTTTTAATATGATTTAGATTGAAACCTAAGTTTAATTTTAGAATTCTAGAATAAAACTTAGGTTTAGCTAGCAGTTAACTGGTGTGTCATAAGATTTTGTTGCCTTTCATCAACATTTCATCGCAAGGTAACGGATTTAATTTTTTTTTCATAATTACAATATTGCTGCTACTTTTTATTAAATTCATTCGGACATTACCCATGATAACATGTGTGTCAGTTGACGGCAATAGGCTTGCCCCCTATTACGTGGGACTAGAAATACTGGCAAGTTGTGGGTGTGTAATGCACCTCTGCCTACCCCTTCGGGGATATAGGCGTGATAGATTGATTCTTTCTTTGAATGATTTTTGCAACATTTAATTAATGGATACAAAAAAACGGATGTCGGCCATTTTGGCCTGAAGATTACCAGTGCTGTGACATCACAAGGGCCGTAAACTACACTGACACCTTCGCCTGTTGACAGGTTGACAGTGACAACATGACTGACGTTTACATGTTTATTAGCAAAATGACGTCATCATCACCACTTAACATGGCGGACAGCAGGGATTTGAGTCAAAGATAAAAAAACTGTATTTTCCAGTTGGAATAAACATATTGGCACTAAATGTTAAAGCAATAACCTTATGTTTAATTATCTATATTTTGTTTTTTTTTTAATTTGTAGAACCAATGGAAAGAAGAAATGTCATCCGGTCTACCCCAACCCCACAACCCAGCGAACGACCACGAGGCACCATCAGACTCAGACAACGAGTACAGAGCTATCAACCCACCCGTTAAGAACAAGAAGAAAGACCACAAAGCCAGGAGGAAACAGCGGGAGTTGATAGTAGAGAAGGAGAAGTTGAAACGGAAGAAGATTGATAAGAAGAAGATTACTGATTTGTATAAGTGAGTTTTAACTGACTTCCAAAAAAGGAGGACGTACTGAATTCGACTGTATGTTTCTTTATTTTATCTCATGTCTTTCGACTGGGCCGATTCTGATTTTTTGACGTTTCAATTTGGTCCCATTCTGATAATTTGAAGTTGGTTTAGCGGAAGGTGTTTTTTAATTAGGACGTATTTATATTCATTCAGCTTTCACTATTCTTCGTTTTTGTCTTTTCGTACCCAAATTTACACATGCCCTCCGTTCAGGACAATTTTGGAAAAATGTAGAAATTTTGAGCAGACTAGACAACTTAATACAAAATTCATTGTGCAAAATTTTAAATGTAAATATTAATGACCGAGCCTGTGTCCAAGCGTCTCTTCCAGTTCGCTTGGGCGGGCTAGGTATTCTTGGAGTCACAGATGTCATTCTGCCAGCATTTCTGTCGTCGGTCCATAGCACCGAAGAATTAGTCAGGAAAATTTTGTCAAATACACTGATTGATTCCGAGGATCGATGCAAGACCGATGCCATAAATGCTTGGAGGATGTCTTGCCCCGACACTGACCTGCCCTCACGCCTAGGCTCACAGCGACTGTGGGATTCGCCGCTCTGTAAATTTCATCATTAATATTTCAGAGCGTGCACGCCTACTAGCTGTTGGAGAATGGGAGTCAGGGTTATGGATCCAGGCGCTCCCATCGCCCAACATCGGTCCAATGTTGGACGACACTACCTTCCGCATTGCCACTTGCCTTCGGCTGGGTACACCTTGTGTATCCCCGCATCATTGCACCTGTGGAGTACCCGTCGATAATCTGGGACACCATGGCCTTTCTTGTAGCAGAAGCGCAGGTCGTATACCTCGGCACAATATTCTAAACGATATAATTCGTAGGTCTCTTTCCACCGCAGGTCTTCCGGCCGTACGTGAACCAAATGGTTTAGCACGAAACGATGGAAAGAGACCGGATGGTATGTCGTTGCTACCGTGGAAGATGGGAAGGCCTTTGGTGTGAGACGCTACATGCGTTGACACCTTAGCACCTTCACACCTTCCAAGCACATCCGGATGTGCCGGCGCTGCTGCTGCATCGGCTGAATGCCTCAACCGGCGTAAATATGCTAACCTAGCAGGTGATTACATATTTGAGCCGTTTGGGGTTGAGACACTGGGGTCATGGGGTCCGAGTGCTCGCCGCCTTTATAGAGACATTGCTAAACGTCTAATCGATGCTTCTCAGGACCAGAAGGCTGGCCTAAAGAATAAGTATCGCCATCCAACGTGGCAACACAGCCAGCAATCTGGGAACCTTCCCAGTCGGCAATGACAAGGAGGATTTTTTAAACGATATTTTGTAATGTAAATATTTTTAGTCTATAATTGTGTATGTTTTGTACTAGCTGTTGCCCGCAGCTCCGCCTGCGTGTTACTTTAGATCTACATAACTTTTTATTTATGAAGCGATTGAAAACCAAACCGCAAATTCAAATCAAAATATCAAATCGTTTCTGAGATTAGCGTGTTCAAACATTCAGACACACAGACAAAAGTGTGTAGTATATAGTATCTTAGCTGTGTGTAGCGACCCTTAGTGAACTCCACTGCGAGTGACGTAACCCGTACTGAAGAGCTCTTCAATCTGATCCCACCCTCTTCCTGCCGATCCCGAACAACGCGTGAACAACGCAGAGATGCTACTTCCACACAGTGGATAGCCCTGCCTGTGCACGTGTTTCCTCCCACATATAATCCTGGGTTCTTTAAGCGGAGCGTGAAGAGGCACATCAGTAGGTCGTCAAGTTGAGGGCCACTCTCAATAGTAATGTGTGCTGTGAGAGTGGCCCACAATCGCTAGACGTCGTCACGACTTACCACCAGGCGGGCGGTGTCAATTTGGCAAAACCAATATAAAAAGAAAAAAAAACCTACGACAAACTTATTATTTGCGGTTGGTACAGTACTCGGGTCTAGGGATCGAACACTGCCATCTGCCAACATACATTGCCAACCGAAATAGCAAATTTATCTGTCAATAAATTTAAAAAACTAATAAAAAGTAAATTGTGCCATAAAGCTTATTATAGTATTAATGATTTCTTAGATGACAAGGCGGCCTGGTTGTAACAACGTAACGAATTGCTCCTTTCTAAATAACTCTGTATTAGATTTAAGATGAAATATTTTGAAAAAAGCCGAGCTGAGTTTCTTGAGGGCTCTTCTCAGTCTCGTTGCATTTTGGAACCCTCGGTAGAGTCACACCAACTTCTGACGAATCTAAATAATTTTCTGAAAATTTCAAAGATAATAAACGTTATTTTATTTTATATTTTATTTTAGAACCGCAAAATTAAGTTTGTTTTTTAGTGTATATACTTTTCCGGGATAAAAAGTACCCAGTTTGGTGCCCAGGATATTAAAGAATATTCATACCAAGTTTCATCGTAATCGAACCGGTAGTTTTTGCGTGATGCCTGAACAGACAGACAGACAGATAGACAGACAGACAAAAAAATTTTTAATCACATTTTTGGGTTCGTTGTCAGTCTAGTAACACCCCCTGCCATTTATTTTTTTGATATATTCAATGTACAGAATTTTCACTTCTACAGATTTATTATAAGTATAGATATTTTAATTCTTATTGTAAATTATTTCCAGACTACGTAAACTCGAGACTTCAATATCAAAACGCGAGCAAGAACAAGCTTCCGAGCGCAACAAGCGATCAGAGAAGCGAGCGATCATCACCGCCACCGCTCTGCCCGCTCTGAGCGCTCACAAGACTCCCGCTAGGGAACCTGACTTCGTTGAACCTTCACAGCTGAGCGGGGATTTGAGAAATGTTAAAAATACTTGTAAGTATGCCACATAAATACCCTGCCGTCCCAGAGGTCTCAAGTTCGATTCCGGGTCGAATCAAATATTTGTGGTGAAATGCTTGTTTCAGAGTTTGGGTGTTTTCTATGTATAATATGTATGCGTATTTTTTTATAAAGTCCGCTCATATGCCCGCTGACGGGCGTCTCTGGTACACACGCAGAAGTTATTTCCAGTGACGCCCGGCGGTAATATGTATGTATTTAGAAATATATAAGTATATTGGATAGAATCAGGCGTTACCTGGCGAAAATCCATGACAAAGTAATGGTAAGTAAGATGTTAAAACTTTTTAAAATAATTGCATCAATCTCGCAAAAATATAAGACATTAAAACGTCGACAAAAGTGCCGTTACCGTGTATTATAGAAAATCCATAACCATCTGTAATTAAAACCAAAATTCCAATAACCAGGATAAAAGTTTCATAATACTAAATAGAATCCTTGCAGTCCGAGCATTTTCTCTTCTTGGGTTACTCGTATGTTAATGTACTGCGGTCATTAGTGAACACTCCAGGGTGCACCAGCAAATCCGGGTTGCACTCCCCCAGGCCAAAGCCCGAACGAGAGCAACCAGGACCGCCCACGTGGAGGTTCCCCGACCGAGCACCCCAGGTTAGGTTAGGTTAGGTTAGGTTTTTTTTTTTTTTTTATTTTTTTTTTTTTTTATTTTTTTTTTTTTACGTGGTCGGTGATGCATTTACGCACTTCACCGTCTCGCTTGGGGGGGAGCGAGACGGCTTCGTGTGGGACTCCCGGCCCTAGGATTGAAACGGGCCGGACTACCCACTAAAACCTATCCACGGTGTTTCTCCTTCGCCTTAGCCGGGCCGCCGGATAGGCAGGAACTGTTAAGCGGCCCGGCAAAGGGGCGCTCTTTCAAGCTCTACTCGGGGGTGCCTAAACCCCCCCTGATCAACACAGAAGCGACGCCCCCGAAACACATAAGGGGCGTCGGACTCCTCAGGGCCATTCGCGTGAGCGGTGGGCCCCCCGACCCACCGCCCACGGCCCTATCAGTCGGGGGCTTGGGCGTAGGCAATGCGCCGTCGCCCCCTGACTGGTGCCCGCCGGGGCGGGAGCGTACGGACTGCACGCTCCCGCTCACGCAGGGCCTCTCTCTTCGCCGCCATCACCTCCCGAGCGAAGGAAGCGACAGCGGCCCAACATTCTTCCTACTCTGCCGATAACGCCCGTGAGGGCCAACCTCGGCGAGTCCCAGGCGGCGCACACGAAGAGCGTTTGCTCCGCCGTATCTACGGCGCCGCCTGCGCAGTGATGACAATCAGGCTCCGACAGGATCCCCACCACTTCCCACAGGAATTTGGCAAAACAGCCATGACCCGTGAGAAGTTGGGTGAGGAAGTAATTAAGAGAAATTAATTGTTTAGGTAAAAGAGATTCTCTTAGGGAGCGATTTAAAGATATTAATGTTATAACTGTAGCTTCCCAATATATATTTGATAACATACTGTATGTCAGGAAAAATATATCTAGCTATACTAAAGTAAGTGACGTTACAGACAGAAATCTACGTAATAAAAATAAACTACTCCCTCCGTGTTATCGGCTAAGCAAGGTTAGTCGTTCTTTCAAGGGGGAAGGTATACGCTTTTATAATAAATTGCCTGAATCGGTCCTTTGTATGCCCGACAATAAATTTAAAACCTTTACAAAGACCACTTTATGTCAAAAAGCATATTATAAGACAGTTGATTACCTTAATCATAAAAGTGTCTGGCTTGAGCATGGTGCAGGCGCCTCCTAAAATGCCGTAATTGTAGCATATTTTGTACTTAGGCGACTATAATTTTGTTTTTGTTGTATTATACACTCTTTTTGATTTTGACACGAGATCAATGTACATTCGTCCACATTTAGTCTTAAGAAAATGTGTAACTGAATCAATCAATTATTGAAAAGAGTGACCGAGAGTTTTATTGCCAGGTTCTTTCTCTCGGTTCTACTTATTGCTTTGCGAATCTGGCAGTACATGTAAATATAGAAGCAATGACATTTTTTATTTTAAGTACTTATTGACGTTTGTAAGAGCCATTTAGTGACCTATACAAATAAATAAATCATTTCATTTCATTGCATTCTCAGTGTCCAAGTATTCTCTGCAGTCTGAGCATTTATTATATTCTATTCGCTCGGACTACTAAAGCAATAGGCTTGCCCCCTATTACATGGGATCAACAAAATAACTGGCACAGTATGGGTGTGTAAATACCTCTGCCTTTCCTTCCGGGGATATAGGCGTGATGTATGTTTGTCTTATATCTCAATATAATTTCCAGCGAACCTACTCCGCGACCGTTTCGAGTCCCTCCAACGTCGCGGAGCCCTCGCAGCTTCCAAGGTCATGATGAAGAAGAAACGGAAACTGAAGAGTTACTTCAAGCCAGGACATAAGGTCACCGATAATGACGTCGAAAAGTTCATGAAGAGAAGTACCGTCAAAAGTGATCTTAAACCGTTGCGTTAAGGTTTAATGTACGGAATAAAGTTCGTAAAATGTATTCTTGTTTTTTATTTTATTGTGATTTTCCTTGTTCTCAATTCCCACGAGAACATAATCAGGAAAAAGGGCAATGTTCCTGTAGTACGTTTTTTCACCAGCGTCAGAATCTCGCCCGCAATGCCTGTCGATGTCAACGTTAAATCAGTTCGAGACTAGCCCCGTAATCATAGCAACAGGCGGCCCGCGCGACGTTAAACGCATTTCATTATTGTATGAAATTTGACATTTACATCGACACGCATTGCGGCATTAGTTGAACTAACAATATACACGGTATAAAGTTAGTTCAGCTACTCGACGCAAGAGTGCGATAAGACGTTTTCATAACGCAATACCTACATCGCGCTATCAAAGTTCTCACGTAAGATGAAACATTTTTAGGGTTCCGTAGTTCAAGTTTCGGAACCCTTATAGTTACGTCATGTCTGTCCGTCCGCCTGTCTTCAGCTTTCCTCCTAAACGGTGAGTGCTAGAAACATTAAACTGCATGTAAATGTGTATTTACCACATTGACAAATTTTTGAAAAATATTTTTTTATGGGTCCTTCCCTACTCTTCCCTGAATTAGTTTTTTTTTCTTGCGTCTACCCGAAGTGTGGGATATCATTAGATATAGGTCTTTTAAAAACATCGAGAGGTTGCTAAGATGATTTAAGTATCCGACTGCGAGATATTTAGCTTTGAAGAGCATGTTTTGCGAAAACAGCCCCCCCCCCCCCCCCCCCTCTAAAATCTAAACTGCTGGCGTGAAGAACCTAAATAAGTCATGATGGTAGTCCATGTACTGAACTTTGAAGGAAAACTATAGCGGATTAGATAGCTCTGTTAGTTCAGGAGTTATACAGGATGTTATGGGTGACTACGGAACCCTAGTCTATGCCTGGCCCGACACGAACTTGGCCGGTTTTTTCCAGATATTTTCCTTTATGCGAGTACAGGTAAAAGTAATAAAACAATTATATTTATTTTATATCAAAATTTACTAAAAAATATCTATACATTTATAATAATATCTAGGAAAAGTCCACTTAAAAATATTTTACATAATTAACCTGGCAGTGTAACAATTAGATACAGTATGAACTATAATTAAATTTAGGTAACTCTGTATTAAACCTAGAATATTTCCTAGAATAATAGGATTGATTTAAAATATGATTTGCCTTATAAATAAAATACTATCAGTAAGTCAAAAGTCGAAATTTTCAACAGTATTAATAAAATAAATTAACTAAGTTATTTACTAAAATGCAATATTTTGACAACACGAATAATATGTTTTTGTATTTGAAATTCACTATACTTAAATATTAATATGGTTATTTTTAGAGATTTTAAGACCTTGTAAGCTTTGAAACTATGAAACATAGCCATTAATGTCGTGTTTAAATTGGGAATTGAATCTGTAACCAATAAACGAATTAAATCTTTTAAAATATTAAGATAAAAGATAATTTTTTCGTGAATTAAATTTTAAATTATGCTGTCATCATGTATCTAGGTTCTAAGTAAGTGTGAGCAAAAATTTTAAAGTCTCAGAAAATACCGTCTTAACAATATACACAATCAAATGTACAATTTATATTTAGGGATTGATATTACTAAGTTTTGTTCCTGCTATATACTAATTTATCTATACAATTATAAAAAAAGGTAAAATTTGTTTGAAACTATTCAATCAATACTAACATCTTACACTAGTGCTGATGGAGCCATTATTTTTCCAACATGAGTGTGTACCTACTGACTGAAGATTTTATGATTTGTAAAATAGCAAAGAAAAAATTGTTAAATGCTGTCTTAACACATAATAGAACTGTACACAAATCAAGTTATAACAGGAACGTTAAAAAAACTAATCTAAACTGTCAAATCATTTGGTCAAAATGTAAATCAAACCCTAAATATAAAAAAGATTATCCTTATAAAACTAAATTAATCTCAACCCCATCTCGCAGCGATGGTGTACAGCGATCTTAATAACTCTAAAGCCCTTGTGTCTGCGGCAGTCTTTAAGTCACTGGGCTCTGATACTCTAGCTTCTGCTTTAGGTATGTCTATGATAGGTGCTTTAGTTGTTGAAGGCTCCACGCTTGAAGCTTTCGTGTGATATTTCCTAATTCCCCTTCGACTTGCTGTACTCCTCTGTGGATTGTAAGTAGTTGCAGTCAGCTCAACATCTTCTGCCGTTGTCCTAATGCTATCAGTAATAGCTGTATGTGTAGACAAAGAATTCACAGCATTGGCGTCTAAGTTAATACTTTTACCTCTTCGTTCAGTTCTTGGTCTTTCTACTTTCTCTATTCTTTTAAATGATGTAGATCTATCTATATCTGAATTTGCCACTTCAGCACTTTCTTGATCTTTCACCATGTCTTCCATATCTTTCTTAGAGACAGCCATCAAGGCATCTAGTAACGCTTTCTTGGAAGCCTCAGCTGTTGAATTGTGATCATCGTCACAAGTTTGAATCAACAATAAGATTAACCGCTTGACAGTCTTTGACTTAGTTTTCTTCATAACATTCATTAGCTTTTCAGTTGTTGTAACGTTCATTATTTCTTTAGCTTTTTCTACTACTGTGTCTATCGTAGTTAGATCTTGAGATGGTTCCGTCGATGAGTCCTTTAGTATTCTTCCAATTCTACCGTTTACATCATTTTTCTCTTGTGTGCTCACTTCATTAGTTGTTGGTGAAACCGTCTGTTCTGTTGCAAAGTAATCAGCTGGTGTAGTTGCTGTACTAGGAACATACGTATTTTCTGAAAAATCTTGACTCTGGTCTAGCGCTGTGGAACTTAAACCGTCATTTAGTGTAATGGGGTCAATTATTGTGCTCTGCCAAGAACCGTATGACGTACTGGCCCACGCAAATTGGTTTGTTGTCTTGTCATCGTCGGGAGAAGTAAAAACTATATCGGGTATCGCTGTAGTAGTTAAAGAATCCGTGGTTGGTTGTATTGTAGTCGTTTGTGACGTGGAAATGCTCTCATCAGCAAAAGTTGGGGCTTCAAGTTCCTCAGCCGGTTTTTTGATAGACTCTGAACTGAAAGATAGCTTTTTACCATGACGAATACTATTACTTGTTTGATCAGAGTATGACTGGCTTTGAGCCCTTTGCAACTCTTCTTCATTCTCTAACTCGCTGATTTCGGTGAAGTATACGGATGTAGTAGTAGGAATAGCAGGCGTTGTTCTGATTCTCTTACTTTCGAAACCACTAACTGTCGAAACAGGTGAATCAACACCCCAAGCAGTAGGCAAGTTTGTAGCTTCGACGTATTCACTAAGAGGTTTACCTTCTGTTGAAGCACCATCGCCGTACGGCTTATCGTTTATGACATTGTTCTGGAATCCTCCGAATTTATTTGGAGAGTAATCACTTTCTTCTTCATTCAGTTTATTATTTACTACACCGTTGCCTGCTGCTGTGTTGCCATAAGATGGTGTTGAAGACGTAGGTGCAGCTGAAGTGTAGGACGCAGAAATCTTACCACAGCATCTAAATGGACTTCTTTGAGTGGTTGATGATGTATAAGTGACAGATATAGGTTCCGTTACCGGTCGCAGAGTAGATGCTTCGTATGTGACTGGGTAAATAGTGGGAATACCTAAAGCTTTTGGCTCCCTTACAGATAAAGCATGTTCATCTTTGTTATCAGAGAATCCTAATATTTCATGGTCTTCTTCATTGACCGTGGTAGTCGGTTCAGTGTTGTAGTATTCTTCTGTTGTACCTAAAAGATCACCAAATGACGGTTGCGTAGGTCTAATGTCAGAAAGAACCTTTCTGAATTGCACTGGATCTTGTAAGTAAGCAGATAATGCGTGGGTGAATACTTGAGCTAGTTCACGTATTTGTGGTGACGAGGCAATAGGATTTTGACTCTGTTGAACAGCAAGATCATCATTTAATTCGTTGTAAGTGCCATTAGGGTCTACCTTGATATCCTCCAGCAGCTCAGAGTTCGGTGATGGATTTTGGAAAAGACTACTATATTTATTAACGGTTTGCTCACTGAAAAGCCCTGGTAGCGCTTCTGCCATAGCCGCGTATTCTTCAAAAGTGGTTGTAGTAGCAGTTTCAGACTCCTCTGGGGTCGGCGTAGTCGATAAATTATCAAGTGCAGTAGCGTAGTAAATTGCTAGACTGTGTAGTGTTTTCGGGGTTAATTGTGCTGGTACAGGTAAACCTGATCGGTTAATTTGATCTGAAGAAGCTTGGTAAGTCGTAGGTTTGGTTGCTTCGGTAGGTGAGAATTTATCTAAGTTAAGCTTTTTCATGAGTCTTTCGCGACGTTCTTTATACGATGAATCTACTGGAGCGTTTGCATTTTTAGTGTTTGCGAATATGTCATGTCTATCAGATGACGCCGTTTGGGTATAAATATCAGCCCTAGTGGTGTAAGGTATTTTCGTAGCTGACTCGAAATAATTTTTAGTCTCAATAATAACTTTATTTTCTTGTTGAAGATTCTCATTTCGATCCTTTCGTGCGTTCTCCTGTTTATCTTTGTCATTTGAAGTAATAGACGTTTTGTTCTTTTCTTTTTGAAGGTAGGTTTTTAACGAGGATATGCCTGGTCTGGTGTAAGGTTCCTGTTTGGCAGTTATTTCACTCCGAGTGTACGTGAATAATGTTGGTCTTTTGGTCGTGGTAGGTATAGGAGAATGTACCGCTTGATTCATGTGCTGGTCACGGATATCGTAAAGAGTCGTCAAATTTGGATTACTCTTAGCTTTAGGCTTCGACATTACCGTTGGGTTGTAAACTGGATAGGGGCGATAGTTTTTATTATTATATTCTTGAAGAAATTGTCTGTTGTTACTGTTTGCGAATGAGGCACTTTCTGCGACTACCTGTGTCTCTTTGATTTGGTAGTCTGAAGTAGGTGATGTGGGTCTGTAGACCGGATTATTTTGGTATATTGGAGCAGCGGTCGTGGATCTAGCGTTGCCTAAGTTGTTGTTAATCAGTTGTACTAAATTCTTTCTTCGCTGTTCAAAGGCAGCAGTCGCAGCTGTCCTCTGTGTAGGATTGAAGTTGTCAGGAAACAGTGCTTGGTGGGTTTTAGCAGTAGCTTTAGGAGTTTCAGTTTGCCGTTGTCTACTCCTCAAAAAGCGTTCAGTAGTACTGGCTACAGTAACTGGAGTCCGTCTTGTTTCTGTTCTGATATTCGTTTCTGCGCCAAGTTCTTGAAGATCCTGGTGCTTGCTGAATATTTGGGTAATTTTCTGACTTTTCTTCTGTTCGTTAGAGTAGTACTCAGCACTGGACTCGTAGAGGGCGGGGGCGGATGCACAGTCCACCTTGAACCACCAATCACATATGAGATGCGACTGGCTGAAGATGGTGCCGTTCGGACATAAGAAGGAGATCTTGCGGGATGAGTCGCATATGTGGAACACCTGAAAGAGATATAAATGTTTCTTATACTTATGTTCCTTTATTTTGTGGAATAACAAGAACTTCATCCAATCTCGATCGGGAAGGATGGGTTTGTCCGACAAAACTTGTATTGCGTTGTGTCGTATAATTTGTGAGAATAGCGGTATCCAAAAAATACCGTGAACTGACACCAGGTCAAGAATTAATCCTTGACCTGGTGTCAGTCCACGGCATTTTTTGGTTTAGTATATCTTCAAGATTTATTAATAAAGACCAACAATCTTGAAGTAATACTAAACCCGCTTTCGATATACACGCACATAGCTTTAACTACCTCTAAGATGCCTCGCCTACGATGACTTTTGGTAGAGATGTGTGTGTGAAGAACACGAGACAGCATTGCTTTAAAATTCGCTGAAGGTAAAGAGCTTTAATCCTTAATCATAGAAAAGGGTTACAATTACCCGGTCGAGCCTAGATTAGTGGAGTAACATATTCCACGCGATGGACATAACGATATTACTAAAGCGTTCGTCGTGGCGAACGCTGGACTGCAGTAATAGAGACGTACCTGGCAATCAGTTTCCAAATCCGCATAATATCCTGTAGGCACATTCTTGCAGTTAAACCCAGTTCCCGGGATGTTGGGGTAAGCTGGGAAATCGACACCAGGACGGCCGATCACTCCTGGAAAGATATTATATAAACATTACTTTTTTATTCAGCACTTAGTCTGATTGAGCACTTATCTGATAAGTCGATGACAGTACCTAAACTTTAATGTAAAAAAAGGAACGACCTTATTTCTTAAAGTGATTTCTTTAAGGTTACGAGGGTGGATTGAAAAGTTCGCGGCCTCAGCAAGAAAACAATATAATATATATACAAAAGTAATTTTATTTTTCCACGTAATCTCCGCTTAACTCAATGCACTTCTTCCATCTGGTTTCCAACGCCTGTATGCCTGTTATAAAAAAAGTTTCTTCAATGCCTTCAAAAAAGTCACCCACCGCAGCTTCGACCTCCTCATTTGATGAAAATTTTTGACCTCCAAGGTGTTTTTTTAGGTTTGGGAATAAATGAAAGTCTGAAGGTGCCAAATCAGGGGAATAGGCGGGATGGGGCAGTAATTCAAAACCACAATCACGAATTTGAGCCATTGATTCAACAGACGTGTGAACGCGTGCATTATCCTGATGGAACAACACTTTCTTGCTGAGTAATCCTGGCCTTTTCTCTTTGATTGTTTCACGCAAACGACGTAAGAGGGTGCAGTAATAAGCCGAGTTTATAGTTTCACCTTTTGCAAGGTAGTCCACCATGATGACACCCTTAGCATCCCAAAAAACTGACGCCATCACCTTGCCAGCTGACAAAATTGTTTTGGCTTTTTTTGGAGTCGGTTCATGAGGTTTTTTCCACTGTTTGGATTGCTGTTTTGACTCTGGGGTGTAGTGATGTACCCAAGTTTCATCCATTGTGACAAATCTGGCCAAAAAATCTTGTGGCTCAGCCTCAAACATTTCCAAACAGTCGCAAGAAATCGTGAGCCGTATTCGTTTTTGATCAACTGAAAGCAATCTGGGTACCCACCGCGCAGAAACCTTAAAAAATCCAAGTTCATTGACTATGATGTTTTGTGTTCGTTCATACGAGATGCTAATAGTGTCTGCAATCTCCCTGATGGTCAATCTCCGATCTGCCAATATCAGATCACAGATTTTGCCGATGTTTTCTTCAGTCGTAGACGTCATAGGCCGGCCGGAGCGAGGGTCATCTTCAATACTCTCTCGTCCGCGTTTAAATTCAGCAACCCACTTTTTCACAGCTGTATACGACGGAGCAGATTCCCCCAATGTTGTAGACATATCTTCGTGAATCTCTTTTGGAGTTAGTTTTTTTTTAAACAGGTATTTCATGACAGCACGTTGCTCAATTTTCTCCATTCTTTAAAAACGCTGCACTTAGGCTCACAAAATTCAGTCTAATTTAAATACAGATAATGCTATAGCGATAAAATTTTACAATGTGACAACCAGAGAGTAAACAAATCGAATGAGGTCAGATACATTAAAATAGTTCGAGTATTTATGTGTTAGTCCGCGAATATTTCAATCCACCCTCGTACCTTAGGACGAGCAATTTCCGCGAGGAGGTTTGTTACGCCTTCTTTTTATAATAGAGGACCTATTGCCGTTAACTAGGAACTTTTATGCTGGTCAGAGTCTTTTTTTTTTGATCAGCAGATGCTCAACTTGTAGGTGAGGTTTTGTACAATCTTGGACGGACCATGCATCTCCAAGTTTTTGAGTCAATTAGGTGGAACACACGCTAAAGTGCGGAGCGAGGCCGTTGTGTGTGCTTTACATACCTTGGTACTCAACGACGTCCAGATCAGGTTGACTGTTGGCCGGTATGAGCCTCTTGACCAGCGCCTTCCCCTCGGTGTAGTGCTCGAAGCCGGCAGCGCCCATCGCCTCTGCAATCTCCTGTAAACTCTCTACACTGGGCGAAGGCGCATACAGCTGCGTGTCCTATGAACAATTATGCTTGTCTTGGTCTAAAGTTCAGGCAGTAATCTATAGTAGAAGTTCTAGAACTGATATATAACCACGCCTATCTCCCTGAAGGCGTAGACTGAGGAGTATTATAGGTCAAATCTTCCCCAATAGGTACTAATACATGGGGCACACTAAACGTTTTGCACTTCTAGCTAATCGGAACTATTTGAATTTCGAATGTTATATTTTTTTAAACGTTGCAACCTTCTTAGTAATAAAAAAAAACAATTGGCGGGAAATCATTTGTCAATTGTTTTTTATCACACATCAAATTTCTACGTATGCGACGAAAATGGAATTAAGTCGAAAAGATTTTAGAGCGATGATTTTTTATGATTTTAAAAGTTCTCTCTCTCCGCAAGACTTCAACTACCGTCAACGAAAATAATGTGGCTACTGTTAAGCGGTTAATTGAAGAAAACCCGCGGATTACCTATGAGACAATTCGAGGACTATTGGGGATTGGTATGAGTTAAATCCAGAAAATTTTACGAAGAATTGAAAGTTCGGAAACTTTGTTGTCGTTGGATCCCTCATGAACTGACAGCGGAGCAGAAGCGGGCTTGCGTGGAATGGTGCTCACAGATGCTACTGAAGTACGACCACGGACATTCTAATGCTGTTTATGACATTGTCACAGGAGACGAAACGTGGATTTATTGTTTTGAACCGCAAAAACAGCAATCTTGTGAATGGGTGTTTGAAAATGAGAACAAGCCAACAAAAGTGAGGCAGGCCAGAAACGTTGGTAAAAAAATGATCGCGTTTTTTTCTCAGCTACGGGTCCCATCTGTACAATTCCACTTGAAGATCAAAAGAGTGTTAATGCCGAGTGGTATTCTACCATTTGTTTACCCAGGGTGTTAGAAAAAGTTCGCGAAAGACGACCCACAAGCCGCGTTCTCCTACATCATGACAACGCTTCTTCACACACGGCCAACAAAACAAAGTCATTTTTAGCTTCCGAAAAAGTACAACTCGTCACCCATCCTGCGCATAGCCCCGACCTAGCACCCTGTGATTTCTGTATTTTCCCCAAAATCAAAGATTTGATGAGAGGTTTCACTTTTACCAACTCCGTAGAGGCAGTGATAGCGTTCAATCAGCACGTAGAAAACATGCCTTCAGATCTTTGGTCCTCCTGTATTAAAAAATGGTTCGATCGCATGAAAAAATGTTTAAAATGTACCTAAAGGAGAGTAATTTGAAAAGCAATGAACATAATATTTTGGTTTTAACATGTTGAAATGAAATGAAATGATTTATTTTATTTATTTGTATAGGTCACTAAATGGCTCTTACAAACGTCAGTAGGTCCTTAAAATAAAAAAAATGTCATTGCTTCTATATTTTGATGTACTGCCAGATTCGCAAAGCAATAAGTAGAACCGAGAGAAAGAACCTGGCAATAAAACTCGGTCACTCTTTTTCAATAATTAACTCATTTATACATTTTCTTAAGACTAAATGTGGACGAATGTACATAAGTCCCGTGTAAAAATCAAAAAGGGCGTGTATAATGCACCAAAAAAAAAAAAAACAAATAAAAAAATAAGTAGGTATATAGTCACCAAAGTACAAAATATGCTACAATTACGGCATTTTAGGAGGCGCCTGCACCATGCTCAAGCCAGACACTTTTATCGTTAAGGTTGTTTTTTTAAGTTACGCAAAACTTATAGTGTGACCTACGTTAGACTACCTTAGACTATAAATTGACATTATTATTTTATTAGTAGGTACCTAACCAATTAAAGTATCACATAGATATTCTTGCCTAAAAATGTGACTCTTGGTATACGAAATTGTATTTTACAATATAGTAAATACTTTAAAATAGTTACCACATAACAAAAATTGTTCCTTATTTTCTACCTAATTAATTATAATTTTACCTGTCTCCTTTGAGCCTTTCGGCGAGCTCCGTCACAAGTGCCTGAAATAAAGAAAAAACGAAAATTAGATACTACCTCTAGAACTAACTCAGGGTATTTGTACTACTATGGCGACTATAGGCAAACCGCTTAACTCATATTATATCGCTTGCGGGTTGATAGGGACGCGGGGGCTGACGAAAAAGGGGATTGTGCCGCACAATCCCCTGTGCGACTTATCTCACTCACTTCGTTATTCTGCTTGTAACCAGAGACGCCCGGCAACGGACGTTAGAGCGGCCGCGGCCTTGGTCGCGGAACTAAAAAAAAAAAAAAAAAAAAAAAAAAAAACTCACTTCGTTAGCTGCAAAGCTAGCTGTCACACGTTTCCATAGCTACGGTCGCTCTATGTAGATAATATACACACGAGAATAAAAAAAGTTGATAGATCCTCGGACACAAAATTGGAAGCCAAGACGATCAAATGGCATTTTATATTTATGAATATTTTAAGAGAAAGAAAATAGACCCGAATACATTAGAATAAAAATAAATCAAATTATTATTAAAATTATATATTTATTTTTTTAATTATATTTTTAACCATAAGCAATTGTATTCTTAATACTTGACCCAGTCCCTTAAAATATAATACGTTCACGTACATGCACTCACACAAATGCAAAGCTAAGCTTAGGCCTCGTATACTATAAGTACCTACCTACAAAATTCACGTTTAGCCTAGTTTTTTCATTGCAATGGTATAGAAGTAGGCATGTTATTGTATTTTTAAGGCATCCGAGACTATTTCTATTAGTTTTCATCCTTCGCATAGTTATTTGTCAGGCTTTCTAAAAGCTCTACATCTATCTACTACACGTTGTGGTATATGGTCTGGGTTGGGGCATCCCGCAGTGATTCACGATCCGTGGTAATATAAGGCTGTGATTTTAGAAGCAGTAGATAAGCGACGTTTTACATGTTGAAGTATTTTTTTTATATATTTTTTTATTGTTTGTAGGTTTATGTTTTTAAATAGGTATGTTTATGTAGTATGTATATACGCACACAATATACTTATTCAACCAAGCATTTCCTTCCCCTGGCCCACTGGACAAAATTTCTTTTGAAATAATGAGTACCTTTGTACTGTAGCCTTGTTTGTTATTCTTCTCGCTCTTTTATCTTCTTGTATGTACATAAATAAATAGTAATAAATATCTACAGTTGACAGTCCCTAGTTGTGACATTTCAACAGAAAGTAGAAATAAGAAATCAATCATCAATCTTTCATTCTCTTGACTCCGTTAAGGCTAGGTCATGGGCCACAAAAGCTGCAACTTCGAATTCGCCCTTCTAAATCACCCACACACACATATTATGCCTATATATATCCCGAAGGGGTAGGCAGAGGTGCATTACACACCCATAATTTGCCTGTAATTTTAGTCTCACGTAATAGGTAATAGTCTATTGCCATCACCGGGCACATTTATAATGGATTATGTCCAAAATGGCCGAAGTAATTTAATAAAGAGTAGCAGCTATATTGCCATTTTGAAAAACTAATTTGAAACCCGTTGATAATGAAAGGCAACAAAATCTTACGTGCCAGCCGCTAAGGCACAGCCAATTAAAGTCCTGGGCGTCTCGGACTATATCTATTCTAAATCACGCCTTCGAAATTCTCGCGAACGGCCGGGGCTTAATGCCCTTCTCTTATTTTACTGTAATGCAGAATGTTCACTTAATTGACGTAATAATTTATAAAAAAATCGGTCAAAAGACAGCGTTAGAAATGTTTAGTAATTACTTATAATTTTGTTATTTTTGTAAGAAAATTATTTATAATTTTATTTGTTGACGTTGTATACTTAATATTTCATCAATCATCATACAAAAAGTTTCATCTTTCTGGCACTAACCGTTTGGACTGTAAGCCAGACAGACATGACGCAACTTTAAGGGTTTCGAGACTTGAACTGCGAAACCCTAAAACCACTTTTACGTTAGTTTTAAACACTTTGTATGGAACATAGGCAAATTGCTGGATGAACACAGAAAGTTATATAATTTTACAATATGAATCACAAAACCTGGGCTAGACTCGAACCAGTGACAGATCCCGTTCCAGGAGCAACGTTCTACCACCTGACCAATACACCACTGTGTTTCATATTGTAAAATTATATAAGAAAAAGTTAGCATACCTCACAGAAAGTTATTCGAAAGAAACGTTTTTGACTAAACTTGTCCAATACTTAATTGGACAATTGTCCAATAATCTGCAACTTCACATGTACGTAGGACATTAGAATAAGCACGCTATTCACAACACTGTGTTCACAATCTAATTTCATACACGAACAGACGATAGTGAAAGTACCAATGTGATCAATAACTCGACAACAATGCCTGAATAGAGATGCACCATTTATCGATATTTAACGCTCCTTTATGCCGATACAATGAGACCAATTATTATAGGCGGCTGTTTGTTTTAGCTAGACTAATCTATGAAAGTGAAACTAATATCGGACTGGACTATTAGACAAGTTAATTTTGTATATTTGAATAACTATACAATAGACAAAGACGTATGGAGTACCTCTCTCACACATCGAGATTTATAGAAGAGGCTGAATAGGTTTTTATGAAAGTTATAAGTAGGTAACTCTTTTCTTTATAATATTGTCTTTTGATGAGTTATGTAGGTTTAGATAATTATACTTGACGTTTAGCTTTTTAGGGTTCCGTAGTTCAAGTCTCGGAACTCTTCGTTTCGTCATGTCTAAACGGTTAGAGCTAGAAAGTGTAATTTGAAAGTGTTATTTCAAATTACCAATTTTTTACTCAATGCATACTATAGTATACACGATAAACAACGCAATTTTTAAATTTTTGATCTGTCTGTCGGTCTGTCTGTTTGTTGCCGCTAATCTCTGGAACGGTTGGACCTATTTTAATGGGACTTTCACTGGTATATAGCTGATGTAATAAGGTGTAATATAGGCTACTTTTTATCTCAGGAATGTGTTCCCGCGTGAATTGAGAACCATAAAACTATTTCACGAGGGCGTCCGCTAATATTAATATATTATGAAAAAAATATTTTCGGCCAACACGTAAAGTGAGGATAATTTTTTGGAAATTTTATGGGTTTAAAAACGCCCGCCGTCCGCCGTAACAAGTAATTAACAAGATCCAACCTTTTAACAAAAAAATAAACATCGTGAGAAGTAATCTGAAATGTGAATCTGATAAACGTTGGTTAACACAATACCAGCCTAAGGCAACGGTTGTCTTAGTTTGTAAGTGTTTGTTGTTTAGCTAAATAGGCCATGACATCGAAGAAAAAGGTTAACGAGCTATCAACACCAATATAAATCAATATGTACATATCATTATTTGACACTGAATACAACAACTCCGCCTATTATTTGAATTTTTATAAATTATGACAGACAGATATAGCTAGGTACATCACGTTATAGGTACATTGCAAAAGTTAAGCAACATCTAGCCAGGCCGGTGTTAGGATGGGCGAGCATTTCTTAGGACTTTGAGACCCCACCGTGACTCGGAGAACACGTTAAGCCGTCTCCGGATCCGCTTGTCATACGAACATTTATGGCACTCGTAAGGGATATTTAGAGCCCTAAAACAAAAATCCGACTGGTCTAACTACAGAACTTCGATATCGCTCTAGGTTGTGGAGGTCAGAAGGCAGTCGCTTCATGGAAATTTCTAAGTTCAGCCGAATCGCAGTTAGACTGGAAATTCGACCCTGGAAAGTGATTGTTCAGTGTTCTAAGATACCTACCTATAGCTCTGCATACTTTGAGACTACTCTGATTCGTGAAAGATAGTATGTTAAGTAATCCTGACTGTGTATTCATAGGCTTGATGCTCCGTCAGTGCGATACAAGTCGGTTCCGGTGTTTCTACAGTTGTTAGGTTATAGGTTAAGTCAGAGGTCTAGTTATACGATTGGAGCAATTCCGGCATCAGATTGACAGTACGATAAGAAGATTAATAATCTAATCCGTAAATCCCGTGGAGTTTTTTCTACCAGAAACTATCTCATAGGACGGGGTTGCGTAACTTAACGTACGCAACTGATGCAGATGGATATGTCGATCCAGATGGAGTCGACGTCTTCTAAAAATGACAGACAGATTGTCCTATTGGATAGATGTCGTTGACCAATTGTGACTTTCAAAAATAATGTATTGAATCCATACGTTCCGTACAAGTGGAGGTCGTCCATGGCCAACTGTACATGAACGGAATATACCTAATGGTGGTAAATGTCAGTGGGGGCGTGCTGAACTGAAATAGGCACGTTCTACTAAACAAACTCTTCAGGATTACGTTAATATTCACCTAGTAGATATACAAGTAAGTAACCTCCTTAAGACAGCTTTGCAGGTTGCAAGTTAATTATTAAATATCTGGTAAAGTCTGCGTGTTACATTTTCGATAACAGAAGACTATTTAGAACCGCAAACCGCACGCGCATAATATCACACCCAGTTCCTATATTAGTGATAATAGACTTGAATTTCTAGGGTTGTAGCCAAATTTATATTTTATCTGCCTATTATAATATTGTAAAAATTAAGACAGAAACAAATCACGTCAAGTTTTGTCTTGTGTAGGTACGAGTATCTCTCATAATTTCTATGTTATTTCTCTACTTAGTTTTGTATATTTTTCTTGAACTTTTGTATATTTTTCTTGAACTTTTGTATATTTTTCTTATACTATTGTTTATTCTTTTCTTCGCCAATAGCTATCCACTATTCATTTCACTTCGATCTATTATGTCCATCCAAAGGTTGCCTGTAAGAGATCACTCTTGGTGATAATGCCGCCATTTGTACTACTGAATGTAAATTGTAGTTTGTATTTATTTAATTTGTATATAATAAAGTATATTTCTATTCTATTCTATTCCATGTCTTTATCCCAGAAGGGTTAGGCGGATCGAGGCGCTTTGTATTAACCCCTACGTAATATGTGGCAAGCCTTTTGTCGTTTGCAGTAGGCATATTTGCCAGAGCCTCGTTTGTCAGCAGGTGCCTCGCGTACAAGTGAGTGTGACTTGGACCCTGGTGACGTTGGTAAGCAGCAGGTAGCAGTCAAAAAAAGTGCATTTAAAATAACGAAATACTCAGTGTTATAATGCCCAGGAGTTATCCTTACGAAGGCGTATCTGAAACGCCGGGCAATAGATGTTAGGGTAAAACGGGAGCCCTATTACTGAGACTTCGCTGTCCGTCCGTCCATCTGTCTTGGGCTGTATCTCATGTACCGTGATAGTTAGAAAGTTGAAATTTTCACAGATTATGAATTTCTGTTACAGCTATAACAACAAATGCTAAAAAAAACAGAACATAATAAATATTTAAATATATAAATATTTTCTATACAACAAACGTGATTTTTTGTCGTTTTGGTACCCTTGCGCGACTCTGACTCGCATTTGGACGGTATTTTTTCATTTGTTAGATTTTTATTTTCTATTTTTTAATTTTTTTTTCATTTCATAGTTTGTAAAAAACAGACTTCAAAATACCGGAATGGGATTAAATAATTGTTGAAATGGGACCAAATTAAATTAGGACCACAAGGGAAGTAATAGCTTTCAATTAAAATAAGAATTTTCAAAATCGGTTCACCGAGTCGAAAGTTTTGAGGTACTTAACAAACTTAAAAAATATATTTACTGGCCAATTGAGAACCATACTTTACTTGAAGTCGGTCAAAAATTTGTGCAAAATAACGTTTGCCGGGTCAGCTAGTTGACAATAAGTTAATTTATAGGTATAAATATATTAGGCACTTATGAAACGGTGTCAACCCTAAAGAACTATGAAGACATTTAGTAACAAAGTTGTATAACATAATAGTGTTTTGCACTAGGTAATATATATATAGCGGTAATAATACAATAATGCGTACGGAACCCTGTCTACTCCATATAAAAATGGCGTCCATTACATCTTAAATAAGCCTTTAAACCTCAATTATAGCTTTCAAAGACTAATGTAAATTATAGTATGGCTGAATTTGTCTGAAATGGTTTCTGACACGCACTGATGCAACAGAATGCCGTTTCATTTTCTTTTTAACTGGCTTAAAAAAAGGAGAAGGTTATCAATTCCTCCTTAGTCTGTCTGTTTGAGTGTGTTCCGATATTTATGCTGCTTTCACTAACGGACTAAGTGGTCCTAGATATTTTGTGATATCTAATATCAAGGTGTCAACAACAGTTTTGTGAGTGTGTATTTCAATTTTTCATACATATCGGGGGCTAAATAAAAAGTTTTATCACGTACACAATACCTAGGTTGTACATGTAAGCATTTACATTATCTAAATAAAATACAAAGTGTTGATAACAACAGAAGAATTACACTTTGATCACGGTTTGAGGCGTGAACAAGATGCATTGTCCTATCTACAATGTTTATAGCCAACAGAGATTTATATTGTTCCATTATCCCAATGTGTACCTACCTAGGTATCAATCAACGTAGGGTAATTGATAGAAAATAACTAATTACATACATACATATGTACTGATAAAGCTTTCGTTTTTATATTTTTAAGCATTTGTTTTTTTTTTAATAAAAGAGCGCCACCAAAGTAAGTTTGACAATAGTGGATAGTTTTGACATATAGTTTTTTTTGTTTTTTTCTAGCAAAGAGTTCGGTCATCAATCATAAAGCATTCGATTTCTAAAATTCTTTTTGTTTTTAATTTGACAGAAGTATTGTATAATACGTAAGTATCACCTAAGTATAACTAGAATATTACGAAATCGTGCGTTGAATCCAATACACGGTAAAACCAACGGTGCTCTATTGACCACTGTTAGTTTTAAACCGTGTAGCCAGCAAAGCGCTCGGTTTAAAGGCTTGGGCAAACCAAAAGCAGTTGCAGTGCGGAAGCAGTGCGGTAGCAGTGCGTCTACGTTAGTAAATAATGTAGTTATATGAGGGATGACACACTGAACAAACGCGGGCCCGCTGAACGATACCTGCTCCGCCACTGCGCCGCGCACGCACTGCTTTTCGACAAAACATTTGGACGGGAGCAGCGCAGACGCGGGGCGGTGGCAGCGCAGGCGCGAGGCGGCCGCAGTGAGCACACGTTGTATTACTACCTCCGCCATTTTGAATGGTCACACTAGAGCAGTTGAGCGGGACAGACGCAGCGCAGGTTGTAAACGGTTGTAATTTTTTACAAGTTTATCATGCAACCAAATGAAAAATTGATTGAGTTGGTGAGAAAATAAATGTTTATATAATGTAAAGGATAGATATAATAGAAATATGGTTTACAAGATGCGACTATGGGGGAAGATAGCTCAACAACATCATTCAACATCTTGAAGTGTGTTGAGTGTGGCGATCGATACGACACACATAACGCGGTTATAAAGCAGGATCGCCTTCAAACTGCTTACTAACTGCTCATGTTTCTGGTGTGACATCAACCGCGACGCAACTGACCTGCCCTGCTAAGGAGCTGCGCCTGTCCTGCTTTTGGTTTGCCCAGGCCTTAACTGCTTTTGGTTTGCCCAGGCCTTGCGTCGCGGTTGATGTCACACCAGAAACATGAGCAGTCAGAAAGCAGTTTGAAGGCGGTCCTGCTTTATAACCTCGTTATGTGTGTCGTATCGATCGCCACACTCAATACACTTCAAGATGTTGAACGGTTCGGACTACGAAGAGGAGCAATTGTTGCTTCTAGCTTTGAGGAAAAAAATAGAATATGGGTTCATTCACGATATAAATAAAAGAAGAGATGAATGTGGGGAGTACCATCGTCTATGTCGAGAATTAGAATCTTTTGAAGATCGGTCCATTTGGTTCCATGATAAACTTGTAAAAAATTACAACCGTGTACAACCTGCGCTGCGCCTGTCCCGCTCAACTGCTCTAGTGTGACTACTCAAAATAGCGGAGGTAGTAATACAATGTGTGCTCACTGCGGCCGCCTCGCGCCTGCGCTGCCACCGCCCAGCGTCTGCGCTGCTCCCGTCCAAATGTTTTGTCGAAGAGCAGTGCGTGCGCGGCGCATTGGCGGAGCAGCTAGGTTCAGCGGGCCCGCGTTGGTTCAGTGTGTCACCCCTCATATAACTACATTATTTACTAACATAGACGCACTGCTGCCGCACTGCTACCGCACTGCAACTGCTTTTGCCCAAGCCTTAATACCACGCAACCGCGTTTGCAATAGTGTATTTATCACAGCCCGAGTGATGTACCTAGATCAAAGTAGGTACACGTTTATTATTTTGTCTATTACAACTATAGTATGATAGAAGAGTCTTTACAAAAAAAGGAGGAATAGCGTATGTATATACAGTACAATTCATCGTTGCGATCCATCACTCCGACCGATCAAAACGATTGATCTGTAGTGTTGCCGCTCATACACGAAGCGATTGGTCGTTATGATCGATCATTTTATATATTTGAAATGGATCGATAAAGACGTCGTTAACGATCGTAACATACATTACAGATCCGTCGTTTCGATCGGTCTAAAGCGATGGATCGTAACGATGAATCGTCCCGTATATGGGGGCTTTACTGCTACGATATTTGGTTAGCCATGAGAAGACCCGAAGACCAAAGAAATATACATACAGCTTTTTGCTGCTGCTTTATTACCCAACTGCGTCAGCGGTTATGTTTTACGCACGTATGTATGTAGTTTTCTTTGTTATCTTTTATTTGTTTTAGCTGTTGGAATTTAGGTTTGAATTACAGATTTATAATATAGAATTGAATAGAAATAAAAATGACTTACATATAATCATAAGGACGAACACGGCTAAGGTCTTCATCATGTCGATGCCTAATTCGCTCCGTCTCCCCCGCATTTCCAACCTGTAACAAAAATACATTAACGTTAGCGATAGTAACTTTATATTTATAATTGTATATTTATAATGAACCTAATATACTTATATATATATTTACGCTTGACAAATTATATACTAAAACCTTCCTCGAGAACCACTCTATCCATTGGTGAAAACCGCATCAAACTCCATTGCGTAGTTTTAAAGATCTAGGCATACATAGGGACGGGCAGACTTCATTTTATACTATGTTATGATAACCATTAATTTCCTAGTTTGTTGCTACCTTTTCCGGAAAGTTTTTAAACGTAATTGCAACATTACCTACGCACAGTTTACCATAGTGGTTAGTTCCTCAACAGTTGGTAGAGGGCGCTCTGACGACGGCGTAAGTCGCATATTGATACAATAGTGATCATAATATTAGAGGTCTTGCGTCTTGATCAGTTAGTAGAACATTCCTCCTGAGGAACAGTCGCTGCTTCAAGCCCAGCCCAAATTTAAAGTTTTTGCTTACTTTGGGCTAGATGACGTTGTGCGAGAATGTCCAAAAAATATTTATTTATTATGTTAAGACCCTCTTTTTCGAAGTAAATGAAAAACATCAAGAAACACGTTTAAAGAACTGTAAGACACACGGGTAAATTTAAAACCTCATCTCTATGACTTTCTCAGTCTT
The DNA here is from genome assembly GCA_963556515.1 of Nudaria mundana. Lineage (NCBI taxonomy): Eukaryota > Metazoa > Arthropoda > Insecta > Lepidoptera > Erebidae > Nudaria > Nudaria mundana. The sequence goes on along the minus strand of OY748306.1, from coordinate 17,644,274 downwards.
CCTTCGAACAGCGCTAATAAGTAGCGATTGTGTTTCTGTCAGAAAGAGCTGCGCGTGCGCGGGCGTCACGATTCATACGCAGTGACATCTATGAGTTATATATTCATACTATTGTCAATATCTGTGATCTTTGCTTACCTATGTACTTATTTACGGTTTAGAATGGAAAGTTGAAGATCAATGTGTAATTATTATAGAATCTTGCGCTACATGGGTAAGAAAGGGTCCAATCTGTTCTAATCTAATATATAAAATTCTAGTGTAAATAAAATTATAAAATAAAATAAAATAACGTTTATTATCTTTGAAATTTTCAGAAAATTATTTAGATTCGTCAGAAGTTGGTGTGACTCTACCGAGGGTTCCAAAATGCAACGAGACTGAGAAGAGCCCTCAAGAAACTCAGCTCGGCTTTTTTCAAAATATTTCATCTTAAATCTAATACAGAGTTATTTAGAAAGGAGCAATTCGTTACGTTGTTACAACCAGGCCGCCTTGTCATCTAAGAAATCATTAATACCATAATAAGCTTTATGGCACAATTTACTTTTTATTAGTTTTTTAAATTTATTGACAGATAAATTTGCTATTTCGGTTGGCAATGTATTGTACATTCGAATAAAGTTCCCCGCAAAAGAATTACTCACTTTATGAAGCCTAAATTTAGGAACAGCCAGTTTATCCTTATTTCTTAAGTTTAGATTATGATTATCACTATTTTTCACAAATTTACTTTTGTTCTTGTGGGTATACAATAAAATTTCATAAATATACTGTGAATACACTGTAAGGATGTTAATATGCTTAAACTTATCTCTTAATGACTCCCGAGACCCCATTCCATAGATAGTCCGGATAGCCCTCTTCTGCAACACAAAGATGCATTCAATATCGGCAGCGTTACCCCACAGTAGTATGCCATATGTCATGATACTGTGGAAGTAGCTGAAGTAGACAAGACGCGCCGTTTTAATGTCTGTAAGTTGTCGGATCTTTTTGACAGCATAGGCTGCTGAACTAAGCCTGGCCGAAATTTTCCCGATATGAGGCCCCCATTGCAATTTGGAGTCTAACGTTATGCCCAGAAAGACAGTGACATCGACCAATTCTATTATATCATCCCTAACCTTAACACTGGTTTTAACAAGTCTTACATTAGGTAAGGTGAATCTTACACATTTAGTTTTATTTTCATTTAATAATAAATTATTAGCACAAAACCAGTGGACTATCCTAGAGAGGGCAATGTTTACATCGTCAAGTTCGCGCTGTCCACGTTTAACTTTAAATATTAAAGAAGTGTCATCAGCAAACAAAACTACCTCGTGGTCGTCTCTTATGAGGTGAGGGAGATCATTAATATATACTAGAAAAAGAAAAGGTCCCAAAATTGAACCCTGCGGTACCCCCATTGCTACAGGAGAACCAGGTGACTGTTTACCATTGATCACTACTTTCTGGACCCTATCACTTAAGTAAGAATTTACGAAATTCAAGGCCGTCCCCCGGATTCCGTAATGATCAAGTTTCTTAATTAAAGTCTGGTGCTGAACGCAATCGAAGGCCTTAGATAAGTCACAGAATACACCATAAGCATCATATGACTCATCCCAGGCCCTGTATATACACTCTAATAATTTAATTCCGGCATCAGTGGTGGACCGACCACGAGTGAAACCGAATTGTTTTGTATGTAATAGTTTATTAACGTTAAAGTGATTTTGCATTTGATTAAGCATAATTTTTTCAAAAATTTTACTAAATGTAGGTAGTACAGAAATGGGACGGAAATTGGACGGATCTGAAGTACTACCCGATTTAAACAGGGGAATTAATTTACTAGATTTCATTAAATCAGGGAACACACCACTATCAACACAATTATTAAATATTATTACTAGTTCAGGAGCAACCATTTCAATAAAAGAATTTACTAAATACACAGAGATGCCCCAGAGGTCAGCTGTTTTCTTGATATTTAAAGATTTAAAAGTTTTTAAGATAGTGTTTATGTTAACTTTACTGAATTTAAATATAACGTTACAACAAGGAACGTTTGCTTTTAACAAAGATTCTGCAATGGGGGTTGATGAGCCTAGGGTTTTTGTCAAATCTACAGGAATTAATAAAGAAAAAATTTTCAAATTCGTTAGCGACCTCGAAGTCTGATGTAGTTATTTTACCATTTATATTAAGTTTAAAATGATTATCATTTCGTGTCGTGGTGTTTGTGGTTAAACTCCTCCGAAACGGCTTGACCGATTCTCATGAAATTTTGTGTGCATATTGGGTAGGTCTGAGAATCGGATAACATCTATTTTTCATCCCCCTAAATGTTAAGGGTAGTCCACCACTAAATTTTATTTTTTATTTTTAGATTAATTATTATTTTTTTATGATATGAACCCTGAATTTTCAACCCTCTACGATCAACCCCTATTCTTCCATCGTGATTTTTATTTTTTATGGGATCTAGACGACTGATACAGATACTTATATATTTCTAAATACATACATAATATTATACATAGAAAACACCCATACCTTTAGCCCTTGGGTACGGAACCCTAAAAAAAAGAAACGTAATATAAAAAAAAGATGTACTTAATATAATATTATTGTTTACAAGTTACACTATAACTTTATAATCTACGAGTATAATAATAATATGAAATGAATCGCTGAATGTGTTGCTAATCGTAAATCTCGAGAGCAGCTGAACCGATTTCGCTAATTCTTTTTTTGTTGTGATCGTAACTATCAGTAGAAGGTTCTTATGAAAAAAAGTTTAGAGGAACATTAGAAAAAAAATTATGGTAGGAAGTTCGCCGGGACAGCTAGTGACTAAGGTATAGGTAAGGACTGCTTCGGTGGCGTGGTCGGTAGTGTATCGGCTTTCGACTCCGGAGTTTCGGGTTCGATCCACAAATGTTTGTTTCGAAGTTGGGGTGTTTTCTATGTATATTTCTGATAAACAGACATACTTAAATAATATATGTGTTTCTAAATTCATACATAATGTATTTAGGAACACATGTCTAGATCCCACAGCATAAGCTTAACTTAAGCCTAATTAGAGTTGGGCACAAAAAACATTCCTACTTAAATAAGAATTTGAATCAGTAATCTCTTTTTCTAGGTACACATTTATACTAGCTGTTGCCCGCAGGTCCGCCTGCGTGTTATAGCTTTCTTGATCACCAGTTACTGATTTATTATGTATAACTGTTGAGCGATATTGTATCTTAAGATAAAATATTATAGTATCTTAGCCGTGTGCAGCGCCCCTTAGTGCACTCCACTGCGGGTGACGTAACCTACGACAAACTTATTATTTGCGGTTGGTACAGTAATCGGGTCTAGGGATCGAACCGCAAAATTAAGTTTGTTTTCTATTGTATATACTTTTCCGGGATAAAAAGTACCCAGCGTGGTGCCCAGGATATTAAAGAATAATTATACCAAGTTTCATCGTAATCGAACCGGTAGATTTTGCGTGATGCCTGAACAAACAAACAGACAGACAGACAAAAAAATGTTTAATCACATTTTTGGGTTCGGTGTCGGTCTAGTAACACCCCCTGCCATTTATTTTTTTGATATTTTCAATGTACAGAATATTCACTTCTACAGATTTATTATAAGTACAGATTTATTCTTTTGAAAAATTATACATATAGGTACATACTTACCTACCTAATTAAATACTTACTCATATAAATATTTCCAAGTTTTACTTTTGGCGCACTGGATACTTAGGCCTCCACGCAAGAGCAGGCGTCTGATGGCCATTACTAGGTACCGACTTAATTTTTATTTTGATTTAACTAACACTAGGCTAAGAACATTGTTACTAATAAAATGAACTATGTCTAACTATTATTAAATTTTTTAAATTGTTAGATCAAATCCATATTTGATCTATCAATTTGAGTCCCGAAGAGGCCACACAGATGGCTAAGGTCCGTCGGGCGCCACTGGAAATACCTGCTAGTCCGTACCTGAGATGCCTGCAGCAATGGCCATAGGAGCAGCCGCGGGCTCGCAGAATTTAAAAAAAAGCCCTACTCTAAGTGCATTTAAACCTTCTATGGTAAGTACCCCTACACCGTATAATCATGTCCAATGATTGATTGACCATTTCCACGATCTTGTACTCCGGAACTCATCTTGTAGGATGCTATAACGGAGTTACGCAACGTGTCATCACGTTAGATAACTTGTGAATAGTTAGTGCGGTACTGGTCACATCTAAATCATATTTCACTCATTATAAAATGTGTATGTCATTACGTATGTAGGCAATGTTTAATGTACATTGTGGACGTTGAGAGAATGCGCTTTTGGACCAACAGTCGCCGTGGAACCAACAGTCAAGATAAGGTATTTAATGATTTTACGCGTAATAGGGGCTCGTGGCTGAGTGGTAACTGCGTAATTTAACACATCATCTAGCCAGGCTGGTTTTAGGATGGGTGACCATTTCTTAAGACATTTTGAGACCTTCCGTGCCTCGGATTGGTAGATGACCATAGATGTTCGTATAACATCCCGGTTGTTATACGAACATCAATGGCAGTCGTTACGGGCATTGGGAGCCATAAAACAAAATCTTAATGTTCTAACTACAGAGCTGTGATATCGCCCATGGGTTGTGGAGGTCAGATGGCAATCTCTCCAAGAAAACTATTGAACTTCAGCCGCGTTGCAGTTAGACTGGAAAGCCGACTCCAACTGAGTTGGGAAAAGGCTCAGTGGATAGTAATTATGGACGTTGAGAGAATGGGCTTTTGTCTAAAAGTTAGACGACTGTCAAGTCAAATCACCTTCTTTTTATTAGATGTCAAAACGCTAAGGGTTGTAGAAAATTGTATGAAATAGAAGCCTATGACGTCACTTTTGGTTCTTATCAAATCAGTAATTAATGATTAAAAAAATACAAGAATGTTAATTTGATTGAATATGATATTCGAATCTCTTTTGGAATTCTGTACTTAACAAATACATTTAAATTATTTAATTTAGTCGTAGGCGTCTTCCCTATTGAGAGGTGTTCAGAGGCCCTGTTTTTATCAACAGGACCTAAGTCACCGGAAACCGCAATAGACTCGCCACTTCGCCACCCCATTGGACCAACAGAGACTGACGAAATGTGGGTGCAATCAATGCCTCTGTCTACCTCTTCGGGGATAAAGTCGTGATATTTTGTGTCTGTGTACGCGTAGTTAGAAGAATTTCATTACATGTAGGAAAGATTTATACTATTTTATATATTTTAGACTATTTATCGAATACTTAACTCGTTGATGTCTAGAACAGACTGAGGATGAACTAGGCATTCTCACTGTCAAGATCAAGTTTTGCTCCTAATGTCGTATATTCATCATAGAAACTCCAAACTAATGGTATGTAGAGCATAGTATTTGGGTCACAAATTATGTCATAATCTGTGAAAAACATTCATGCGTTAACGCCCTTTTCAGACCATAAGCATCTAATTTGCCTTTCAAATGTAGACATTTCGTGTAAATAACAATACGAAACTTTCGCTACACCTCATCGCTTGCCTTCCTAGTTATAACTCTTATCTCGGTGGTTTGTGAAATTCCGTGTTTTCGCTCTTCCCATGCATTAGACAGTGTACGTCACGAGTTACGATAGCGCGCGATTGTACACGATCGTTTCCGATTATGGCCGATCGTGGCCGAAGATAATCGTTTGAATTTCGAATGAACTTCGTTATGATATGAAGATGATAGGTTATAGGGTTATGATGGCGACTGCTGTAATTTTAAATCGACTTACAAATTGAGAGGTTTCAATTCGGTCTTTAATATTAGCAAGCACTGGGCGACTAGAATCAGAGGTGCATATCGACTTTTATTATTTACTAGCTTGCGTTACGTATATAGTTTTATCGGTTCCGATTCCCGCGGTAGCACATTACCGGAATTAAAAGTAGCCTATGTTACTTGGGGATAATGTCAGTGATAGTAAGTACATTATGATATAAGTGCGGTAAGTTGAAACTTACAGCCGAGGCGATATTCAAAATCAAAAATCAAAATCAAAATATCTTTATTCAGATCACAAAGTAACACTTATGAACGTCAAAAAAAGAAAATGCTTCTACATTTACCGCCAGATTCGCAAGGCAATAGGTAGAGCCTGTGAGGAAAGAACCTGGCAGGAAAAACTCACGGCCAGTCTTTTTATTCGCCAGTAAATACAATGATTCTGTTACAACAATAAAAAGAGGGCAAGGACAGTAGATACGTGACCATGTGTGGACCACGTGAACTCAAAAATTATGGATCTCTGTTATTCACAAAAAAGTCAAATACTAGTTAAAGGTGCCACATAATCTCAAAGTACCCATACCTAACAATATCATAATAATAATAATTTAACAATAATAAGTGAGTTTTAGCAATAAAACAACATTTCAAATAGAAGTAGCCCCTATGTAGCTCGAGTGATGAGCAAGCAACTCATTGCCATTTCTCTGTATCGTTTAGATTATCCTTAATAGTATAATATGCCTTTTTATTTTTAGGAGGTGTGTTTTAACAGCCACTTTGAATTTATTCAAAGGAAGGTTCAAAATGTTTAGAGGAATTTTGTTATAAAAACGCACACCAAATCCTGCAAAGGAGTCATGAACCTTCTGTAAACGATAATACGTCCCAACCAATTTATGCTTATTTCTAGTATTTATTGCATGTATGTCACTGTTCATACTGTATAAATGTATATTCTCTGTTTAACGAACATAATATTCGCATATATATATTGTGATGCAACTGTTAAAATGCCTATTTCTTTAAATCTTTCTCTAAGAGAAACTCGTGCATTAAGTTTATAAATCACACGTATAGCTCGCTTTTGTAGTATAAAAATTATCTCTATATCAGCTGCCTTGCCCTATAGTAAAATTCTATACGACATGACACTGTGAAAATAGCTAAAATAAACCAGCCTTGCAGTTTCTACATCCGTGAGCTGTCTGACTTTACTAATAGCAAAAGCCGCAGAGCTAAGTTTCCCTGCAAGACCCGATATTTGGCCGTTCCACTGTAACTTACTGTCTAGAGTAATACCCAAAAATACGGTTGATTCTACAAGATTAAGGGTATCTCCGTTCAAAATAATATTAGTACCGTAGTTCTGAACATTAGGCATACTAAATCTAACACACTTCGTCTTTTTTGCGTTCAGAAGTAAATTGTTGGTTGTAAACCAATCCAGAACTAGTGCAAGTGAACTATTTACTTCGTCAAAATTCCTCAGCTTGCTATCAACTTTAAAAATAAGTGATCTATCATCGGCGAATAGAAGGTCGCACAAGTTCTGTACATAGAACGGTAGATTATTAATGTAAACTAAAAATAGAAACGGACCTAGAATTGATCCTTGTAGCACGCCCATAGCTACAGAAGCTCCTAAAGACCGACTACCATTGATATCAACTGCTAGCCGGAGCCGTAGGTAGGCGAGGCAATCGAGATGTACCTCTTCTCTGTCTAAGTAATACTTATGTACTTACTTAGAACAAACTGAATATAATACATTATGATATAATAGTAAAGGTGATTGCAATAAAGTAATATACCTTTTTATGATGAAAGCAGTCATCGTAAAAATTATGTGTTACTTATTATGATGGTGGTATTAGATATACATACCTCACGTCTATAGTGATAGTGCCATGATAATAAAGGTGACTGGGACTACGAGGAACTACCTAATTAGTTAATTGGTGCCTATCACAGTTTTTTTGTAAAATAAAATAAATAATAAACTAAAATTACTGAAGCAAATGGGCGTTGTCACATCATGACGATATCGTCACGATAATTTACATTCTTACCTTAAAGTAACTGCTGCTACTTACGATATCGTCATGATGTGACAACGCCTAATGGGCCGAGCCATATTATATGCATTAGAAATTATATTTTTAGTGTTATCTAACTGTGGTATTATTATTTTAGTATAAGTAATCTTGTCATTGATTAGGTAAACCATTTACCCTATATACTGCGACGTGGCTCTACTTTGATATTTTCTGTGAAGCGACTTTCATCTGACATCCAAAATCCATGAGCGATATCGAAGTTCTGTAGTTAGACTCGTCTGATTTTGTTTTAGGGCTTCAAATACCCGTATGACAACCAAATATGATGCTCGTATGACAACCGGAACCGACTGCTAAAGGCAGAATCACACATATCAGTGAAGCCTTAGTTCTGACACAGTACCGGCACTGTTCAGTGCAATATAGGTTTTTTTTTATACATTTTCCATGAACTCATCCTGGCATGACAGTGTCAGTGTCAAGGACGACTCAGTCATCACTGACAATGACATGTCATGACGCGTTCACTGAATCTGAACTGTGGTGGTCGGAACCTAGGCTTCACTCTCAACCTTAAACGTGCTCTCCGAGGCACAGAGGGGTGTCAATGCCTTAAGAAATAGTTACCCATCCTAAAACGGACCTGGCTAGATGTTGCTTAAGCAGTGCAATGTGTTAACCTAGTCAGTTATCCCAAGTCCCTTTTTGGACACACAATGTTCTGTAAATAAATGTCTAACTAATTTAAAGCAGCTACTAAGTCTCGAAATACGTGCCTACCCGTAATTACATAATAACAATTCAATAAGGGAGTTTCTATAAATCTGTGATACGCATTTTCAACCGACTTCCAAAAAAGGAGGAGGTTCTCAATTCGACTGTATGTTTGTGTTCTCTTATACTGAGTCAAGCGATTTAGAATTTTTTTTTCATAATTGAGAGCTACTATTTTCCAAGTGGATTATATTTCAACTTCTTCTTTCTTTAAAAACGTGGATCCATCGATGTTCATCGATGATTTCGCCAATGTCAAGGTAATGCTTGATTAGTTGATAGTCCCGCACAGAAGAACTAGTTATTACTAACTAGATAAAATAAAATAAATCTAACTACTTTGCAATATTCCGCCACATGCAAATTACCCAACTCTCGTATTTATTTCTATACAACGGTGGTGGGTAGACATAAAATAGTTTGGTATTATGGTTGTGGGTAGAAATAAAAAACCTAGGATATAAATAGGTGCGGTTTACGAGTTGTGGCTCATTCGGTCGCCGTGCGCCGAGCCATCGACATCTCCTGATGATGCCCCTGGTTGGGGGCGAAACACGTGTCGAGGTTTTTTATTATTTTTTGCACGATAACACAACTCTCATATTTATTCTATTTTCAAAATTATTTCTCTATTCTTTCGGCCTAAGTGGGATTGGAGGGCGGACTTGTGCATGAATAAATACGAGAGTTGGGTAATTTGCATGTGGCGGAATATTGCAAAGTAGTTAGATTTATTTTATTTAACTATGGACTTCCGAAAAGTAACGCCTGATAGTATTAACATTACTAACTAGCTCCAGGTGCAGGGAAAGAAAAGTTGTTCGGTAAACGGTCTCTGGAAACCCGATTTTTGCGGAGCGCCAGAGGTAACCAAAAAGCCACCAGCCACGCGCTCAGCAAAAATCGAACTTCCCTATTTCAACTTGATCCCATTACAACAATTATTCGGTCCCATTCCGGTTATTTGAAGTCGGGTTTTGTCTCAATGTTGGACATGTTTTTTCACATTCTTTGTCTGTAAAAAATTTCGTCAGATCAATCTTAGATCACCTAATAATTAGGTGCAGATTCCTATCTAACTTGTTGTATAATTACATCAATTTTCAAATCCAGACTGACCTTTTTACCCGACTGTGAGGAAGGGTTATTATCGAGATCTATATCTAGTCATCTCTGATTTCTTTGCTTACTTTTGCACTGATGTTTCATAATCATTATGAAGGTAGGAAGTAACAAGTCAATTATATCTTGATTGCAAAAAGAAATAATCTGGGTAACAAAACAAATATCAACGGGAGATATTAAGACATTCTGAGTGTGCATATGGATTTCAGGAGCTCAATCTCATCTCACTTTACCAATTTGCAATTGGTGCACCTGCCGATCTGACAATAAACTCGTCCCGAACTATGTAAGTGTAATCAACAGAGTTCGAAATAAAAAATCTGCATTACTTAAAGGTTTTCTTTTTTTTGACATACTTTTTTAGGTTAGGTTTAAGGATGTTTTAATGGTATTGTTTCAAGTTTCAGGTACTACTTTTTTTTTTTTTTTTTTAATTCCGCGGCCCAAGGCCGCGGCCGCTCTAACGTCCGTTGCCGGGCGTCCCTGGTTACTAGCAGAGGGTATGTCCAGTGGCGCCCGGCGGACTTTGACCACCCCTGTGGTCTCTGCGGGTGTTTGGTCGGGACGAGAATCCCGCGTCATTGGGGTCGGGTTTTATCCCGCGTCAGTGAGTGAATCTGGTTGCGTGCTATGGGGCAAAGGCCCCGCAGCACGCAACCCTTCTAGCCTGCTTCTGTAAGGACGGTGGGTGGCGATCCCGCCGTCCTCAGGCCCCGATCATGGAGGACGATAGTCTTGGGCGTAGTCGCGTAGTCTGGGGCGGCCTGGCCGCCGACTACGGAACTCGGCGGGGAGGGTACGCTCCCTCTCCCTCCCGGCCGCCTCCTTCGCGAGCATGACTTGCTCGCAGAAGGACACGGCCGCGTTCCACCTACTCCCGCTGGACACCATGGCTTGAAGCATGGTCCCCAGCGAGAGGGTATCCACGCCCAGACCCACTACGAGGTCCCGGCGCTGACTCGCCCACGCTGAGCACTCCACCAACGTGTGGAGTGCGGTGTCGTCGTCGGAAACCTCGCAGTGTTGACACCGGGGTGTGACCTCACGATGCATGCGAAACAGATAGCTACCGAAGCATCCATGCCCGGCAACCATCTGCGTCGCACGGTACGTGAGGTCACCATGCTGCCTCTGCAGCCAAAATAAAATAAAATATAAAATAAAATAACGTTTATTATCTTTGAAATTTTCAGAAAATTATTTAGATTCGTCAGAAGTTGGTGTGACTCTACCGAGGGTTCCAAAATGCAACGAGACTGAGAAGAGCCCTCAAGAAACTCAGCTCGGCTTTTTTCAAAATATTTCATCTTAAATCTAATACAGAGTTATTTAGAAAGGAGCAATTCGTTACGTTGTTACAACCAGGCCGCCTTGTCATCTAAGAAATCATTAATACTATAATAAGCAAAGCAAGTAAATTGTGCCATAAAGGCACAATTTACTTTTTATTAGTTTTTTAAATTTATTGACAGATAAATTTGCTATTTCGGTTGGCAATGTATTGTACATTCGTATAAAGTTCCCCGCAAAAGAATTACTCACTTTATGAAGCCTAAATTTAGGAACAGCCAGTTTATTCTTATTTCTTAAGTTTAGATTATGATTATCACTATTTTTCACAAATTTACTTTTGTTCTTGTGGGTATACAATAAAATTTCATAAATATACTGTGAATACACTGTAAGGATGTTAATATGCTTAAACTTATCTCTTAATGACTCCCGAGACCCCATTCCATAGATAGTCCGGATAGCCCTCTTCTGCAACACAAAGATGCATTCAATATCGGCAGCGTTACCCCACAGTAGTATGCCATATGTCATGATACTGTGGAAGTAGCTGAAGTAGACAAGACGCGCCGTTTTAATGTCTGTAAGTTGTCGGATCTTTTTGACAGCATAGGCTGCTGAACTAAGCCTGGCCGAAATTTTCCCGATATGAGGCCCCCATTGCAATTTGGAGTCTAACGTTATGCCCAGGAAGACAGTGTCATCGACCAATTCTATTATATCATCCCTAACCTTAACACTGGTTTTAACAAGTCTTACATTAGGTAAGGTGAATCTTACACATTTAGTTTTATTTTCATTTAATAATAAATTATTAGCACAAAACCAGTGGACTATCCTAGAGAGGGCAATGTTTACATCGTCAAGTTCGCGCTGTCCACGTTTAACTTTAAATATTAAAGAAGTGTCATCAGCAAACAAAACTACCTCGTGGTCGTCTCTTATGAGGTGAGGGAGATCATTAATATATACTAGAAAAAGAAAAGGTCCCAAAATTGAACCCTGCGGTACCCCCATTGCTACAGGAGAACCAGGTGACTGTTTACCATTGATCACTACTTTCTGGACCCTATCACTTAAGTAAGAATTGACGAAATTCAAGGCCGTCCCCCGGATTCCGTAATGATCAAGTTTCTTAATTAAAGTCTGGTGCTGAACGCAATCGAAGGCCTTAGATAAGTCACAGAATACACCATAAGCATCATATGACTCATCCCAGGCCCTGTATATACACTCTAATAATTTAATTCCGGCATCAGTGGTGGACCGACCACGAGTGAAACCGAATTGTTTTGTATGTAATAGTTTATTAACGTTAAAGTGATTTTGCATTTGATTAAGCATAATTTTTTCAAAAATTTTACTAAATGTAGGTAGTACAGAAATGGGACGGAAATTGGACGGATCTGAAGTACCAAGCCAATCGTCCATGATCGGTCTCACCGCCGCGATGAAGATGGCACTCCCCTTGGGTTGCTCAAGTCGCACCCTCCATGACTCCATGAGATCCTGGCGGAGTCGGGACCGCTGGTCCTCGATTTCTCGAGACGCAGGCCTGTGGTCCCGCTCCAGCGCCTCCTTGCGCCATTGGAACAATGGCGCAAGGGCTCTCGCTTCCAGGTCCCATGGAGGGGTCCCGGCTAGGAGACATGCAGCCTCTCCGGAGATCGTGCGGTACCCCCGTACGGTTCTGACGGCCAAGGTTCTAAGTGGTCTGTTCAACAGAGTCACGTTCCCCTTGACCGCCAACCTATCCGCCCATACGGGAGCCCCGTATAGGGCCATACTCCGCACGATCCCCAGGTACAGTCTCCTGCAGGAGGCGTTGGGTCCCTTTAGGTTGGGCATCAGTCGCGAAAGCGCGACCGATGCCTGCGTCACCTTGGGGACCAAACTTCGGAAATGTGGTCCGAAGTTCCATCGGCTATCAAGTACGATCCCTAGGTACTTCATCGAGGGCTTGATGCCGATGCTAACGCCTCCCACATTTATGCTGGAACCTTCTGGTGGACCGTTCCGAGGTCTGTGAAAACACAGAACCTCGGACTTGTGCAAGGCCACCTCCAGTCCCAGCTGCCGTATCCGACCCACGACTCGAGCAACACCCGTCGTGACCTTGAGTGCTGCCTCCTGGTACGTTGCACCCCGCGCCGTGACGAGGGTATCGTCGGCGTAGCACGTTACGCCGACACCCCTAGGCAACGCACCCCGCAGCACCCAGTCGTAGCCGATGTTCCACAGAAGCGGCCCCAGGACCGACCCCTGCGGAACACCGCACGACACATTCCCCAGCTGGCCCGAGCCAGCTGGGGAAAGCTATGGCCCTCTCCGAGAGATAGGCCCCGACAATACGACGGAGGTACAGAGGCGTTTCGTGATACACGAGCGCCTCCCTAACGCAGCTCCATGGCAAGGTGTTGAACGCGTTGGCGATGTCAAGAGACACCGCCACCACCACCTTGCCCTGCGAGACTGCTTCCTCCGTCAGGCTCTTCACGCGCATGATCGCGCTCACGGTGGAGCGTCCCCGACGGAAACCGAACTGGTTATCCGCCAGGTCTGGCCCCACACTCGTGAGATGCTCGACGAGGCGTTCCGCGATAATTCGCTCAAAGAGCTTACACACCTCGTCGAGCAACACGATCGGCCGGTATCCGGACGGTGAGTCCACCGGCCGCCCCGCCTTACGGATCAGGACCAGTTTCCCCGTCCTCCACACCTTGGGAAACTGGCCCCTTTCGAGGCATGCGCTAAAGAGCCCCATCAGTCGAGGCCCGAGTTCTTCGAGGGCCAGGACCCATGCACGGCCAGGAATGCCGTCGGGTCCGGGGGCAGTGATTTTCCGGCGTTTAAGCCGGAGTACTGCCGCACCTAGCTCCCCCACCCTGACTTCGGGTACGTCGTCTTCGCTGGTGCTATCCGCGTCGGGCAGAGACGGAGTCATGCGCGGAGGGACGTGCTCCTCCGCGCTCGTCGGAAACAGGGAGCCCATGACCCGCTCCAGCTGCTGCGGCTGGAGACTCTGGGTCAGTGGGGGCGCCCTAGGTCGGAGTTTCTCCCTGACCTGTAGGTACGGGCGCCCCCATGGGTTCTGCTGCAGGGTCTCCAGGAGCTCCTCGCGGGCCGCCGTCTTGGCCCGCTTTATCGTCTCCTGGAGATTACCTTTAGCCTCCCTGTATGCCTGAAAAAGCTCCGCCTCTCGGGCTGCCGCGTCGTCTGGGCGGCGACGCCTCCGGCGAAACCTGGTGTACCGGCGGCGGGCGGAGATGCATGCTGCGCGCAGCTCTGCAATCTCCGGCGACCACCAGTACACCTGCTTCCTGGCCGGTCTGGGTGTAACCCTAGGCATCGCCGCATCACAGATTTGCGACATGGCTCTCCTGAACCACTCCGCTTCGGCATCCACATCGGCAGGCCGGTCCGGCGCCGGAATCCAGGCCTGCACGATGGATGCCTCCAGGAGAGCCTCCCGATCCAGATGGTGAAGTGCCCAACGCGGATCCGGGGGATTTGTCACCGGCTGTGGGAGGTCAGGTGGGGGGACGACATCGAACCGGATGTACCGATGATCCGAGTGCGTCTCCTCACCCTCCTCCACGCGCCAGCCTGTAATACGGGCGGCGAGGTCAGGGGATGCGAACGTTACGTCCACGATCGATTCCCCCCCCCGCCGCCAAAAGGTGGCGACATTCCCCCGGTTGAGGACCTCCAGACCACGTGTTCTGGTCCAGTCCTCAAGAAGCCTCCCCTTGTCCCTGGTTTCCCGGGAGCCCCACGCCTCACTCCAGGCGTTGAAGTCTCCCAGGAGCAGGACAGGGCGAGGACGGCACGCAGCGAAGACGACGTCGAGCTCAGTGAGCCATAGCTCAAACTGAGACTCGTCAATGTTCGGCGAGATGTAGGTGGCCACGACTGCCAACCCATCATAGTCCGCCGCAACACACCCGCGGCCCCTTGCAATGATCGCAAGGCGCGAGTTGTCTGCGGCGGACCCCCCAAAGATACAACAGGCCGAGCCGTCCTCGTCCACCGGGCTTCCCGGGTGGACGTAGTACGGCTCGGCGACCACGGCCAAGTTTATGGACCACTGCCGGATGCTCTGGTACAGAAGATCCTGAGCAGCACGGCAGTGGTTCAAATTCACTTGCAGGATACGGATACGGGCGTCAGACATTAATTGACCTCCATAACCGCATCCCGCCGCGAAACAACTGGCCGCGCAAGGGCGGCACCCCCACCGCTCTCAGCGGACGGACGAGGTTTTGGCCTCGAGGCGGCGCAGGTTGTGCTGCCGACCCGGTGATCCGCGGTCTTGCCCTCCGCCTCGCATCTAAAGCAGCGAGGCGGGGCGTCACAGGCACTTGCCTTGTGACCGGGCCGGCTGCAGCGGAAGCACCGATCGCCCACGGTGACTTCCGCTGTACACTGCACTCCGACGTGCCCCACCACCATGCACCGGAAACATCTGGTTTCCCGGGCACGAAGGAGGTGCACCTGCGCCTTTAGGAAGCCCCCTACGAGGAGGCTTCGTCCGTCCGCCACTTTCAGTGCCGCCGCGACGGGGCACTGGACGACTGTCATCCCGTGACCAGTGGAGCCGAAGGAGATATCTCCAGCCTTCACCTGGTCACGGGGGCAGCCGCCCGCCTCCACGACGGCGGAGACAACTTCCTCCGTCGTGGCCGCGTCATCCAGACCCGTGATGCGCAATGCGGCGCATTTGGTGGGTCTGGTGACGCGGACGGCTTCTTCGCCCAGCGCGACCCTAAGCTGAGCCGCTAGGGCGTCAGCTTTAGGGCCGCTGGAGGCGCCGGAGACCTCGAGGAGGCGAGCCCCGGTGCGTGTCGCCTTGCACCGGAGCCCCCCCTGTATATCGAGGGCCGAGAGGTTGACTGAGGACTTCACAGTCCTCAGTACGTCGGCGTACCCCGCCCCCTTCTCCAGACCTACCGTCGTCACCGTCAGGACGACGGCGGTGGAGCGAGGAGGGCGGGGCCTCTTCGGCGCCTTCGCCGCGGCGGCTTTGGCCGCTTTCTTTGCGGCCTTCGTCTTCCTCTTCTTGGCCCCCACTACTTCCCATCCCTCCCGTCTGGAGGGATGTAAGGAAGCAGCGGGAGCGACGATAGAGGAAGAGGAGGCGGCAGGGGTGCCACTCTTCTTGCCGCGCCCCTTGGCCTTCCGCGCCTGGGCCGCGGTCTCGGCCGGTATCCGGCTCACCGAAGCGGACGGGGGCGGAGCGGGGCGGCGGACAGCAGGTGTGCCGCTAGGACCGGGAGCGGGAGCACCGCCAACAGCCGCCGCGTATGAAAACGCGGGGCGCGCTAGCGGAGGGCGGTACGCCCGGTCCTCCAGGACCGCGAGGCGCCTCTCGATCGCCGTCAGGACCTGCACCGTGGTCGGCACAGGCTGTGGCGGCGAGGCGGGCGCCGTGGTGGGCGCGGCCCTAGGCGCCGTCTTCGGCGCTGGTCCAGCCGTCAGAGGAGGAGGCGGCATGGGACCTGGAGGTGCCTTGACCACTGTGGTCAACTCAGCGACCTCCCGACGGAGATCTTCCATCTCCTTTCGGGAGGCAGTGAGCTCCACCTCCAGGCTCGCAACCTGCTTGCGGAGCTTGGCCTCCTCCTTTGTGGCGCTCCGCGCGAGGAGCTTGTCAAGGGAGGATTGGGCTTCATCCACCAGTGAAGCCACAATCTTCTTCCTCCCCGACATATTCTTACTCCCCCGCATGGCCGCGTTCATGCGGGAGAGAATGCTCATGATCTCCCGCGCGGGCGGCACACCAATATCCCTGCGACTACGCAGGGACGGTACAGAGGACGGCGGTGGAGTAGGCGGGCGCACTCTGTAGGCGCCGAGACGCGTGCGCACCGTCTTCACCGGCACCTCCTCCTCCGAATCGCTGGAGAGGAGGGACCCCCATCCAGAGCAACTAGTGCTCCGGTCGCGCGGCGGTCCCTCCTTCTCGAGGGTCCTCTTCTGCGAAGCAGAACGGCCCTTACTCTTCACGCTACTGGGAGCTGACCCATCGTCAGTCCCAGCAGCAACTTTTCCTTGGGGCGTCGACGTCGCGCTGCAACTAGGCGGCGCGACGCGAGCCCCCAAATCAATAGGCATCGAAGTCCGTTGTTCGCGCAATATGTCGTCGGCTGAGACTGCCCGGGGAAGGGCAGTGTCAGGACCGGGGGTCTCTTCAGGCTTCATAGTAAGCAAAATTTCTTCTGTGTTGGCCACTCAAGTTTCGATTTCGACGTTCGGTGACCCAACTTGCCACTGCGTTACCGTGGTCAAGTTGGGGTCCAGGGCGGACGGCGAGGACGTAGTCTAATCTCTTGGGGCCCCGCCCCTTCAGGTACTACTATTGTTTTGTTTCTAGTATTTTGAACCAGTTCCAAGCGCTATAATCACGGATGAGTGTTCCTTGAAGGATACAATTGTAGGAGTAGTATTGGTATAAAGGTATAAATTGAACTTACCTTACTGAGTACCTACCTACTTATCCATAATTAGATATTCTATTCTAGTATGTTTTCCTCAATGATTTTTTACCACAAATTGCAGACTACGCCTATATCTAGTTAGATTTTAGACTGGACTTAACCTGGAATCTGACTATTACACAACCTGTTATTCGCTGGTTGGTACCTATGATTACTGACGCTCTGATTACATAGTCACTCTTTGAGTTTTAGGGAGTGGAGTTGGAAACAATGTGGCTGGGATTGGTGTACAGTACCATGGGTTTTATGAAGTTGCTATTTGATTGATCAATCTTAATTGTATGAACCAGGTAGTAGGTAAGGAGAGCTTGTGCTCAGATTACTAGATAACTGATACAAATTACAAACATCAGGTAGACATACATCACGCCTTTATCCTTGAGAGGTAGGCAGAGGTACATTTTTTTACACGGTTTTTTTTTTGTTTATTCTAGCAATCGCAAATACGATCTACTAGCATTCCCGTTAACCCCTCCAGCTAAGCTAAACGTGCTCGTGTTGGGAGAGGGTTGGGGGATCGAACTTACGTCGTTGAAACTCAAGTCCAACCCCTTAGCCACTTTATTTAGGTACAATTTAACCGGCTAACCTTGGCATAATGAATACTGTCTATAATGATGAGCCTATAGGTGTGGTCCCGAAGGCCATCACGTCGCTGACGGGCTAATGACGCTTGACATTATTCAATTGTTCAGTATTTGAGGATAATTTTATAATTCCTATCTGTTGCGTGTAAATGCTAATTTTAATACGTGATGTCAAACTAATCATCTGTAGCTTGGTGGCTAACACAGGAACTTACAACTTGACTGAAGATTGATGAGATTTTTTTAAATGCCTATACCTTACTTAAAGATTATTCTTACCTATGGTTCGCCAAAGTGCCACCTTGATGAACGGCCGTGGTGACATATATCAATTTAGAGCCACTCTCAAGGTTATTAATGACATCAGCTGTCGACCAAATAACTACATCAAAATTGGTCCATCTGTTCGGGAGTTATGATGCCACAAAATTACCAAATACCGTGCTACACACAATGTACCTAAATACATATCATTACGCCTATATACCTCGACGGGCTAGGCAACACACACTCACACTTTACAGTAATATTCCAATATCCATAACCACTCTGGAATAAATTTAATGTAATTCAAACCAAAATTCCAACATCCAGGACAGATGTTACATACCATTGTCCCTTTCCACAAAACCAATTTCTTCTCCTTTTCCTTTACCGTTCATACTGTCAGACTGTGAAACTCACTCACCCCTGACATACAAAGCTGTAGAACTCTTCATCTCTTTAAAAAGAAAGTAAAAGCTCATACCTCTTAATCTTAGCTATCTATTATATTGTAATGTCGTATTCCTTTATGTAAGTTTATTATAGCACAGTATGTATTTATAAATGTATATAGGCCCCCTTAGTTTATGTAAGTTAATTTACTTGCACTGCACACACGTCACCCTCTCACCCCTACATCTCCGTTCAGGCCTGCTGCAAGAGATTCCTCTAGGAATAAGCAGTGCCT
This sequence comes from Nudaria mundana, assembly GCA_963556515.1. Lineage (NCBI taxonomy): Eukaryota > Metazoa > Arthropoda > Insecta > Lepidoptera > Erebidae > Nudaria > Nudaria mundana. The sequence continues at coordinate 17,625,191 of OY748306.1, read as the reverse complement.
TTGTATGTACTATGCTCACTGTATTGTTAGTTCTACTGTTTTTGTGTTCTTTTTACTATGTGTGTTGTACATAAATCTATACTACTATTATAAAGAGGAAAGATTTGTATTTTAGTGTGTATGTTTGTAATGAATAAACTCAAAAACTACTGTGCCGATTTCCAAAATTCAAAATTCACCATTGGAAAGCTACATTCACCCTGAGTAACATAGGCTACTTTTTATCCCGGTAATGTGTTCCCGCGAACCGGGAACGAGTAAACTAAATCACGCGGGCGGAGCTGCGGCGTTCAGCTAGTAATAAATAAAATTAAAATAAATAAATAAAATAGAATCTCTGCAGTCCGAGTAATGCCGTGACACATGATATAGGTAGGTACTATTAGATAACATTCACTTCAAGTATAATCACGATAAAGTGATATTAAAGTTACAAAATAGATATTTAATCCGCAGCTTCCAAATTTCCAACACGCAACGAGAGTAAACTATCTGATCGTCTCTACATGCGATCGCTCCAATAATGCTATGTAGAGAAGCGTGAAATTGTACTCGTATCTGCAATGTTTATGGCAACACTGCACTGTCATGCTATAATATAGCTAATTATATTATGTTTATTTAATTATTAGTTTATTTATGAATATACAAGGAACAGGAAAATAAAAATAAAAAAAACTTAAACAAACTATACTATCTAAAACTAAAAACTAAAATAAATATGTAAAGCAGGGAGTCTTAGGCAGAGTGCATTCCCGCGCTGAATTGCCAATAAGAGTCTAGTCTTTGCGCGAGAAAGGTCCCTGCGCGGGGATCACCAGTCTCTTCCCTCAGACGCTTGCTGAGTTCCGTGAAGAGCTGATGCGTACCGTGGCCCCATGGACCTAGTGTGTCGACACCAAATGAGATGAACTCATAGTGGCGTCCCATACAAGAGCGCGCCCCATCCTCATTCAAAATTATGTACTAACAATATTTACAAATTATCGTTTAAAAAATCCTCCGCGTCATTGCCGATTTTAAAGTTTCCCAGAATGCTAGCTGCGTTGCCACGTTAAAAATAGCCAGAGTTCTGGTCCTGAGAAGCATCGATTAGAAGTTTATCAATGTCTTTATAAAGACGACGAGCGCTCGGACCCCATCAATTACTCTGTCTCAATCCCAATCTGCCTACTAAATTAGCAAATGTATGCAGTTTGAGACCTTGAGGCGATGCAGCGGCAGGGTCGGTACATCCAGATGTGCGATGCTATGGTGTCAAGGCATGTAGCGTTCCACACCAAATGGCCTTCCCATCTTCCATAGTAGCTAAACCATACCGTCTGGTCTCTTTCCAACACTTCGTGCTAAACCATTTGTTTACAATCATTCATAAACTAACAATTCTTACAAAATAGCTATAGTTAGAGATATATTATCTCTTAGTTCATTGTGGATTAGTGCTTGATATAGAACACAGACAGATACAGAACAGAAACAGAGACATACGGAACAATGAATAATAGCACCTGCAACAGTTTACTGCGCTAACAAATTGCTACCGGCTTGTCTAAAGACATATCTTGTTCACTTGTGTTGCTGAGACGTGTATACATTTATCTTTACTACTGTTCGCTATTCAACATACGGACATAATATACATACAGCTATACTACTAGTATAGTATTCTTATATATAGACGAAGCTTTAATTGTTACCACTGAACTGATTTAAAAATATCACTATGATAGGGTTACTCGCTACATTGTTAGCGAGTAACCCTATCATAGACTATATACCATCACGCTACGATCAATAAGAGCGGAGTAGCAATAATTATTTTGGTACCGGAAAAAGCTACAAAAATTGTATTGACAACTGTTTATTTATATTTTATAATTATATTTGTTTTGGTAGAGACAAACTCTGTCTCTTTATCGAGCTTAACTTGTTTCGCCCGCCATATAGGGACAGCATTTTAACCAGGATTTTATTTATTTGTTATGTCAACCGAGGCTCTGTAAAAACAGAGCCTCGGTTGTTGATCGGCAGGTGCACCACTTGCAGATAAGGTTGGTTGGGACCTCTTAGATCTTAGTCAGATCCCTATGCAGCCTTCAGTATTTTTACTTCCTTCAGAATTTTATAGTCATTCAAAGTCAGGAAAGCTGCCTTGAGTTAGATTATTAAATCAAGCCGAGCAGACGACATCCACGCGAGCTATTCAACACACCGTCAACAGTGCAGCCCAGTCTCTGGTCCAGGCCAATTGAAGGGGTCTCATCACTAACGAATGATGAATTAAATACCAAAGATAGACACCGTGGAACAAACAAAAGACAGGGACCTAGCTAAGACCATATTGAACAACATCTCCAAAATCTAAATTTGTATTAATTAAGATAATTACGTATACAAATTAATGTACTTTACAAGGCATTAATCTAGCCTTGTGATCGGTTATTGAAATATGATGGATTACCACACTGCACATCCATTAAATAGGTACAGTCAGCGACAAAAGTTGATGTTCTTAATTTAAAATTGATCCGTTCACCGAAAAATTTGGTCGGTATTAGTCGTAGAACTATTTGTAAAGGAGCTACGCACTGCGTCCGATATCCGCCACCGATGATGCTTATTTTTGACGGACTCAGATTGCATTTGGACCGGGTGCATGGTTTCTCATTAAGGACTAATATTTATCTTCTGAACATAATCGTGAGTGGACAGACACAAGGCAAATCTGTACAACACCATTATTATTTAAATTTTGTACGTTCTTCTACTTTCTAGTCGATAAGTAAACAAAGACGCAGTTTATTTAACAGGTCAAGTTTACATTGATCTGTTAACGATTAAAATATAGTCCGAGACGCCCAGGACTTTAATTGGATGTGCCATAGCACGTAAGATTTTGTTACCTTTCATCAACATTTCATCGCAAGGCAAAGAGTTTCAATATTTTTTTTTTCAAAATTACAATATAGCTATTACGTGGGACTAATAATACTGGTAAATTGTGGGTGTGTAATGCACCTCTGCCTACCTCTTCGGGAGTATAGGCGTGATATGTGTGTGTGTGTGCGTGTAAGTACCTACTCGCTCTGATATACTACATGTGGTAGAAATGAAGACTAAACCAGTCATTTTCCTTCGGTTAAGCGAGAAAAGCTTCACCATTTGGAGACTGAAAAATTTTGCTTTTGTCTTTTTCTATCTGTCTATGTGTCTGTATGTGTGTTTCGGTCTAGCGGACACATTATTATCTCTGAACTCCACGAAGCTTAGCACATGTGTTCCTAAAAAAGTTTTTTTTATTGTGAGCTTTTGTGATTGGGGAGAAATGGAGCCAAAAAGCCCAAATAAGGTTTTTGATAATCGCGAGATTTACTGTTTGTCCATACGAGCAATGTAATACATGTGTAATATAAGTGACATTACACTGGACAAATTATCCGGTAGAACTGGCTCATTCATCGCCAAAAGTATGGTGCTACCATCTTAAAAACTTTTGTCGATGACTGTAGCAATGTAAGTAGCAGTCGTTCTATATTTTAGATGTAACTTAGTATAAAGCACAGAGTGCAAAATAACGCAAATGATTCGACGAAAAATAATTCACCATTTATTTTAAAGACCTACCTATTGTTCGTTACTTGTTTGAAGACATAGATAATCGAATATTGCAATATTAACAAATTGAAGTAACTTCTTTATGTAGGTTCTCATCTAGGAATTATTCCAAGTATTGTTCTACTTTATATAACACACTAGCGACCCGCGGCTTCACCCGTTTGACAAATTTTATACACCAAAACCTTCCTCGAGAACCACTCTATCCATTAGTGAAAACCGCATCAAAGTCCGTTGAATAGTTTAAAGATCTAAGCGTACATAACAGACAGCGGGAAGTTACTTTGTTTTATACAAGGGTATGTTAAGATACAAGTGCAAGTTGGTAGATGAGGTTGAATTTGTTCTCCAAAGACCATTATAGGGTTATTTTATCGATAAGAAAATAATAACATGTATAGACAGACATGTATAGATGTACAGACATCGACCACTTACAATTTTATTATATGTATTGATTAGACCTCCTATAGCACAATTGTTTGATGATTGAAGTTGCTGATGGTAATGACTATTCTTGAAAACCCTTTTTTTATCATGAAGATGCCGCTGAGTTTACAGCATTCAGTTACAGGTTTTCAAGCACTAGTTAGCGTTCCAATACATTACATTAAAAAAAGATCTAAAAAAAGATTTCAGGACAAGAACTACATACAATTAAATTAGACTGCTTCGGTGGCGTGGTCGGTAGTGCAACCGCTTTCGACGCCGGAGTCTCGGGTTCGATTCCCGGTCGGGACCAACTTTGTGTGATGACATATACGTTTGTACCGAAGTCTGGATGTTTCCTATGTATAATATGTATGTATTTACAAAAAAATTAATGTATATAAGTATCTATATCAGTTTATCTAGTATTCATATCACAAGCTCTGCTCAGTTTGAGACCCTCTAGTCTCGTTCGAGTTGTGTATTGTCCTAACATTTTATTTATTTATTTATCAGTTTTTTTTTGCCACGCGCCAACTTATAAAACTTGGCAAGCTGTAGCGACAGTAGGCGGTGCAGAAGTAACACTTTTAGCTTACATGAGGGGTTTAAAACAGGAATGCTAGAACTTTAATCGTATTTCAATTTTTTTCTAGTTTTGGAAACATTAACCTCTTTATTAGGTACTCCTGAAATTACGCTATATTTAAGTTTCCACCCAATGTTCAAACAGGCTGACGATTTAACGCGAGCATTAAGCTTATTATGTAAAATTGGAGATGAAAATGAGAGTTAATAATGCATCAGTGATAAATGATAATTGTCGTGTGGTATGCGCGACGAGCCGCAGCGGGCGGTGACCCGAGCGTTGCGTGAGCGGATCTCCTTTAATTAACAACAAGTGTTTAGAAAAGTGTTCAGAAAAGTAGACTTTAGGACAGATAAATAACATCTATTAACCAGGAAAGATTTTATTGTTTGCTTGCAATTAAATAGGCTTCGAAATAAATGGGCCTATTTCACCTAGTAAGCTGTAGATACAGACAGGTAAAAATACAAGTCAAAATTAAATTAAAAATTAAAAAAAACCCCCGAGTCACAATAAAAGTGATGTATAAGTTATGACCTTTCATTTGATACCCAACACGGGTATATTTGAACACATTCAATTTTTCATCACCACTTTCACCCCACATATCTTTGAAATGGCTTTACCGATTTTTATAAAACATAGCTAAGAACACTCTCCCCTAACCCATCTTTCAAACAAAAGAAACAGAATCAAAATAGGTTCATCCGTTTGGGAGCTACGATGCCACAGACTGACTTACAAACACACACACACCCACACACACGTCAAACTTATAACACCCCGTTCGGGTTTCCGTCGGGGGTTAAAAAACCTGTATTGTGTTAATTTAGGGTTCCGTAGTTCAAGTCTCGGAACCCTTATAGTTTTACCTCTACCGTCCGTCTGTCCGTCCGTCCTTGGCCTTCCTCCCAAACGGTTAGTGCTAGAAAGATGAAACTTTGCATGGTTATGATTGTGTATTTACCACGCCGACAAAGTGCTTATTTTTACCTCTACAAATAAAATTGGAATGTTTTTTTTTGTGTGTAACGACGCAAATAGGTCACGCATCTGGCCGGTTTTTTTAATATTTTTTTTAACATCCACATTATTATTTTGATTAATTTTATTAAATGAAAATAAAAACCAGGAGGTAACCAGATAATTTATTTTTTTTGTCAGTCTAGTAGGACCACCAGTATTTTAAACCTTAAACCTATTCTTAAATCTACTTTTAATACAGTTCAGAAATCAGTTATCAAAAAAAGTCTCATCAATCTTAATAAACCAGGTTTCTACTGTGTTGTTATTACTTAATATATAAATATTGTTAAACTCCGCTACATCTTATAACTCGCGCTATATAATCACTTTCACTATTCTCTAGTTGTGGGATGAGCACGCGCAGTTATTATACGATCATGTAGGTATGTAGGCGAGTTCGGCATCGAATACGTTTATGATTAGTAGATGTAAAACCTTTGCCTTTGTGATGTTATTTAGCTGTTATACAATTACAACATGATGTTCACAGCTCGCGTGGAATATTGAGGACTATGCTACCAGTTAAATAACACTATCCAGCTCAAAGTGAGTGAATATGAACTTGTATTATGGGTAGATAGATAACTAATAAACATACATACTTATATGACACTTCTAAATATACACTTCATCATCCACTGAGCTTTTTTTTTCAACCCAGTTAGGTTCGGTTATGCAGTCTAACTGCGATGCGGTTGAACTTTAATTATTATTACAGGTATAGCTACCTATACTATGCACGCGAAGGAGACGGCCGAGAGGGAGAGGGAGCGTACCCTCCCCGCCGAAATTCGAAGTCGGCGGCGAGGGCGCCGCAAACTCATCTACACCCAAGATCATCGACCTCCATGATCGGGGCCTGAGGACGGCGGGATAGTACAAAAGCAGGCTAGAAGGGTCGCAACCAGATTCACTTACCGACGCCGGATAAAACCCTACCCCAAAGCGGCCACACAGGTGGCCAAAGTCCCACTGGAAATAGCTTCTGGTAAGAGCGCCCGCGCTTACTGACTTAAAAAAAAGAAAACCTACCTATACTTTAGTAAATAATATTCGGAAACTGCAATAGGCTCTCCCGCTATTACGGTCACAAGTGACTGGTGAAAGGGGGGTGTTATAAACGCCTCTGTGATTATCTTCTTCGGGGAGACAAATGTGACTTTATTGTATATATTTTATACCTATTCAGAGGTCGAACGACAGACGCTATTCTGCTTGATATACCACTTATGTAACTCATCATCTTTACGAATAGAAAGTACTACAATAGATATAAAGATAATATGTCTTTAAACTTTCGCGTTTTGTACACATTATAGACGATAAAGGAACAACCCTTGGGAGTAAGCAGAGCACCAGCATTTATGCCGTACGTGAAAGGAGTGACGGATAAAATTGGAACAGTACTACAAAGATACTCCATTAAGACTGTATTTTTACTGCTTCGGTGGCGTGGTTGGTAGTGCATCCGCTTTCGACGCCGGAGTCTCGGGTTCGATTCCCGGTCGTGACAAACTTTGTGTGATGTTTTGTTATGATTCGGTACGTTTGTACCGAAGTCTGGGTGTTTCCTATGTATAATTTGTATGTATTTAAAAAAAATAAAAAAATGTATTTATATCAGTTTATCTAGTACTCATATCACAAGCTCTGCTTAGTTTGAGACTAGATGGCGTTGTGTGAATTGTCCTAACATATTTATTTTATTTATTTTATTTATTATATAGGCCACACTCCAAAGTCGTAAACCACCTGCGAACCCCTAAAGATACCATTCCTCTACAGACACCGGGTGTTTATAAGGTAGACTGCAGCTGTGGTAGTTCATACATCGGACAGACCAAACGTACTATCGCTGAGAGGGTCAAAGAACACATCACAGCTGTAAAAAACCGCCAAATAAACAAGTCTGCGATTGCCGAGCATTTGTTGGAATCGGGTCCCAACCACTGGATTGAACTCCACAAGCCACAAGTCCTATCCACTGACGGACACTATTACTCTAGGATAGTGCGGGAAGCCGTCGAAATAAAAAAGTATCCCAACTTTAACCGGGAAGATGGATATCGACTATCTACGTCGTGGAATCCGGTGATAAACAAATGTACTCGCCACCTCACCGAACGCCACTTGATGATACTATCAGTGTGGTATGCCGTAGTGACTCTCCGAACACAATAGTTAGTGACGACGAAGTGAGGGTAGTTGAACAAACCCGCACTTCACTGAGACGACGATGAGCTGAAGCCAGTCCACCCGTGACCACGGCTCTTGTAACAGGGCCGAAACGTCGGGTAATAAAGAGGTATGTATATATCTCAATAATCGCGTAAAAGACCCGTTAGTCTTAAGTTTATAAATATAATATGGTAAAATCACACGTATAGTACCTAGTCCATACTTGTTTATCAGGAACCTAGAACATGTTTCAAGTAAAATGCTAGCTTTCAAGCAAATTTCACCTTTGTAAAATATGTCCCTTACGAAAGTAAAAGCCACTCGTTGACCCTAGGTCAAACTTTCAACTAGTACTCCCTGTGATCTGAACTGGTAGAGTCAGCAGCAACGGTGAAAGCTGAACCCACTGAGCCTTTTCCCAATCTAGTCGGGGTCGGCTTTCCAGGCTAACTTAATTTTGATATTTTCCGTAATGGGACTGCCATCTGACTTTAACATCCCATTGGCTTTGTAAGACCAGTCGGATTTTAGTTTTAGGGTTCCAAATATCCGTAAGGACTGCTATAGATGATTGTATGACAACGGGGACCGACGGGTTAACGTGTTTCGCGGTGCACGGCCAGAATAGGGAATAGTACTTACATACAGAACTTGCACTCCGACGTTAATTAAAGTACATTATTTTGTTTACAGAGAGCATAATTCGAACGTTAGAGATGTCAGGAATTTGACCAATAATTATGACGTTAATGTCTCAATATCAACTCTATGGTCAATGCCGTGTCACAAACAAGAGACAACCCTTACTGACTTACAACTTCAAGTTGTCACTGACGTCACGTATTTTTAGCTATTTGTATTAATTTCTACATAATAATATTATCGTATATACAGATACCTACATATGTGTATCGTCTTGTTTGTTTCACGTTATAGGAGAGAAACTTATTGCCGTTTCTGGGCACTTTGTGTATATTTGACAGATGGGAACAAATTTTTATGATGCCTACATATTGGTAGCAGGGTTTGGGTGTTTTCTATTAATAATACCCATGTAAAAATACAATATAATAAGAGTAATTGTATCAATTGTGTAGATTTCATAGCAGTATGTAAATATCTTAATTAAAAAAAAATTGTGTCAGCTCCTACATATTATTATTAAGGGTGTTTGGATCTTTCTCACGAAAACTACTGAACAGTTTTTAGTGAAACTCAACAATCATATAGTTCATAAGACTACTTTTCGTTACGTTCATAAGACTTTATAGATAGGTAATTTGACTTTCTTTTTGTACACTACCCCTCTATATTTCATATTATTTCTCCTAAGGTTGCCTGGAAGAAATAGCTCTACGCGATAAGGCCGCCCTTTGTACATAGTCTCTTTGTTTCAACTTGTTTATACTTAATATTAAAATTTGTATTTAAAATGTACAATAAAGAATATTTATTATTATTATTATAATTTTTTATCCCACGAATGATTGATGATGATTCACGCGAGCGAAGGCGCGGGAATCAGCTAGTAAAGGTAGCTATTTCGGTTACTAAATAAATAAAATAAATAACAACCTTCAATTTTCGATGCTGACTGTACGTACAAACCGCTTGCTACTTATTTGTTAATACTATTGTCCGATCCTATAAGGATGTGAATGTGACTAGTCGGTAAGGGCTTTTACCTTATGTTTACCATTTCATTTTATATTACCTACCAATCTTAAATACGTTATTAGGTATCACTACACATTATAAAACGAACTCGCTTCCGTCCTTATGAACTAATGGTTATATCTTTAAAGCTACGCAACGGATTTTGGTTTGGTTTTCACCAATGGATAGAGTTGTTCTTGAAGAAGTTTTTTAGTAAGTAAGTAAGCGAAACTTAATATTACTAGTGGTCGTGGTATTACACTGTTGCATCGGAAAACGGCACAGTCAATAAACATTAATGGATGAAAGAATTGTAAAAATGTGTATTTTGATCTACTAACATAGTCTAAGCAAGCATTCTTAATAACCCTATGAGTCTTGTTACTTGAAATAAATTAAATATTATACAGGATGTTACGAAAGGGTTATATCAACCCGAAGCCAGCCCTATCAGCTGGTCGACCAAAACCCATTTCAATATGTCGCGACCGCCAAAGAAGAAAAAAAAAGTTCATCAAACAATTTAAAAAGATATTTCAAATCAAAACAAACGTGTCCCAACGCTACGGCTTGACGACGAAAAGGTTCCAAATGGCCGCCTTCCCGCCCGATGCACAAAGATTCTCGCCGGCGCATATTGCTCCGCACAGCTCGTAGCATTTCTTGTGTAACAGTGCTAAATGCGGCTTGAATCCGTAATTTCATTTCTTGCTCTGTTTCGCACTCAAATGCGTACACAGTATTTTTTAGGTATCAACGCTCACGGTACAACTCCCGGGCAGCGCTCAAATAGCTTTCTGATGCTCCTACACAAAGCATCATCTCGTAATACTCTTTGTTACTCAGAGCCATTACTACAGAACACAATCACTATCACACACAACTTGACACAACACACAAATTAACACACTAAACAACTATTTACCAACCTCACTTTACAAAGCAATGAATGCAACTGACTGAACTGACCTGTGATCTTGCTAAATAAATTCTAGGAAACGGTGACCGAGCGACGGGAGACATCGGAGCTCATCGAGCGGCATCGTTAGATGCGAAACAGAGACAAAATGTTCCAACCAGGAGGGAGAGATAGGGTTTTTCACAGGCGCGCTTTATTTTTACTACTTACTTTGATGTCAATGACCGTATCAGCTGATTTTAGCTAGTGTTGTTCAAACAAGAGTGTTTTATTTGGTAATAATATTATTTTTTTCTGGGTGATTTTTTTTTCTTGTTTGGCGGTCAACACATGTCGAAACGGGTTCTGGTCGACCAGCTGATGGTGCTGGCTTCGGGTTGATATAACCCTTACGTAACACCTGGTATATAACGAATAGTAAACCTCACGAACATTACAAAGATTTTTTGGAAATTTTACCCCCATATTTTACAGCTATAGTTAAAGCGATAGGTATTATTTTAGGCAAATTAGATAACAATGTATTTTTATTTATTCAATTCATAAATGTCAATTTACAATAAAAAATGTTTACAGAGATAAAATTGCGCAGTCAGACGAAACAAAATAATTATAGGTACTGGTCCCGCATAATTCCCGGCGCAAAAGTACCCATGATGCTAGCAGCGTTGCTGCGCTGAATGGCAATGGACAACCTTTGCACCAGAAACGACCCGGAGCGAGAGTAACCGGTCCTCTCCCTAAATATTAGCTCTTACTGCAGAGATTCTATGAAAGGGCTGTTGGAATTTTGGTTTGAATTACAGAGTGGTTAGATTTTCTATAGTCCGCGGTAACGGCAACAGGCTCGCCCCCTATTAAGTGGGACCAACAAAATACTGGTAATGTGTGAGCTTGTAATGCACCTCTGCCTACCGCACCTCTGTCTGTCTGTATGTCTTTGAAAAAAATGTCAAGAAAACTAAGTACCATTTATTCCAAATTTCGTGGAGATTAGATAAAAAAATATGTCGGACAGACAAATGAAAGCAAAATTTAGTGAAAATGTAGACGCTTCGCTCGCTCAGTCAATCAAGAAGCTGAAGAGTTAAGAGTTCTAATGGAAAAAATCTTGACCCTAATATTATCAAAATAAATAAAGAATCCCTTCAAAAATAGCTAGAGAGAGTAGGCGTAATGTGGGAGTCCCACTCATTAAAGACTGAATGTGCGATGTATGAAGGAAAGATACGATATGACAAATAAAAGTGCGAGAGGAATAACAGAAGAAATGGCATGACAAAAGAGAAGTAGTATAACATAGACTCCACTCCACACTAGGGTAGCTAGGTAAAAAAATCTAGTATTTAATCTTAGATCAAAAATACCTAGATTACCGATCAGTGCTTTAAAAACGGCACCACTTCACCCCGGTCATTGCACACCTGAGCGCTTCAAACGCTTCCGTACTAAGTTCCTATTGCTCTTGCTGACTCTCGAGGGATTCGACAACGGCGCTGTACATTGATGCTTTTGTATTAATTATTACGAATTATTCCTATGTCAACCATCAATGTACAATCTTGTTTATTTTATAGATGGTATTTGTAATAATTACGAGTACCTATATAGTATTCGAGTGCTAAGATTCCGCGTTGTATTTGTACTGAATCCAATATCTATAGTATTTTTGATCTAAGTATTGAATAGTTAATTTATCAAGGAAGGCTATACGAGTATAACACCATACAATTCAAATAACCTTCCCCGCCCCAAAATCAAAGTTAAGTGAAACTTCTATTGTTTATGGGTTAATCTAAAACAAACAATGCATTAAAGATGGCTATCAAACTAATCAGCAATTATAATTTGTATCAGACCCACTTCTTATGCAAATAGTTAATTAATATTATGTATTTATATCTAGGTGCATACTTACAGAAGGGCTACTCTGCTTATGATGAAATTATGGAATGAACAAATTAAATAACAAGTCGCTGTATAATGTGTGTTAGTTTAATTTGAATATTTTGACCGGAATTGATTACATACGCCTCGTAAATAAGTACTTAGATACAGTTAATTATTTAGCAGGAGACTGTATATTTGAGCCGTTTGGGGTAGAGATGCTGGGACCTAGGGGTCCTAGCACTCGCGGACTTTTTAAAACCATCTCAAATCTCATGATCGACTCTTTTTAGCTCAAAGAATAAGCATTCCCATACAACATGGCAATGCTGTCAGCCTTCTGCGAACATTGCCAGTCGGCGACGAGGCGGAGGAGTTCTTTGAGGCCTGTATATAGTGTAGATTTTAGTGTGTATAGTATAGTTTTCAGTAAGTATAAATAGTATTTGCTTCTACTGTTAGTTTTCTTTCTTGTATGTAAATGAAATTATTTTATGTTATTGTATGGATAAAGGTCTCATTATTTAACTGAGTGTATAGAGGTCCTGCCATCATTTTCAGGGCTCGTAAATTAGGAGCAACTCCCTTATTAGTACTAAGTCTAGTAGTTTTATTTATTAAGTAGCTCGTTGGTTTTTCTGAAATAAAATTTAATTTTTATTTTCTGAATTAAAATTTATTTTAATAGTTACCATTTATTTCTAGTAACCAATTTACAGATGTTTTAAAAATAGATGTAGAATAGGTTAATAATATTCGTACCCAACGAGTAAATAGCACCTCTGTAGTGGATTTTAGCTATCTCACAGCTATAGGCTTTAGATAGGTAGGATTGTAGAGAACGTTAGGTATGTAACATATGATTTTCTATTGTAAATGGTGTCCCGGTAATTGCTATATACTTGCCCGCTATTACGTCATGAGAAACGAAACTATTAGCAGAATGTGGGTGTGTAATGCACCTCTGCCTACCCATTGAGGCATATAGGTGTGGTTATATGTATCTAGGATTTGCGCTAGAAATAAAATGGGATGCTTAGATAGTTCGGACATTGGTTCGGGCACGTAGAAGGGATAGATGAAAGAAGATTGATGAAACAGATACATAACGCGGGTGCGGATGGACAGGCAGGTAAGGATCGGCTTTTTTTTTATTCTTGGCCCTTGTCCGCGGCCTCACCTACGGCCATTGCCGAGCGCATTTATTAAGCACTAAAAGAATTTCCAGTGGCGCCCAGCGGACTTTGCCCACCTGTGTGGTAAAGGTTGACCTAGGCGAACGTACTTCGACCAAACCGGATACGTTTCGACCAAAAGCCAAGAACACCCATAACAGTAGAGCGTGCATGAAAATAGTTATGAAAGTGTAAGTAAGTAGCGAAAAAAGTATGTCAGGATCGTAGCAAGTGGAACTCCATAGTATCTGCCTACCCCAATGGGAAATAGGCGTGACTGTATGTATGTAGGATTTGCGCGTGATCATGATATAGTTCTCTCTCACGACCCTGTAGTGCCGTGAGTCGCAGTATCATTTGCGATCAGACTTATCAACAATCATCAACAGCACGATCGTCTTATTTGTTCAAAACTACTAGACGTTTCTTGGAAACTCTATGCGAGATCTCTATGGTTTGTAGGTCTTTTATTTTTTACACTGGCTGTAACGTCCTTTGCTGGAGGTCCACCACCTTTGTGCATGTTTAGGTGGTTGAAGGATTTTTATACGAATTTCTGTAAATATTGTAAGTAGGTACTAGGTATGCAATGCATGCTGCTAATTGCAAATGTTGAGCGGAGCAAATATTTTTATTACATATCAGAATCAGAATCGAACACTTAAATTAATTAATCGAATAAAAAAAAATCTATTTTACAACCTTGCAATTTGGCAACCATTTAATTATCTGGTTTTTCGGTGATTATTCCTCGATGGTGCATCCGATTTCGAAAGTCGTTTTTCCGAACCCACCAGCTGCATGTCTTGCACGAGCGTGCCAATTTTGGAATTTCTAGCTAAATGTTAAAGAACTTTTTCGTCGATGTCCAGGATATTTTCGGTGATTATTCCTCTGTAGTCAGCTCTATTTTCATCATTTCAGATATATATGCACTCCCGGGTATGATGTCGACCAGCATGCCAAATTTAGTCAAAATCGGTTGAGCCGTTTCGGAGGAGTAGACGCACAAACGATTTACACTTGTCGCCTAAGATTCAGCTCCGCTTCGCTCCGCTCAATTATGAAATAAAATTGTTTGTATTGAATAAGCTCCAAAATTACTAGACCGATTTGAAAAATTCTTTCACCTAGGTACGACCTCAAAGCACAGATTATATAGTAGGGGTTAACCCGACCAAAACGCAATGGCCACGCAAGTGACCAAAGTGCGCCGGGAGCCACTGGAAATTCTTCTTGTGCTAACTAGAGGCGCTCGGCAATTAACGTAAGTGCAGCCGCGGCCTTGGGCTACGGAATAAAAAAAGAGGTACATAGGGCAACATTGTTGGCGAGTAGCATACGATTATATAAAATCACGCTACTACCAATAGGAGCGGAGTAGCATTGACACATGTTGCAAAACCCATGTTACCAGGCGGACGAGGTATCGAGCGTATTCTAGGGTTATATAAAAGAAATGATGTCTAAAACTATCTTCATAGGTGAGTCTAAAGCGAAGGCGGGACTCTAGTCTTCTTTAAAGATGTAATCTCAGAAGTATCGCATACCTAAGTGGAATACGTTACGAACGTTCTCACGTCTGCGCCGGCGCCGCCCGTTGAGAATTGTACCATTATTATGTACTTGTACATAGATTGTTAGCGATATGTAACTTGTACTTTGCGACTTGACAAGACACGTGTGCTAATTTTTACCTATCATTGTGGGTATTTTTTATATTTAGGAAGCAAACAAATGGAATATGCAATTACGTATTCGCAAACGAATAGAGAACAAAATCTTACGAATATTTGTCTCCACATTTCATATTTACATGATAATCGATTAACACATTGCAAAACACTGGCCACGTCGGTCTTAAGGTTCACTCAGTGTCTTAGACTTCCTAGAAGTGAGCACGTTAAGCCGTTGGTCCCGGTTGTCATACGAACACATTATGACAGTTGTTACGGGTAATTAGAGTCCTAAAAAGTCCGACTACTCTAACTACATAATTTCGATATCGCCAATGGATTGTGGAGGTCAGATGGCAGTCGCTTCACGGAAGTTCAGCCGCTACGCAGTTGGACTAGAAAGTCGACCCCATCTGGGTTGGGAATAGACGCAGTGGATGATATATGTGACATATTAGTCCTTGCTTCTTGCGTTTTCGGGAAAGAGGCGTTAACGTGCAATTATACGAAATGTTATAAGACGTTGGGTAGAAGGCCTCGGTTGTTGTAAGTACACAGCATTGCACATTGCTCCGGGCACAATGAAAGGCCGGAGTTTTCCATTTGTTTCACGCTCGCTTGTAAAGATACAATCAACAACATCCTCTGGATATATTGTTTACTTGTAAATTAAATAGACTGTGACGTTTTATTTGCACTGCAGTGTAGTTTGTAATTAGGGAGAAAGAGATAACGTAATGACCTTCTGATCTAAAGTTAATACTATCAGGCGTTACTTTTCGGAAGTCCATAGTTAAATTAAATAAATCTAACTAATTTGCAATATTCCGCCACATGCAAATTACCCAACTCACGTATTTATACATGCACAAGACCGCCCTCCAAGCCCACTAAATCCGAAAGAATAGAGAAATAATTTTGAAAATAGAATAAATATGAGAGTTGTGTTATCGTGCAAAAATAACAAAATACCTCGACACGTGTTTCGCCCCCAACCAGAGGCATCATCAGGAGATGTCAACCTACCCGCAGCAGAGGGTAGTTATACGTCATTCAAACAACGGTGGTGGGTAGACATAAAATAATTTGGTGTAATGGTTGTGGGTACAAATAAAAAACCTTAGGATATAAACACGAGTAGGTGCGGTTACGAGTTGTGGCTCATTCGTTCGCCGTGTGCCGAGCCATCGACATCTTGCTGAATTGTGTGTGTTTATACTATGAATGTAGTTACTGATGATTGGAAAAGAGTGCCTGGAGTTTTATTGCCAGGTCCTTTTCTCTTTGGCTCTACCCATTGTTTTGCGAATCTGGCTTTAAATGTAAATTCTTAAGTGCTGACGTTAATAAGTGTTATTTTATAACCTATATTAATAAATATTTTTGAGTTGGAGTTTGAGTTTGAATATTAAAGGTAAGCTATAAATTAATATTCAACTTTATTCAAAACAAATTATTAACATTTCTGCACATAATTACGAACACACTGACCTTACTTCAAACTACTCTAAAAGAAAAAATAACATTGGCCCTTTTAGTGCATTAAACCTTAAACAAATTGATATTTAAGTACCAACACAATATAAACGACATCTAGTTTTCAATGGAAAACACTCGCTGTTTTTTACAACTTACGGTGTATTTTTGTTCGACAGGGAAGGTCGCTTAAGGCTGTTTGTATGTTAGTCGAAAAGCAAGGATGTACATCGTTAATGTCGATAGTCCATCGATTGTCAATCTACCTCAAGGATACCTTCGAATAAACTAATGGACGTTAGTTTGCCTTAAGTGTTTACTGTACAGTTAGATACTTAATAGTTTATTGTTAATGATCTATTATTATTGTTAATTTTTTCAACCTACTTCCAAAAAAAAGGGGAAGGTTCTCAATTCGACTGTATGTTTTTTTTTGTGTTTGTTACCTCATATCTCTGGACTGGGTGAACAGCCTTTGAATTTTTTCTATTTAAATGAAAGGTGCTACTTCCGAAGTGGTCCCATTTCAATTTGGTCCCATTCCGATTATTATTTGGTCCCATTTCGGTAATTTGAAATCGGTTGTGTCAATTTTTGACGTGTATTTTGTGGACTTTGACAAAGAATTTCCTGCTGCGGTTTTAACAAAATTATCGCGATTATCGTTTGTTTATGATAATTCAATTATCAAATCAAATCAAATACTCTTTATTGTACACAACTTAGAACATACAAAAAGGTGATATCACTGAAGAAGAGTACAATTATCATAATGATGAATGTCTTATTTATTTTAATGCCCACAATATTTAATCACAGAGCTATATTACATTCATACATGGTGCATTCCACAACCCACATTCTGCCATTCTAAATTACCTACTACTACCAAGCTCTAAAGAGATCTGTTTTTATGTTCGTTTGTACCTACACCGATTACGCTGAGATTTATGATCCGATTTAGGCGATTCTTCTTTAATTCGATGCGAAATAGTTGTCATTTGTTCCCACAAAAATTTAACAAAATTCAGCCTAGTAGTTTATTCTAGTAAGAGTTTGTTTGGTCGAATGCGCTAATCTCACGAACTACTAATTTGAATTGTGAAATTATCTTTATGTTGATTGAGAAAATCTATATGGCATCACACTATGACCAATAAGAGAGCAGTAGAAATAAATGATGAAAAATGATTTTATACGTACAAAGTCGCAGGGTAACGCTAGTTCTTATAATATTATTGTACCTCGTGCGACGACATAGCAACGTTATTATGCCAAATACTTAATTATATAACATAATATGCTATTAAATTAAAGGTCAAGAAAACATTTGATTCTTTTGACAGATTTTAGCACCTTCCGTTGTCCTTTACAATTTATTGTCTACGTTTTATTAGATACATACAAAACTTTGAGTTGGAGAGATTTATAGGTTTTGATTAGGATAAACGACAAAAGATATGAGGTAACAAAACGTACATAAAAAACATACAGTAGAATTGAGAACCTCCTCCTTTATTGGAAGTCGGTTTATGAATAACTAGCTGATCACCGCAGCTCCGCCCGCATGATTTCCCGGTTCCCGTAACACAATACCGGGATAAAAAGTATATAGCCTATGTTACTCAGGCAGGGTGAATGTAGCTTTCCAGTGGTGAAAGAATATTTGAAATCGGCACAGTAGTTTTTGAGTTTATTCATTACAAACAAAAATACAAATCTTTCCTCTTTATAATAGTAAGTATAGATAAGTACTGTATGATGATCTCTTATATACATAATACGTAAGCAACATGTTCCGCAATTAAACGATTGATTGATTTAAACGCAAGTAATTGCTAATGTTTCATAAGTGTTTCCATTCATACTCACATGCTGCCCACTGTTAATTTGGTACTTCCGTGCACCTAGATCGATCCTTAACTTCTTGGCTAACCAAGTCCACAAAAATAACTACAACATAAACTGCGAATGGATTCTTTTCATCCCCAACTGCTTTTCCCAAAGCAGTTGGGGTCGGCTTTCCAGTCTAACTGCAATTCGGCTGAGCTTCGATGTTTTCCGTGAAGCGACTGCCATCTGACCTCCACAACCCATGGGCGATATCGAAGTTCTGTAGTGAGACCGGTCAGATTTTTGATTTAGGGCTCCAACTACCCCTAACGACTGCCATAGATGTTTGTATGCCAACCGGGACCGACGGGTGTTGTGTGTGAGTGGTCTCAATGTCTTAAGAAATGGTCACCCATCCTAAGATCAGCCTGACTAGATATTACTTAACCTTTGCAATTTGTTAATATTATCGGTTACAACGAGCCCCTTATGATTATAATTGGTGTAAATTGTTGTTTATAAGTCATGAAACGAGACAGTAATATCGATATCATTGCTATCGATAATTCCCTGCCCTTAAAATATTTTTCTATCGAATAACAAATAAAGTTATTACATATTTCTTCACTTCTCACGCCGAAAACAAACGTTCTTGACCGAATAATATTGCAGGGTTTAAATATTTTACCTATCATAAAGATATAATTAGAAGCTATTGTTTTAACCCCTCCATTCCAAAAGGTCGTAACTGTGGGACTTGTGGTTAAATGCCAGATATTTAACAATCAAATACGATGCCTTCATCCAAGGGTACGTAGTTTTTAATTGTTAAATGATTGAGAATTTTGTTTACTTGTTTAATTACCTTTTGTTGTGCCCTATTTAGATTAATAATGTTTACTCTACATGCATATTATTATACGAGTAATATAAGGACTGTTTTTTTCCAAAGGGGTAAGCTAAGGGTCATTGCAGGAGAAAAGCTAGGGCAAGTGGCAAAGGCTCGTCCCACACTTTTCGAAAGACCTTATAAGCTTTATGACATAGACTCTGTAGACTTCAGTGAGAGAATGAAAAATACCAGGCCAGTTTGCGATGGGAAAAAAATCTATAATTAATCGATGATTCACAGAATAGAGTAGACTTTGGTAGTGAAAACTTGCAGAGGCTAGCTCACTTTAAAACCTTCGTGGTAGTGATATGATAAGGAAGATTCTAAATACTGTGGCGCACATCGGTTTCCCCAAAGAGGTACAAATTAAAAACTCACTTTTCGCATTACGATAAGAATGTTCGGGATATTTACCATGTAAAATTATTTTATCGAGTCTCCGATATTTCGACGCTGTTGCAAGCGCCATGATCGCGCAAGAACTGGAGTAATGGCGGTAGATGGAAAATGTCTAAAAACGTTCCACCCTCTTTTCTCACATGTAACCAATGTAACTGTGTAAGTCCAACGTGATAGGTTGAGAGCCTATTGCTTTTAAAATGACACTTATAAGATTGCCTTCTAGCAAAATCCGCGCACTAGCCATGGAATTGCGGAAAACGGCCCATTCTACACAAGATTGCCAGAGCGTCATCCATTAAACGGCAGGTTCCATTTAAAGTAATTTTAAATCTGACAAAACCAAATCCGACTGGTCTAACTACAAAGCTTCAATATCGTCCATGAGTTGTAAAAGTCAGATGGCAGTCGCTCTACGGAAAATATCGAAGTTCAGCTGCATCGCAGTTAGACTGGAAAAGCCGCCCCAATTCGGTTGGGAAAAGACTCCGTTGATGATGAAGTAATTATAAATCTACTAGGTATGAAATATATAAAGAACAAAGATTATAATGATACAATTGCAAATGAACACATCGATATTTTCTCACACAAGCAAATTACCTTATATTATTTACAACAAAACAACCAATTTTGAAATCACACCGAAATTAGATTAACAAATCGCCACGCTAATCTCACCCTTATATTCTAAACAATATGGAATGTTATTGTGTGGGATGCGCACGCGCACGGCGTTCGTCACGCGAGCTATTATATAAGTGTAACTATTACACGTTGCTCGTGAGAACTACAATTGTGATGATTAAATTATTGGCACACACTGGCTCGTTAAGACGTTGTTTAACATGGTAACAAGATTAATCTTTAATAGAAGCTTTTATTGTTATATACTTACTTATAATTGTCTTGTTAATTAGGGGAGGAATAAGATACCCTTATCTTATTCCTCCCCCAATTAACAAGGCAATTGGTTGATTGATTGTTGATAGCATATTATGCGGATAACTCCCTAGTTTTCCGCATAATATGCTATCAACAATCAATCAACCAATGATAGGATTTAGATAGAAATAATAAATCACAAAACTAACTCTTTACACTTTCATTAACAAGAGGAATGCTCGGCCACTAAACTACGATGACCGGTATCGATATCCATCCAAGATCCGAGACATTTTATTATATAATTTCTAGATCGCGCTATTAAGGTTAGCGGTGTATGGAAACGTCGCAGGTTCGATTCATTTCACTTGGTTTCACAAACATTCGTTATTGCGACTTATAATTTCTATATAAGTAATATGTTGTTGTTGTTCCAATCTCGATAGTCCGAGACGCCCAGGACTTTAATTGGCTGTGTCTCCGCGGCTGGCACGTAAGATTTTGTTGCCTTTAATCAACATTTCATCGCAAGGCAACGGGTTATTTTTTATTCAAAATTACAATATAGCTGCTATACTTTTTATTAAATTAATTTGGCCATTTTGGACATAACCCATCATATGTCTGCACGGTGACGGCAATAGGGCTTGCCCCCTATTACGTGGGACCAAAAATACTGGCAAATTGTGGGTGTGTAATGAACCTCTGCCTACGCCTTCGGGGATATAGGCGTGATATGTGTATGTCTGTTCCAATCTAGAAATCGATAACGCGACAACAAGCGTACGTAGCATTTCTTCCTCCGCAGATACAGAATGATGTCCAAACGACTCTAATGCCAAAACTTTGTAATTATTGCAGAACTTTACCTAATTGCAGAACTTATGCGCGGGTTTAACTCAAATGTATTTAAACAGAATTGTCCAAAAACTACGCAAGTGATTATATCCAATGACATGCAAGATGTTAATGAAACATTAAATAAGTAGCATCACTTCAACATTCACTATAGCACAGAATAGGGAATAGGGAATAGGGAATAGTATGTAAATATTATAGGTACTATATAAATAATAATGATGTGTTTGTTTGAAACGTCCTTGCTACTTATGTGGGGCATGGGGTAGCCCATTGGTCGAACAGTCGACTTCGCGAATATTAAAAGCTTTAAAAACTTTATTTCGACGTTTTACTCCAATTTCCCCCCAATCACAAAAAACTCTCGAATAAAAAATTGTTTTAAATCATGGGACACTTTTCTTACCATACTTTTATATTATTATTTATACTCGTACATTTAGTGTGACATTATTTAGTCTGGATTACAAATAGACACTTCAATTTATTAATTTGTACAGATTCGACGCTGGTGAAGCCACGGTCACCAGTAAGTGTTGAATAAACACGATTATAAACCGGTATTCAGGCCAATAACTTTCGGCCATTAAAAGTCAGGGCAGTCACAATAGTTTTTAATGTCAGTAAGTGTAATCTGTAGCAGTGTAACACCGGAAGGCTTGTGTAAGCTTATAAAGTCAAGGTCGAATGTTCATGCGCCGTCTGGGACAGAACCATGAAAGTAAATAAATAAAGTTGAGTGCCTCGGGGGTCCCATCCACAAATGGTTGTTTTGGAATTTGAGTGTCACAGTCAGACGAAATAAAATCATTATACTCGTCCCGCATCATTCCTGGCGCAAAAGTACCCATGATGCTAGCAGCGTTGCCGCGGTGAATGGCAATGCAAAACCTTTGCACCAGGAACGAGTCACCGGTCCTCTCCCTAATTCTTCGCCCTATATCCGCGATGAAGCTCTTGGCTTTGGAGTCCCATGTTATATTAAAATTTAGAATTATATAGTATCGTTATCAATGGTTTACCTGTCATTTAGATACATATAACACAAGCTTATATTAACTTAACTCTGTCTAGATGACGTTGTGTGAGAATGTAAAATAAATACCTATTTATAAGTAAAATATTTATAACGCAAATAAGCTAAAATTTAAGTGTCTGTTAAAAGCCAAATAAAACAAACAACTTTTCACTAAATACATAGGTAGTTTATTTCTATCAATCAATCAAATAATGTATAATCAGTCAAACATATTGGTGAATGAATTTTCTAAATGACTTGAGTAGTTACGGACCCTATTCAATGCAAACAAACAATCAAATCTTTCCTCTTCATAATATAGACAGACAGGCAATGGGCGTTTTTACATTGCACGATATCGTGACGATATCATCTTTGAATTAACGTCCGAGACGCCCAGGACTTTAATTGGCTGTGCCATAGCGGCTGGCACGTAAGATTTTGTTGCCTTTCATCAACATTTCATAGCAAGGCAACAGGTTTTCATTGTTTTTCAAAATTAATATATAGCTGCTACATTTTATTCAATTCATTCGGCCATTTTGGACATAACCCATGATGGGTTCGACGGCAGAAAGCAATCTTGTGGTATCTCGAAAATTGCAACTTTGCACCAGAGGGGAAAAACTATTTCAAAAATTCATATAAGTAATGTAAACCAGTAAAGATAAAAATACCATATTTTCAGCGATAACTTTTTAAAATAAAACCTTCCATTTGCAATTTTTAGGGTCATTCTAAGATTAGTGTAATTGGATTTGATACTAGATACAGCATTTGATTTTCAAAATGTAACCATTGAATATGCTGTATCTCAAAAGTCAAATGTTTGGACGTTCAGCAACTTGTTCAAAATGACTGGTTGCAAACTTGGTGTATCTAAATATAAGATTTTATGATGAAAGTCTATTTGTTTTAAGTGAATTTATTTATTTTTCATGTTTTTGCTTTTTGTTGTAAGTAGTATTTCATAATTGGAGAAACACAAATAAAATGCTGTATATTAGACAATGTGTCTATTGAATGTACACAAAAATGTGAAAACAGAATTTCAGCCCTTTAGACAAAAATAAAATGCAAATTATAAAATAAAAAATTAATTATTATATTTTTGTAATGCAACAGGTAATTTTGCTGGGTATTGGCAGACCTTTGGTTCTGCACCGTTCAGACTACGCAAAGATATTTTGTATTTATAGTTCAAAATTTTAACTTGCTTCTTGTTACTAAATTCTCTGTTTACACAAATTTATTAACTTAAAATTTAGTTATCATCGAATACGTGTAGTATTCGATGATAACTAAATTTTAAGTTAACCAGCCATTAGATATTAAATAAGCTGATGCCGCGCGGCCACGTTCATTGTTACTGTGTCACCCTCGTGAGAGCGCGGCTGCTGCCCCCGTCACTTTGGGGACCAAACTTCGGAATGTGGTCCGAAGTTCCACCGGCTAAGAATTGTAATAACGTCGATAATATCAGGCCTCCGATGTCATTTATTACATAATAAACACGAAAATAATGCGTCGTCTTTACACTACGTAATTGTATTCGCTCTTAGGTGGTGAAGCGCCGACTGACATATGAGTCGTACGCGCTGCATCTGCGAGCGGCCGCGGGGGAGGCAGGAACGAATGCCATGTACCTATATTCCAATAGCTAGAATATTAATTCCTTTAAAATTAAATAAGTATTTTTTTTATTGAAATATGCACTCTAATATTGTGTAATTGTAGAAATTACGTAAATTGCTGAATGCGAACTTGGTAATATCTCAAGTCGGCGTTAAATCCCGAGCGGCAATTTTGCTGTATCTAAATAAATTCATATTGTGAAGCGCTGCGAAGGGCGTAACTCATTGCAAGTAATACATCTCGGCCGAGGTATACGTCGTTATCTGTGTAGTATGCGCAGCAATTTTATTGTATGTACTATAAATAATAAAATAGCTAATTTAGGTTCAGTTGCAACATATTTTCGTATTGAAGTCGAAATAATTATGTAAAAATCAATGTCGTATCTAAACAAAAAATAGTTGTAGAAAAATTAAACCGAGACCATTTGATGCGGTAATTTTTTCTGAATCGAGTGATGTAAAAAACTCATATTCGCATTTTTCGAGATACGACAAGATTGCTTTCTGCCGTCGATATGTCTGCACGGTGACGGCAATAGGCTTGCCCCCTATTACGTGGGACCATAAATACTGGCAAATTGTGGGTGTGTAATGCATCTCTGCCTACCTCTTCGGGGATATAGGCGTGATATGTCTGTGTCTGTGTGTATCATCTTTAATATCGTGACGATATCGTAAGTAGCAGCAGTAACTTTAAGGTACGAATGCAAATTATCGTGACGATATTGTCACGACATCGCCACGATATCGTGCAATGTGAAAACGCCCAATGGCGCTGCATTCACAAGTGCCGGTGTGTAGTTGGTGCTCTGGACCGTCAGCAAATTTCATGGGAAGATGGCCTTTACGGTCTATCTGACCAAAGTACTATCCGCAGAATAAGTATATATATCATACTTTTGAATTATTAATTTTTGATGCCGATTTTATAATATAACTGTTAAACTGAAACTAATCAAATCTACTGCGTTAGTAGGTCAATTCAAATGCTATTTCTAATTGTAAACTTTCAAAACGTTTCACACATATCAATCAAATGGAAAAGTCTTAATCTGTACTAATAATGATTGATTTTTTATTTGTTTTAATTTAATGTGACTTCATTTCATTTAATTTGATTTTATTTTTATTCGATAATATCGGATTTTATTTGATTTTAGTGTATTTTATTAGATTGTATTTTATTTGATATTAGTGGATATTATGGACTGCCTCGGTGGCTCAGTGACTGCCTCGGTGGCTCAGTGGTATGAGTATGCGACTGCCGCCCCTGAGGTCCCAGGTTCGATTCCGGGCCGAATTATTTGTGTGATCCACAAATATTTGTTTCGGAGTTTGGGTATTTTCTATGTATAATATGTATGTATTTAGAAATATATAAGTATGTTTATCAGTCGTCTAGATCCCATAACACAAGCTTATATTACCTTAATTTGGGCTAGATGACGTTGTGTGAGAATGTCCAAAACGATTTATTTATTTATTTATTTATATGATTTATAAATATTGTAGATTAATTGTATTATGTATAATTGGTAGGTTTTTTAATGTGAACTTATCGTAAGTATAATCAAATTTATAACTTGCAATATTGTATTGGGGAAACTGTAAGGATGTTGTAAAAGAGGTGATAAATAAATAAATTTGATTGTTTGCATTGAATAGGTCCCGTAAGTACTGAACCAATATTGAAAATTCTTTCACTAATATGTAGCTACATTATTCCCGAGCGACATAGGCTACTTTTTACCTCAGTAACGTGTTACTAAGTATAATAGTAAGTTAGTTAGTAAGTGGAATAGTAAGTTCCAGTAAAAGCTCAATACCTCTGATGTTTAATTGCACTTAATATTTTTTTTGTAATAATTCTTAGGTTTCAGAGTGTGAAGGATGCAACTTACAGGTTACAATAAAGTAATTGCAAAAGCATTTAAGAAATTTGTACGCCGACTGGGTTAGTTACTCAATAATTTCCTTCTGAGCACTAAACAATAGTTTAGTAAGTAATGTCTATTAATTAAGAACCTGGGTGTTGCAGTTCATTCCAACATTTCAACCGAGTCCCAACAATGACTAACTAAATATTTTTCATCATTGCATTGCAACTTACCTCACAATTTCTCATCACACATCATTTCATATTTCGTCGCAGTTATGATAAAACAAAGACATACGTATTTTGACACGATTGTTATGCTGGCTGTACTCTCAAAACTGTTGTTCGTCCTTGAACTTTTGTATTGAGTAACTGCGTGTGCGACCGTTCTCTATACATACATACATATAAATAAGTTTAGGGTTGT
This sequence comes from Nudaria mundana, assembly GCA_963556515.1. Taxonomy (NCBI): domain Eukaryota; kingdom Metazoa; phylum Arthropoda; class Insecta; order Lepidoptera; family Erebidae; genus Nudaria; species Nudaria mundana. The sequence goes on along the minus strand of OY748306.1, from coordinate 17,598,740 downwards.
CAATTTTATAGTAATTATAGAATGTCAACATGTCCGTTTTTAGTTGAACCATAATTATATCTGACGTTTTTAAATGCTGACTGGATTGTTTATTGCAGACTAAGCAGATCTTGTGCTGTGAGAACTGCAACAAGGTTTTATTAAGGTTTGCCACTGATTCAACTTCAAAGCTATTGGTTACATAATTCGAGGCAGGTATAACTAAAACTAATTTTGAAATTATACTGATAAATTTTAAATTAAAGGTACCCTAAGAAACGAACCGTTTTCACACAAGTGAATTAATTTCAAGCTTGTCATAGTTTTTTCTGCAGCTTGTATTGCATTTTGCGATGACCGCGTTATGGTTGTAACACTGGTCAAAAATGTTAAATCATGAAATGTCAAAATGAAATTACCTGTGTTTTGTAATGTAGTCATTATATTGGCAAGCTATGTAGTCATACTCATTAGTCATCATCATCCATTGAGTATTTTTCCAACACAGTTGGGTTCGGCTTTCCAGCCTACGAAGTAACCGAACTTCGATATTTTCCGTGCAGTGTCTGCCATAATTTGATCTTCATAACTGATATAACGATAGTGAAATTCTATAATTAGACCAGTTGGTGTTTTTCAGGTCTAACAGACATTGTACTTTAGCTGGTATGATTCACAAACTAAAAAGTTATTGCCTAATAAAAAGTTTGCATGATGTGTATGTAAAACAAACAAAAGTAAGTTGGTACCTATACTCGTATAAGTTGAATATTTATTAGTCACTCATAATAAATCAATGCAGTTAGGTCAAAGTTAGATAGGTAGATATTAACCTACAAGAAATTCCAGTCGCAGCATGTAATATTGTAAGAGCACATGATATTTTATTTAAAAAGCATTTTAAACATTAATCTTAATGTCAATGTCTACCTAATATCACTGTAATCTAGACTAATTGTTCATTATACGAACGCATGACTAATCAGGAGCCATAATTCTATATATTTATTGTACCGTTCTTAAGCAATGTATTGATATTGACCTACAATTATATCATCTGACCTAATCAAATAACGTATATGGATAGATTGATTGATTAAAGAAATATTACTGTGACCTTGGTAGTCTTTATTTGGTTTTAATTTTGTGGTAATGTGGTCGACAGTGATGAAGAGATCGTGGAGCTCATTCAAATCAAATTACTAACTTGAACAATCCAACATAATTACCGATCTATTATATTCCTAGTAGACCAAGGTGATTTCAGGCTCGCCAGACATCATTTATTTTCTGACAAACAAAATGTGTAGGAACGATTGAGAGTGTTAGTAGGTAGGTATTAAGAACGTAGCTACGCCTACCTACCTGCTAATTCAACTAATTTTTAGGAATAAATTCAGTACCTAAAAAAAACCTTACTGACTTCGCTTAAATTCTCCTGACTTATTTTTTATTAGGTATATAAGTACTTTAGACAATACGTATCATTAAAAATAGGTCATCAATACTCTCAGACACTTTCCGTTGTCCATATTGCTTTGCAGATACTTTAAAGCTCTCAAAATAATGACATAGATATCTGCTCGTAAATTCTGACGCTCTATTTTTATATAAGACTAACGGACGCCTGCGGTTTCGCCCGCTTGACAACTTATATACACAAAAACCTTTCTCGAGAACCACTCTATCTATTAGTAAAAATCGCATCAAAATCCGTTATGTAGATTTAAAGATCTAAGCGGATCTAAGAGGACGAAATCTTTGTTTTACTCGTATAATATGTAGTGATAGTGATGTCAGCCAGACAATGGGTCTGGGAGTATTGATGACTAATTTTAAACGTAAAAATCAGCTAGAGGAATTTACGTGGAGTTAGAATGTCACAGATAATAAACCACAAATTCTTATAATAATGTCTTATGGTAATGTTTTCAGTATAAACCGATTGTGGTTTTGCTATTTATATAAAGTGAAATGTTTTCATAATTTTTTGCTGTCACCTGATAATAATACGAGTATTATGTGAATTCCTTAACAATGTGAAGGAAATTATACTAGCTAGGACAACAGACAGAATCGGGGACTTTTCGCATTATAGTTAAAAATATTCAAGTTTCTATTGTATAAAACTTCACGGAATATTTTTTTCAAAGGTGTCGTTTTGTAAAACTTACTATTTTTAGTGTGGGAATTAATTTTATAACTATTGTTTTATAATTTTACTGGTCTTAAGAAATTAAAACACGACATTAATGTTACTTTGACTATATATGTACTTTTGTTAATTATTTTTGCAAGATTGTAATTAAGATATATATTTAATTAATAAGATAACAATTAATATCAATCGTAATAAAATATTACTTGTTCGTAGATAACTTTGACAGCCTGTGTGGTCCAATTGGTTTAAATATGGTGAGTAGTAACACTTACGATAAAGCTTAATACACACTGGTCCTTCACATACGACGTATGCCACGCGACGTGGGAAACAGCGACACACTGGTCCTACGTCTTACGACGTCTGATTTTTACATTAACTACGCGCTATGACACTTTAAACGTGTGTGACAGCGTCGTACGCGTGGGATAGCATGGGAACACGCGAGTCTGGCGTGGTGACGCGTAAGACAACGTGATGAATGACCAGTGTGTTCGTTACCATACAAATTGTATAGGCCAGATGCCACAATGCGTGGGGTACGTCGCATGTGAAGGATAAGTTTGCCCGTTCCTTCATTTTGGTATACATATCTCAGTCTATCTACTGACATGTCCCTCTTCTAAAAGCTTCAATAAAGAAACAATGGCTACGAGTATTATAACACAGTATGACATATACTCTCTCATAATTTTAGTTTTCTGTTTTATAATTTCTAAACCTGACCAGTTTTGCCTTATTTCATCATCAACATTCACACTACTTATTTTAAAACTTCGAATGCATCCTGATTATGACTAACAGTGAAAATCGTGAAAGTTTAATGAATAATCCAAAGCCTTTATAGATATGAAGAGTACTGAAATATTGGTCAAGTCGGTGCTGTCAATTGGCAACAACTCATATAGTCATTTGGGCATATTTTCATTGGTATAAACATATTTCATTTAATTGTTTATTTTTATAAGTTTTCTTATACTTACATTTATTACGTGATTCAATGTCTTATTTTAGGTACTATATTTTCTAATTTTCCACTTTTTTGACTACATTAACGTAACCTCGCGCGCCCCCCGAGTACGACATATTTTATTCGATACTGCTAATAGTCTATGCCTAAGTTAAGAGGTCTATGGAATAATCAAACTTTTTCAAGTCTACAGTTAAATTTGTGTTAGAGTCCTTCCCAAATGGATGAAAACCATGGTTCCCTATGTAACCAAAAGCATGACCTACATAACAATTATCATTCCAACAATCATTTATCCGCACCAGAGATACCAAATAACTAAGCGTCTTACACAATGCAGCCCCGTTTGAGCACAAGCATCATTAATCGTCATTATTTACATAAGAGTCAAACAATAAGACCATGGGAACTTCAACCTGCACAAAAAGATAGGGTGTACTATAAAATTTTAATTGCAAACGCGTTCGTGTAAAATTACTGGCGACAAATTTCATAGTGTTGTTGGATTCCAATTTAATAAAGTAGTTACCACCTGATTACGCGTGATTTAGCTTTCTTTTTCCCAATTATCATGAGAACTCATTACCAGGATTAAAAGTAATAAACAAATATGTTAGGACAATTCACGCAACGCCATCTAGTCTCAAACTAAGCAGAGCTTGTGATATGAGTACTAGATAAAGCGTAGTGGAAGCGCTCTGGGCCCATAACCTATTAAAACACAGTGAGAGTTTGTGACAGACTAACGTTGGTGAATGGTGAATATTGTCTATGGTAATATTACCATAGACAATAGATTATCTAATATATATTTAGGCTACATACAGATTATTGGTATTTTGATATATTTCTACATAAACTGATATTAATACTTTTATACATTTTTTTTGTAACCATCCACAAACTGCATACTACCAACATCTTGTTCAGACATGCAGCCCCATATCATAGGAGACGCCGGAAACTTCATGTATACATATTATACATAGGAAACATCCAGACTTCGGTACACACGTATCTATCTTCACACAAAGTTTGTCCCGACCGGGAATCGAACCCGAGACTCCGGCGTCGAAAGCGGATGCACTACCGACCACGCCACCGAAGCAGTCAAAGTAGCATACTATGTCACGCGGGAATAATGTACCTACATATTAGTGAAAGAATTTTCAAAATCAGTTTAGTATTTTCGGATTATATTTAATTCCAACAAACAATCAAATATTTCCATTAGATACTATTAGTATAAATATACAATCACGCCTATATATCCGAGGGGTATACAAAGTTAAATTACTTACCTACGATTTGCATGTAATAGCAAGACTATTGCTATTACTGGGTTCTATGTTATACTTACCAAGCAAATAATTAACCATTATAATAATAATCTATATATTTAATACGACAATTTGTCTGTCTGTCTGTCCGTCGGTCGCGTTTTTCAATTTACATTGTATGTAAATGTATTCCATGAAATATTAATATATTGTTTTTTTTTATTTTTTTTATTTGAGGCGATACAAATTTCGCTGGGATAACTAGTATTGTATTTATTGCAAGTAACAAGACTCATGGGGTTAATAACAATGCTTGCTTTAAACACATTTACAATTGCTTTCATCCATTAATGTTTATTTACAGTGCCGTTTCCCGATGCAACAGTGTCGGAACGTTTTTGCTTAAAGTGAACAAACCGTCGAAAGATTCCTTTTTTTTCGGCCACAGGTTATTATCCATAAACAGATGCTTCTTAATTTGCGACACTATATATTACGCACAGATGCAATACAGCTACATCAAATTTAAGATTTAAAATAAAATGTGTTTGTTTGTCTAAGTTGAGTGAGTCCAAAATACGGTGATACATTCACGGTGTATACTTACCTACATTCAAACAGTAATTAGTTAGTTATTCCCATTGAAGTTTAGAATTTAGGTGAGTCTCTTGAAATACAGTTAAGTTATTTGAAAATTGCGTGAGGTTAAATGGTACAAAAAATATTTGATGCGATTATAAGTACTGTTAGCGTAATTCATAATTATTATAAGCGAGTGATGTCGACGTGTGATGGCTGCTATTTTAACTACTCTATTGCTATTCTCTCACAATTCTATGGAGTTTGTCAAAATCTCGATAGTTCACTATCCTACACTGAAGCATAACTGGATAACCCTTGGCTGAAAACAGCTTCTTAAGAAGCATCACAGGTAGTAATTAGCCTAGTTTAAGGGACAGGGTTTAAGCATAATGATATGCAAATATAAATAAAAATAAAACAGTATTTTATATACGGCCAACGAGCCACTGATACCATAATTGTAGCATTTTGAGTTGAAATTGAAGGAAAAATAGGTAAGAGCGAAGGTAGCTTTACATAACTTACCTATTTAGATGTCGCTTAGGTGCTCTGCAATTTATACCTAGAAATAAAAAAAAGTATTATATTTGATTTGTGTATACTAGTGTTGTCATGGTTACCGATATCTCAGAAATCAACATCTCTCCCTTACCCTTTTACTTTTGATCTATAAAGTCAATAGCAAATTAGGAGTGTGTTGGACATACCTACATACATTATAAGAACTAAGTCACGACTGTTTTCCGGGAACAGTAGGCAGAGGCACTATACGCCCACTTTTCACAACAAAATAAGGAGCAAGCTTATTATGCGCTAACTGGGGAAACCAGAGCTTTACCTGTTGCAGGGAGGTCGCTTGTACCTCTAAGATTCTGTTGGCCTCTTATATACCCGTTCCTTGCATAACAGCGAACCAAATGTAAAAATAACTATATATTTGAGACTAATTAGTGTGAGAATGAACTATAAACATTCCATCGTTTTTTTTTCACAGTGTTCTAAATCATATAATGAAATTAAACGACATAAAAATGGTATCACACAAGTGTATCAAAGATTTGAATCATTATAATTTGTCAGTTCAGTTACATTGTTGAATTATTAAGGTTACAGGTTATTATGAAGTTGCAATTGTCACAATAACAATTTATGTTAAAACTAGCTGATTATCGCGGCGTTTTATTTAGTTTTCTTTCGTTCCCAGTTCCCACGGGACCCCAAAAATTTAACCTGTGTCACTATGGTATAATGTAGCTACATATTAGTGTAAACAATTTCGAAATCGGTTGAGTAGTTATGGAGCCTTTTCAGTACAAACAATCAAATATTTTCTCTTTATAATACTTCTAGTCATGTAAGAACGTTTTAACTGTTTTCAACCGACCTTTAGAAAAGGAAGAGGTTCTCAATTTCGACAGTATGTTTTTTTTAATGTTTGTAACCTCATATCTTCGAACTGGGTGAACCGATTTTTTTTTATAATTGGAATCTACTACTTTTATAATTGGAATCTACTACTTCTTAAGTGGTCCCATTCCGACAACTATTTGATCCCATTTCGGTAGTTTGAAGTCGGTTGCTGTGTCAATCTTTGACGTGTATTTTTAGTAAGCAAATCACCGGAAAATTATCGTTCGGGGGTTAAATAAATAGGTAGGTTTCGATTTAAGTTCGTCATGAATTAAGTACCTACTATGGTCCGTACTTTACTTATCTATCCACTACAGTAAGAATATTATGTCCAATTTAATAATAATAAAAAAAATTGACTATGAGATATGGAATTATGCCCGCCAGGTATGCCCTCGGAAGGATAATCCCAGATTAAAGTAAAATACGTGAAAACACATAACTAAAACTTAACTACATGTCAATATTCTACAAAATATCTCTGTAATTTGCTTTCGAACTTCTCATAATTATAGGACTTCCTATCAGTCATTCTATAATCCACGGCTCATAAATCCACACAACACTATGGTCATCTCATGAATATTGTTTGTACAATTACATAGACTATTATTTAATAAGCTATACATTGTGATGTCGAGGGAAAGCAATAGCATGCAGCTATGCGCTGACGCAGATGAAAGTATGGATTAAAACCATTACAATACATTACGAACCGAGTTATTACTTCTTATGACATTACCAAGTCGTAATTCGTTGTATAATTACTTTTATTTATTGTTTTTGAACTTCCCAATAAAGAATAAAGCATCACAATCTTACGACCACTTTTTTAATAATATCGTGACAAATTGTGTTGAATATTTCACACCAAAATATTGACAGGATCGAACTGAATATTATTATGAGTATTTGTGAGTGCACTATCTTTGTGTTAATTTATAATGTTTTATTTAATTTGATAGATTTACATATCAAATACATAAGTTTGCATGGATGTGTGTAACTTGTTCATGCAAAAGTTTACCATACATCGGAATAACACTCTTGACAACTTCACATATATTATAATATTTGCCGGTAATATTTATAAAGATATATTTGTATGGTGTTTTTTTTCAAATTAATGAGTATTTATTTACAATTAAGTAATATTTACATACATAAACAATCTTAAAACTAAATTAGAATCTAGGTACAATAGAAAACGAAATTAATACAAAATTTATTAAGTTACTATTTAAAAATAAAATCCATTTCATATGCAACTTACAATTATGTAAATTGTAATTCATACTGTAAATAAATGCTGCATATGCAATTTAAACAATACACAAAATCACGATGTGGAAATGCCTCATTCACTAAGTCACTGTTCGTCCGAGCCTATTGTCGTTACTGGACCATTTAAGTATTCTTATATTTTATTTTCGGGAGCGATATTTTTTTTTGTTTCCGATATTTACTAGTTTCTGCAGACTATATTAATAATGTATAGGCAAGATTTGATGGTTTGCAATTGAAAGGACTTCGAAACAACTAAAACGATTTTAAAAATTCTTTTACTAATATGTAGCTACATTATCCCTAAGTATTTAGGCTACTTTTTATGCCTATAACCTGTTCATGTATCCAAATATTAAGCTATTTCGAAATATACGAAGTAGGTTGTAAAAGTATGTCTATTGTTCTATAATCTAAAGACTAAACACCACTTACCAACTTTACTGAACAATAAACATACAAACATAAATTGTATTGTCAAAACTCCATTACAATGAGTTCAGGAATCCCTTATGCGAACAGTTGTAAATTTTATTGGCCATGCCTCGTTTCGTATTCTATAACTTATAGTGTTACGGTTTAACCAACCATTGTTACTCTATAGGTTTATAACAAGGTATTTGTCGATAACTATATAGGCTGTAATTTTTAGTGGCTATTGTCGGTTTTCAACCAATTTGAAATAAGATGAGTTCTTATGGTAGAGTTTAATGGAAACCCTATAGTTTTGTCACAGAGTAGAAGAAACGGAATTCCGTTTGTGTCCATCTATCTTCATTTGATTGAAGCTGAGACCTCTGGAGCAGCAGTTGCCCAAACCTGTAGGCCCAATTGACTTTTACCGATCGCATGCAGAAATGTGCATGCGCATCACTAAATACTCTGACGACCATAGATCACGCAATTATAATGACGATAATGTGTGCAATCTGTATTTTTATCTCTTTGTTTCTACAAATGAAAATTCACATACATACCTGCATAATAACTATGAGGGGTAAGCAGAGATTCTACATTGCCCACTTACATGCAGTTTTGTAGGTTACACGTAAAATATGGTAAACCTATTGCCATTGCTGATACTCTAAAATCTCTATTACGATCTAAAATTGTGTAAACACACACATTTCACGCCTATATTCCCGAAGGGGTAGATAGACGTGCATTACACACCCACAATTTGCCAGTATTTTCAATCCCACGTAATAGGGGGCAAGCCTATTGCCGTCACCGGGCACATTTATAATGGGTTATGTCCAAAATGGCCTACTGAATTTAATAAAAAGTAGCAGCTATAGTTTAATTTTGAAAAAAATTTAAACCCGTTGCCTTGCGATGAAACTTGATGAAAGGCAACAAATCTTACGTGCCAGCCGCTGTGGCATAGCCAATTACAGTCCTGGGCGTCTCGGACTATACACGCTTTCCCATTGGGGTAGGCAGAGACTGAATTCCACTTGTTACGATCCTGGCAGATTTCTTTCGCTTCTTACACATTTTCATAAAATACATTTCATGCACGCTTTCGGCCAGGTCAAGAGCTCTCCAGTTACGGGTAACTGGAGAGCTCTTGACCTGGCCTTTCGATAAAACAATAAAGTAATAAATAAGTGATGAATTTTCACGCCATTTGTTATGGATTTCTAACTAGTTATTGGCCATGCCCCTTTATTCACATAGGGGCAACTTCTCATAAGAGCAAATTCGCCGCTTGGTAAAACCACTTAGCAATATCAATTAAAAGTCAATGACATAATAATATTCCAATAATCCCAAGTTGTAATAATACTAGTCATTACTGTTCAAGTTATACAACATAATGTAATCGAAATATCTCGCGACCATCTGAAAGTTGGTGATAGATGGCTTTATGTTATGGCTTTCGATGAACAATGTATTTGATAAATTGTTATTATGCGCTGTCATTAAAGTAGGTAACTACTCGTATCATCCGCGTATTATACTTACTCGTTGGTTCTTTTTGATTTCTGTCGGGCATCTATATATTTAATACGACAATTTGTCTGTCTGTCTGTCCGTCAAAATTATAATTAATAATACATAAATTTGCATGACATATTAAAAATTTTTTTTTTAAATATTTGAGGCGATACAAAGTTCGCCGTTATAACTAGTTCTGTTTTATCTCTGATGGCCACCATCTTCGTGATATTATTTTCAAAATTAGGGAAAACCAAAATGGTACTCTGCTGATTTAAAGAAGGTAGTATTTAACTGGTAATCAAAATATCTTCGTTTTGTACTAAAATTAAAATCCCTTTTCGTAGGCAAAAATACTGATTGCACAGCAAATAATTATTCGATCAAATAATTAAGTTTGTGACGCATAGCTATAAGCTATAAAAATGTATATAAGCTATAAAAATATATAAGCTATAAAAATACTAATCTATCCAAGTCGGATTGCTCTAAAGTAGGTTTTGCTGTGCAATCAGTATATTTTGATTTGCAAATCATATTTTTTGTAAGTTAAATATCTTTTTTGACGCATTTGAAGAAAAAATACAATTATTGGATAGAAACAGGCGTTACTTGGCGAAAATCCATGACAAAACAATGGTAAGTAAAAAATTTTTTTAAGAAAAAACCTTTTAGCATTAATTAATAGCATTAATTTTTCGCAGAATCAAAAGGACAACAAAACGTCGACAATTGTTTCGCCTCTAAACGAGGCATTATCAAGACTGTCTCAGAGAGAACAGCAAAATTCGTGGTTGGAATGTGTTTGCTTATAAGTAAACGCGTGCAAATTTCATTATCGCGATGTAGGATTCTTTACAATAACCAATGTGGGTAGAAACCTCAGATCATGCTAACTAAGTTCCAAAAATAGGTATTCACCAATACTTGACCTTATCTGTTTGATTTAATTACTGTCTCTTGATAAGTTGCATAGAAAACCCAAATAACACACACAAACCAACAACAGTTAATGTGTCTGTCTGTTCGCAAACAGATTAAGTAAGGGAGATGTGTGAAAATCTATTTGTTCGTTGAGTAAGGTGTCCGCATCTCTTCTAACTATTTCTAGCCTTTCCCAAACACTTAACTTGAACCCTTTCTCACATAACCGTAAAACTTTAAAAGTGTTACTATTGTTCAAGGAATGACCAGTGTCAAGAAGATGCTTCGCGAAGAGGGACCTTTCAGGACAACCATTGCGGGACGCCGCTCTATGTTCCTTATATCTAATATCGAAGGACCTGCCAGTCTGTCCCACATACTTCAAACCACATTCATCACAACTCAACAAATAAACACCTGATCTGCGTGAGACCGACACCGAATCCTTGCCATTACACAGCTCCCTCAAGGCATTCTGAGTTCTAAAAGCAACAAAAATACTACTTTCCCTCATGATCTTAGCTATACTCAACGAGACGGGACCCACGAACGGCAAACAGGCCGTGTACTTCCTAGGTGGATCTTGAATCGGATATAATAAATGAAAACTAGCCTTTCTACGTTTTTTATTTAATAATGAGTGAACCATTCCTACGTCATAGCCATTACTTGTTGCTATGTAGCAAATGATGGACAATTCTTCACCAAATGCCTGTGGGCTCAACGGTACCGCCAGTAACCTGCTCAGTAAGCTGTGGAAAGCTGCCATTTTATGTTGCCATGGATGATTGGATGAGTAAGGAATAACTGTGTCTGTAACTGTTGGTTTCCTATAGATACGGAACTCATGAACACCGTTCCTTCTAGTAATTGAAAGGTCCAAGAAATTGAGAGTGGAATCTGACACCAACTCTAGTGAAAAATCAATTCTAGGGTGTACTGAGTTCAACTTGGAGACAAGGACACTGAGCTGACGTTTTGTTCCTGTCCAACATATAATAATATCATCCACATATCTAAAATAGTACAAGACATGAACGTTCCCAACTATGTGGTTAGTCTCGAATGCATCCATAAATATTTCAGCTATTAAAGGACTGAGTGGCGACCCCATAGCCAAACCATTCCTCTGTAGAAAAAAACTGTTGTTGAACTGAAAGTAATTCTGAGTCATACACAATCTTGTTAGGTTATAAATTTCCTCTATTTTATTAAAATTGATCCTTTTTATTGTTAATTTGTGTCTCAAAATATCTAATACTTCATTATACGGTACGTTAGTGAATAAACTTTTCACGTCCAAAGACACAAGTTGAGCATTGGACGGTAACTTAATATTTTTAATCTTGTTTATGAGGTCAGTACTATTTTTTATAGAAAATTTTGGGTTAAAATCTATTGCTTCTTTAATGATTGTGTTCAAAAACTTCGACAAATTATATGCCGGCGCTCCCCTGTATGCGACAACAGGTCTAATTGGGCACCCTTCCTTGTGTATTTTTGGAAGGCCATAAAACAACGGACAACTGGGATTCATGTTTATCAAAGTTTTATGCAACGAAGAGTTCTCAGGGAATAAATAAGTCGTGGATTTCAAAGCAAGCTTTAGTTCTGCCTGGAACTTAGCTGTAGGATTGAAGGTTAAGTGTTGAAAATCATCAGATGAAATGATGTCATTGACTCTTGCCATGTAATCCTCCCTCGGGATCAAAACCACGGTGTTACCCTTATCAGCCTTACTCAGAACCACATCCCCATCCCTAAGTTTGTTGCGAATCGACCTTTGTACAGTCAATTCGGAGTTAAAAGTACCAGACAAACAAACAGAATCGATTTTTTGTGCAACCAGTGCCTTCAACATTATGTCACCCTTATTTCTAATGATTGCCACCTCCGCATCTACTGCCAAAGGTTCTAAAGATTTTTTATTGTTAAATGATTTAGGTATGGAATATTTTAAGCCCTTATTTAAAAGGGACACCTCACTGTTGCTGAGATGAATATCAGAAAGGTTCTTGATTCTGGGGTAAAATGTATGATTAGAAAACACCTGCTCCCTTCGATCAAAAAACTCGCCTCTACCCACCCTTAGATTAAATAATTTTTTTTATTGTATTAAAAATTTTTTATGTATAAATTTAGAAGCTAAATCTCGTGCCTTTTTATCCAACAAATCAAATTCTACTCTGTGTAAACTGAATGACAACTCAGAGTGTAGAACCTTTAAATGCCACTTCAAATTGTCTCTCACTCTAAATAAACTCCTAATTTCCGAGTTTAGCCACACTGTTTTTGCTTTTAAAATAGAATTCCTAGCCGACACTGAGTTATTGTTTGTTTTTAGGCAGATGTACCTTGGAAACACCCCAAAGCGCTTACACTCTTGATTGAACCAAAGATTTTGACTTGCTGTTCTGTGGAGTTTGATCAATTTTATTTATAGTTTAGCCTGGGATTATTTAATCTAAGGGTGGGTAGAGGCGAGTTTTTTGATCGAAGGGAGCAGGTGTTTTCTAATCATACATTTTACCCCAGAATCAAGAACCTTTCTGATATTCATCTCAGCAACAGTGAGGTGTCCCTTTTAAATAAGGGCTTAAAATATTCCATACCTAAATCATTTAACAATAAAAAATCTTTAGAACCTTTGGCAGTAGATGCGGAGGTGGCAATCATTAGAAATAAGGGTGACATAATGTTGAAGGCACTGGTTGCACAAAAAATCGATTCTGTCTGTTTGTCTGGTACTTTTAACTCCGAATTGACTGTACAAAGGTCGATTCGCAACAAACTTAGGGATGGGGATGTGGTTCTGAGTAAGGCTGATAAGGGTAACACCGTGGTTTTGATCCCGAGGGAGGATTACATGGCAAGAGTCAATGACATCATTTCATCTGATGATTTTCAACACTTAACCTTCAATGCTACAGCTAAGTTCGAACTAAAGCTTGCTTTGAAATCCACGACTTATTTAGTCCCTGAGAACTCTTCGTTGCATAAAACTTTGATAAACATGAATCCCAGTTGTCCGTTGTTTTATGGCCTTCCAAAAATACACAAGGAAGGGTGCCCAATTAGACCTGTTGTCGCATACAGGGGAGCGCCGGCATATAATTTGTCGAAGTTTTTGAACACAATCATTAAAGAAGCAATAGATTTTAACCCAAAATTTTCTATAAAAAATAGTACTGACCTCATAAACAAGATTAAAAATATTAAGTTACCGTCCAATGCTCAACTTGTGTCTTTGGACGTGAAAAGTTTATTCACTAACGTACCGTATAATGAAGTATTAGATATTTTGAGACACAAATTAACAATAAAAAGGATCAATTTTAATAAAATAGAGGAAATTTATAACCTAACAAGATTGTGTATGACTCAGAATTACTTTCAGTTCAACAACAGTTTTTTTCTACAGAGGAATGGTTTGGCTATGGGGTCGCCACTCAGTCCTTTAATAGCTGAAATATTTATGGATGCATTCGAGACTAACCACATAGTTGGGAACGTTCATGTCTTGTACTATTTTAGATATGTGGATGATATTATTATATGTTGGACAGGAACAAAACGTCAGCTCAGTGTCCTTGTCTCCAAGTTGAACTCAGTACACCCTAGAATTGATTTTTCACTAGAGTTGGAGTCAGATTCCACTCTCAATTTCTTGGACCTTTCAATTACTAGAAGGAACGGTGTTCATGAGTTCCGTATCTATAGGAAACCAACAGTTACAGACACAGTTATTCCTTACTCATCCAATCATCCATGGCAACATAAAATGGCAGCTTTCCACAGCTTACTGAGCAGGTTACTGGCGGTACCGTTGAGCCCACAGGCATTTGGTGAAGAATTGTCCATCATTTGCTACATAGCAACAAGTAATGGCTATGACGTAGGAATGGTTCACTCATTATTAAATAAAAAACGTAGAAAGGCTAGTTTTCATTTATTATATCCGATTCAAGATCCACCTAGGAAGTACACGGCCTGTTTGCCGTTTGTGGGTCCCGTCTCGTTGAGTATAGCTAAGATCATGAGGGAAAGTAGTATTTTTGTTGCTTTTAGAACTCAGAATGCCTTGAGGGAGCTGTGTAATGGCAAGGATTCGGTGTCGGTCTCACGCAGATCAGGTGTTTATTTGTTGAGTTGTGATGAATGTGGTTTGAAGTATGTGGGACAGACTGGCAGGTCCTTCGATATTAGATATAAGGAACATAGAGCGGCGTCCCGCAATGGTTGTCCTGAAAGGTCCCTCTTCGCGAAGCATCTTGACACTGGTCATTCCTTGAACAATAGTAACACTTTTAAAGTTTTACGGTTATGTGAGAAAGGGTTCAAGTTAAGTGTTTGGGAAAGGCTAGAAATAGTTAGAAGAGATGCGGACACCTTACTCAACGAACAAATAGATTTTCACACATCTCCCTTACTTAATCTGTTTGCGAACAGACAGACACATTAACTGTTGTTGGTTTGTGTGTGTTATTTGGGTTTTCTATGCAACTTATCAAGAGACAGTAATTAAATCAAACAGATAAGGTCAAGTATTGGTGAATACCTATTTTTGGAACTTAGTTAGCATGATCTGAGGTTTCTACCCACATTGGTTATTGTAAAGAATCCTACATCGCGATAATGAAATTTGCACGCGTTTACTTATAAGCAAACACATTCCAACCACGAATTTTGCTGTTCTCTCTGAGACAGTCTTGATAATGCCTCGTTTAGAGGCGAAACAATTGTCGACGTTTTGTTGTCCTTTTGATTCTGCGAAAAATTAATGCTATTAATTAATGCTAAAAGGTTGTTTCTTAAAAAAATTTTTTACTTACCATTGTTTTTAAAAAATACAATATCTTATCTATCTATTGAACTTCACAACGATCCTCTCTTTGTATATCCTTTTATTTTTATGTATAATATTTATATTAAATTGTGCACAACCCCTATCAATTTCATCCATTTTCTTTCCATCCTAAGGTTGTCTGGAAGAAATTGTTCTTTAGCAATAAGGCCACCTGTTGTACATACTTTTTAAAATGTGTGAATATTTGTTTCTCTTTTATTTGTTGTGTACAATAAATAGTATTTGATTTGATATCCCGTGAAAGTACCACCGTTTAAAAAACAATATTTTGGACTCCGATTCTTACACGTTACTTACGTGAAGCTACACAATACTCGTCAAATTATATGCAGTGATTAATCACTGGTGAAATCGCAATGACTTTACATAGATTTATAGTCCTGGTCAACGGACGTTTCGTATTTGAAACAGGTATAGTTAGTATAAATGTCGCCATAGTTAAGAGAAGATACCGTCGCAGTTATACTCGTAACTAGTAGCCTCAGTGAATGTATTCTTTATAACTTATAACGTAACCCACTCATAACTTTTTTACTGTCAAACTTATGAAGAGTCTCTTATTAAATGTGGATTAATATTATTTATTTAATACTATAATATGATTATATAATTGTAACACTTGAAATAAAATTGAAATTGGGTCCAATGTACTTATAAGCGCTCTTAAAGCGCTTCCGGTGCTTAATTCTCAAAAAGTTGTTGGCAAAAAACGTAACATATCTTTCGGGTCATTCGAGTAACACGTTACAGTATATAGTCTAATCATCATTTCGAAATCATCGAAGAATCATCACTTACATATAAAACAAAGTCCTCTGCAGCGTCTGTCTATCTGTCTGTTCGCGATAAACTCAAAAACTACTGCACCGATTTGTCAACCGAGTTTTATCAATGGATAGAGTGGTTCTCGAGGTAGGTTTCAGCATAAAATTTGTCAAGCGGAGAGTCCGCTAGTATTTCTTTTATTATAATATCTTACTGGTAGATACTCCGGCGTTGCAGTCGGTTACATTACCGACTGTGCGATCGAATTATATGTACATGGGGCACACTAAAAGTTTTGCACTTCCAGCTAATCGGAACTATTTGAATTTCGAATGCTATATTTTTTTAAACGTTGCAACCTTCTTAGTAATAAAAAAAAACAATTGGCGGGAAATCATTTCTCAATTGTTTTTTATCACACATCAAAGTACTACGTATGCAACGAAAATGGAACTAAGTCGAAAAGATTTTAGAGCGATGATTTTATATGATTTTAAAAGTTCTCTCTCTCCGCAAGACTGTGCCGCTCGTCTTCAAAATGCTTTTGGGAGAGAAGCACCTTGTTTGAGCACCGTAAGGCGACGGTTTGCTGAATTTGAGAGAGGTCGAGTTTCTTTACATGACGAATTTCGTGAAGGGCGGCCTTCAACTGCCGTCAACGAAAATAATGTGGCTACTGTTAAGCGGTTAATTGAAGAAAACCCGCGGATTACCTATGGACGATTCGAGGACTATTGGGGATTGGTATGAGTCAAATCCGCAAAATTTTACACGAAGAATTTAAAGTTCGGAAACTTTGTTGTCGTTGGATCCCTCATGAACAGACAGCGGAGCAGAAGCGGGCTCGCGTGGAATGGTGCTCACAGATGCTACTGAAGTACGACCATGGACATTCTAATGCTGTTTATGACGTTGTGATAAGAGACGAAACGTAGATTTATTGTTTTAAACCCAAAAAAAAAAACAGCAATCTTGTGAATGGGTGTTTGAAAATGAGAACAAGCCAACAAAAGTGAGGCAGGCGAGAAACGTTGGTAAAAAAATGATCGTATTTTTTTTCTCAGCTACGGGTCCCATCTGTACAATTCCACTTGAAGATGAAAAGTGTGTTAATGCCGAGTGGTATTCTACCATTTCTTTACCCAGGGTGTTAGAAAAAGTTCGCGAAAGACGACCCAAAAGCCGTGTTCTCCTACATCATGACAACGCTTCTTCACACACAGCCAACAAAACAAAGTCATTTTAAGCTTCCGAAAAAGTACAAATCGTCACCCATCTTGCACATAGCCCCGACCTAGCACCCTGTGATTTCTGTATTTTTCCCAAAACAAAGATTTGATGAGAGGTTTCACTTTTACCAACTCCGAAGAGGCAGTGATAGCGTTCAATCAGCACGTAGAAAACATGCCTTCAGATCTGTGGTCCTCCTGTTTTAAAAAATGGTTCGATCGCATGAAAACATGTTTCAAATGTAAAGGAGAGTATTTTGAAAAGCAATAAACATAATATTTTGGTTTTAACATGTTGTTTTTTAAAGTTACGCAAAACTTATAATGTGACCTACGTATAAGAAAGGATACCTAAGACCGCCCGCGCCGATGACATAGAGTTTTGAAGGTTTTGACCCGTAAAGTAGGTTGAAGAATGCAAATTAACAAACGTGCGTGCAACACACAACAATTAATTTTTGCTACATCGTATTGATTGTAAAATTACCATGTCATTGACCTTAAATGCCATATTTTTATAGAAAGTACCTTTCTAGAAGATTGGCTCGTGCTAAACAATTATCACAAGTGATCAGTTCAAAAATATTTCACGGTTCTAAGTCGTCAAGTTCAAAGTCTCAGTTTTTAGTAGAATTCTTACTAAGATAAGGGACTGAGATTTTAGCCCAAGGCGACTTAAAACTGGCCGGTTTCTATGTTAGAAGGTTCGGTAGGCAGGTATGCATTTTCCATGATATAATAATACATATATAATATCTCTCATATCAACTAATATTGTAAAAACATTAACCACCTCTTGAAAGATTCAATGACCTTATTTTTCAATCTTTATGGCAGGCACTACATATAACTCCGCTGGTTTTTTTTTATTTATTAATAATTTTATGTACACACACACAAACAAAGAACAAGAAACAGTAGTACAAAACAATAAAGTGAGCGTAGTACAAGGGTACTTCTTATTCCTAGAGGAATCTCTTCCAGCAGGTCGGGGAGGAGAAGTAAGAATGAAAGGGCTTAAGTAGTGTGTGCAGTGCAAGTAAATTAACTAGGTATGCAATGCATTCTGCTGTTGCAATAATTGAGCTGAGTTTGTCGATCCGGGTCGAACTCCTAAACGACTGTACCGATCTTTATGAATTCAGATATATGCACTCACGGTGATATGGTCACTATGACCGTGCCAAATTCCAAAAAGATCGGTCCAGTCGTTTAGGAGGAGTTCGATCACGAACGAAATACACGAGTCGTCTAAGAAAGAGCTTCGTAAACTCCGCTTAATAAACCTACATAAACTATGGGTACAATATATACATAGATAAATATATACTGGCCTATACAATACTTACATATACTACAATACAGTATTATATAGCTTTTGACTTTATTTTTAAGGAGAGGAAGAGTTTTACAGCTTTGTATTTCAATGGGGAGTGAGTTCCACAGCCTGACCGCATGAACGGAATAGTTCCGAGTGCACACCTAAGGCATACATAAAACTAAACTGAGGCGTCAATGAAAAAAGGCAATACAGTTCTTGTACAAGCTTTACCTTGAGATTGTTATGTATGAGTGTATAAATGTCTTACCATGTGTATGTAGCTATTTCAATTTCGATTGTTATTTACGAGAAAGGCCATATCCATTAACTGTTAAGTTGCTATACATATGATGATACAAAGATATAATCCATTAATGTACTTATAATGAATGAATTTTATTGTTTGGTTACGCAGTTCAAAAGTCGATGAGCGCCATGTTTAGTGAATGTAAGTGAATTTTAATGCCATCTGATATTTTTTAGTAATTGTAGTAAAGTTTAGCAATTAAGCATTCAAAAAAGACACAAACGAATTTCTATTCTTTTAATTAATTTACTACTCGTTACTAGATTAACTAGATGAAGTTAAAAAGATTTGTGCATTACAACATTTTATATTAAGATAAGATAAGATAAGATTCGTTTATTTGTAGAAAATGTGTTATGAGTATCACTACATATTGTACATAGGTACTATCTACATATATATTTTTGAAGTTTTCTCAGTATCAACGTATCAACATGTTTAACCAAGAGTTTGGCACACAAATATGTTTGCTGTATTGTTATACTTAAATAGGTGCTACATTGGCAATTACAAATTATTCTTGTGACTTTCATTATAAATTCTTGTACATTATAAACCACTTTCATTATTTAACATTTAAACTTAGTTCAAGTTCCACATTTATTTACTGTGGTAACAATCGCCACAGACGCAAAGTTTGACGTGACGAGTGACAAGTGTGCTGGTGACGTGTGACGTATGACAGCCATGACAGGACACGGCACTCACTCCGTTTTCTCATTTTAATTTCCCACGGGAACACATCACCGGGATAAAAGTAGCCTATAGCACTTAAGGATAACGTACCCAGCTACATTATAGTAAAAGAATTTTGTGATTCGGTTCATTAGTTTCAATTAATATCCTCTACAACCAATAACCTTAACTTACCTCTTTAATGCCTGTAGGTTAGAGATGCTATGTAACCACGTCCTGGTTGTTGGAATTTTGGTTTGAATTACAGAGTGGATATGGTTTCTATAATTATCGGTAATGCCAATAGGCTCGTTCCTATTACGTATGTCTAACAATATTTCTGGCAAAGTGTGGCTGCCTCGAATCCTCGATCCTCGGCGGAGTAGGCAGCCACACTTTGCCTGTGAGATATGCATGTATGTATTATTATGGTAGAGTATAGCAGTAAAATGTAAAGAAATAATGAAATTTTCAAACATTCTATAAAAAAGTAAAATACACGTCAAAAATTGACATAACCGACTTCAAATTACCGAAATGGGACCAAATAATTGTCGGAATGGGACCAAATTGAAATGGGAAGTAGCAGCTTTCAATTAAACAAAATTGGTTCACCCAGTCTATAGATAAGAACCTGCTCCTTTTTTGGAAGTCGGTAGAAAAGCTCATACTCAAGGAGAAAGGGAACGGTAAAACTAAACGGCCCAGGCGGTGCCACGTGAAAGTGGCCCTGTACATTTGTCTACTACTTTGCCCCCCTCCCAGGGATAATGTACCAATCTCAGTACCACGTGAGAACAAAGATACGTTGCAATAAGATTTTGATAATGCTTGTTGCGACGGAAGTTATAAGCTGTAGCGAAT
The DNA here is from genome assembly GCA_963556515.1 of Nudaria mundana. Taxonomy (NCBI): domain Eukaryota; kingdom Metazoa; phylum Arthropoda; class Insecta; order Lepidoptera; family Erebidae; genus Nudaria; species Nudaria mundana. Next base: position 17,578,181 of record OY748306.1, on the reverse strand, counting down.
AGTGTCTACCATCTTTATAACGCTCTTCATATCAAACCCCGATTTAAATATTATCATGGCTAAATTCTCGAGGACAATTCTGATCTTATTGTGTCTATTTTATTTTTCTCGTCTCTAAAGAACCACCCTTACGAGAGCGTACCCGGGATGCCCGACAATGGATGATAGGCGGCCGGCCTTTCGCTGCGGCGATAAAACAAAATTACAATTGAACATCGTTAACATGGTTTATAATCATCTTTTTTGTTCATACTTTTAAATGGATCTTTTTATGAAGAGATTAGTTCAGATAAAAATGAATAAGATATGTTGTGTACCGGGACGCCAGCCAATGGAGGGCTTTAAAAGAAAGAAAGGTATGTTAGGTTATACTTTATAGTGAGTGGTGAAAAGTGGGTGTAATAATATGCCTCTGCCTGCCCTTTCAGGACAACAGGCGCGATTCTACCAGTAGTATCAGAAACCCTTTCTAGTCGATTTATAATTTCATACTTAGTTCTATTCATATTTCACTGTTCACGGTTTTTTTACTGTGATCACAGACTGACCTAGTTAATTCCCGCTGTATCGCTTAACTTAAACCAAATCACCCATCGCGGTGTTTTGCAATAATTATGTTTATTTAACGCCACTACTCAGTAGCGACCTTTAGGGGAATTACCGAGACGCCATTATTGTGACCATAGACACATCATAGACCACCCGACATCGTCCATTATGGTCGCGGGTCTTTTGTATGAAGTTATTAATGATCATGTTATTTGTGTGAATGTATGAAGCGATTGTGTACGATTGGTGTTGATGGATGATTAGTTTCCATGTTTAATAGATGCTCTGACATTTAACATTGTGTATTGTAAATTATTGACCTATTTAAAATTTGTTAGTTCGATTTTCGCTCGGTCTGCCGAGATTAAGTATTGGTTGGAATTAAAGATGGTTATGAATTTTCTATAGTGCCTGCTGCCCGGTATTACTGACAAAGTACTGTCCACCCCTTATACTTCGAGAAAACAAGTGTGATTTTATGCATAATATGTTTTTGTTTGATTTAATTTTACTACGATATCATAGAAGCCTAAAGGGATTATTCTCAAACTTGAGAACCCTCACGTTTTTTGTCTTCAAAGTCACTTATAGGGAGATGCTCAAAGGGGTTTTCTTAGAGGTCGAAAAGTAAAGAGTCCATCTAAGAATGTAAATTAACGTGTCTAGGTATAATTACATCCTATTAGGTACCTACTCCGAAGACCGTGCAAGTACAGGTTGTCAGTATAAGTTGACGATCCAATAGGAGCGCCACATTGAAAAACGTAAAATACAAGATTTCAGAACAATAACTACATACAACTAGTGTAGGGTTGCCATAAGTGTGGGGACTCAGACCGGGACAAAAATAGGAACTTTTATTACGAGTATAATTTAATATAATTAACAAAGAAATATAACATTCTCGTTTATACATGGCACATTTTTGAAATTAACACAAAATATAACCATCAAATATAACTAGTCTGGCCATAAATACTGTGAAGTACATTAAAACTACTTTTTTTCAACTTTTTAATTATTTTGAATTTTGAACACGTTTATTATTTTAAAAACTTCTTTCGATTTCGCGCCTTTCACATATTTTTTCTTGCGAATGGGGTGTTAAAGAAAATAGGATCGCAGTGATCGCCTTGCACAAAGTGGGTATGGAGCCGTCGGTCAAGATACTGTAGTGAAACCTCTCAGCAATACACTTTTTAAAAATATACCGTGGACTTTCCAGCAGGACTCTGCTCCTGGTCACAAGCCACGAACTACCCAAGCCTGGCTAGAAACCAACGTTCCGGACTTTATAAGAGCTGAAGACTGGCCCTCATCTAGCCCAGACCTCCCCTTTAGACTACAAATTATGGTCAGTTTTAGAGGACATGGCCTGCTCTAAACGAGACGGTGATATTTGAGTCTCTTAAAAAGTCTTTGGAGCAAGCAGTGGCAAAATTTCCCTTGGAAACAGTGTTTAAATCCATAGATTCGTGGCCAAACAGATTAAAGGCCTGTTTAAAAGCCTAAGGTGGCCATTTCGAATAAAAAATATTTTTATTTTTTGCTAAGACTTTAATAAATATGTAGGTATAAATTTTAATAATATTACATTACTTCATTTAAAAAAAATTGCATTTTCATTTGTAACAAAACTTATGGCTGGACTAGGTAATATCGTCATCTAAGGATGGCATTTTTTTCTTAATTAGGTAGTACAAAATATAATAAATTAATCAACAAATATAGCATTTTTTTTGGGACTTTATTTACTTGTAAAACTCAATGCATGCTTTTGAGACTGATAATGTTACAAATACTTTTACGAAATCAACATTAACTTAAAGTATTAAGTATCTGTCAACATTTTTAAATTAGCACACTATGTAATCAACAAACATAAAATTATCACTACTGGGCGCGCAGTAGCGACACCCCCGCTGCCTTCAGCCAACGGACGAGGCTTTGGCCTCGAAGCGACGCAGGAACGGCTGCCGACCCTCTATAACAGCGAGGCGGTGCGTCACAGGCGTGGGACTTGTGACCGGGCCGGCTGCAACGGAAGCACCGATCAGCCACGGTGTCTTCTGCACACTGCACTCCTACGTGCCCCACCATCATGCACCGGAAACACCTGGTTTCCCGGGCACGCAGGAGGAGCACCTGCGCCTTGAAGAATCCCCCTATGAGGAGGCTCCGCCCGCCCGCAATTTTAAGTGCCGCCGCCGCGACTGTCGTTCCATGACCGGTGGGGCTGAAGGAGATCTCTCCAGCCCTCACGGTCATGGGGATAGCCACCCACCTCCACGACGGCGGAGATTAGCTCATCCGTCGTGGCCGCGTCGTTCAGGCCTGAAATGCGCAATGCTGCGCATTTAGTGGGTCTGGAGATGCGGACGGCTTCTGCGTCCAGCGTGTCTCTCAGCCTAGCCACTAGGGCATCAGTTTTGTGGCCGCTGGAGGCGCTGGAGACCTCGAGTGGGCGAGCGCCGGTGCGGGTGGTCTTGCACCGAAGCCCCCCTGTATCTCGAGGGCCTTGAGGTCCACAGAGGTTTTGATGCGCTCTTTCTCTGTCAACGCGGAGAGTCCGCGATCCCGAAATGTGTTGACACTGTTAACGTAAATTTGTGAAACGTGAACGGACAAATAAATGTCAGCGCTTACGTTGTTCTATTCACGTATGAATAGCCTTGCAAGGTAGTCGCGTTTATTGTAGGTATATTACTGTTTACCAAGTCCAGCCCTCTAATATAAAACTATGATTTTTAAATCGGGACAATTTGCTTATCGGCCGGGACGCCGGGACACCGTGCTTCAAACCGGGACATGTCCCGGCGTACCGGGACGTATGGCAACCCTAAACTAGTGGTTCCGTGAACAGTAGACCTCGCGTTATTTTCGCATTTTCCCCCCATTTTCCCCCCATCGAAAAATCCCTTCGACAAAAGTTGCGCCTTGCAACAAAGAACACGAGTGCCAAATTTCATGAAAATCGGCTGAGAAATGCGGCCTGTAGGCCGGAACTGACACACATACCAACAACGCCAAATCGGCCAGTCCTCGAGTTAAAACTGAGACGCTTCGCTCGCTCGGTCAATTAGTTTAATATTTTGCCACACACCAACTTAGTGAACTTAGAGTATACCTACCTAAGTTGTTGTGTGGCAAAAAATTGACAAGCTGTACACTACATTTATTGGGAATTCTATGTAAGTTGGGAATCATGTTACGTAATTGAGTTCGTAGCACGCTTTAACAACGTCTTCTTCATACCAATTCGGTGATCGTTAACTATGTAGTTTATACTTTCGATTGTCGGCACTTGGTGGAACCTATGTTTATTTTCATCGACCGGTTTCGCTTTTCAGCATTAGCAAAGGTGTTTTACTTCACTGTCTAACAAATCTTCAAGCCATTTAAAAATAATAAAATAACTTTCTTAATGTGGGTACATACACATAAAGTCAAGGAGACAGCGTAAGAAATCTACCCTGAAAAATGGGGAAATTATTTGTTAAAAGTAAATTTAGAATTTCCTTGATTATTACAAAATGTCAATGTATATTGTAATTCTTATTATAAATAAATCTCAAGTTTCATGTAGATAAAAAAAATGACAAATAAAATAAAAAATAAGAAATAATAATATTAAAATACCAAAAGTAAACAATAATAATAAATAAATTTTAAAACTTAGTTCAATTCAATGTTCTTCATAGTGAATGTCCAACAAATAAAACTTGCCATAAATTAAAAATTAACAACAAACAAATTCCATTAAAATTACATTATTAATATTATGTTCCATAAGTGGAAATTGTAGCAATTAAATTTCAAAAACAGTCGTTAAGGAAAGTGCGTAATATAACGAACGGTCACATTTCGGGATGAGACGGAATGGGACATATGTGGTAGAGTAATGAAGTAGGTACCTACTCATTCTTCTATCTGTGATCCAACCGGACGATCGAACCTGTTTATGGTTGTGTCATTGTATAGTATTTTTTTACACGGGAATTAACCTGGACTGAACTGGTCTAACCTGGTCGAAACATCAGGCCATAAAAAGGTAAAGCAATGGTAAGTAAAATATTTTTTTTAAATATTTTACTTACCATTGCTTTGTCATGGATTTTCGCCAAGTAACGCCTGGTTCCATCCAATATTTAACATAAAAAGGTATGTACCTATGCATAGCTATGTCGTTTTTTACGAGCTTTTATTTAACTTGCAATGTTTGTATGTAATATATTTGTTCGGGTGGAATCTTGCAACTCAATTTTGAAGCAGATTTCCTCAACCGATTGAGCTGAAATTTTGTGTACACATTCGGTTTGACAATACATGGTTAACCTTGTGACGTCATTCTAAATCCAACGGCAGCTCATACAAGATGGGGGACTAAATATATTTAATGCACTTCTACAATATGGGAATCAAATGAAAGGGCTTTCTAAGAGCCAACTCGACAAAAGTAAAAATATTTTTTAATAATTTATTTTTACTTTTATTTAAATAAAATCTTTTTCAAAACTTTTACTATCAACTTCTTACATAAACTTATAACGTCATTACTACATTTATATATTATAAAAGCTTGTCGCGAGATTTAATTACCTACTCGGTAGTATTTACTGAGCTGAACAGCAAAAGCTTGTTTTAAAAAATATTTTTTTTACTTTTAATTTATTTTGTTTATTGTTGTCCTTTGGTTTTGGTTTTGGTTGTTCACTTGGTCAATCCACTCAAAAGGTAACAGAAACTACTTAATTCGAGTTCCACCTGAGATCATTTTTTTTTGTTTATTTAAGTAAGCATACGGTAAAACGAAAAAGTAAAAATAGTAACTGCTTTAATACTGGTAAGTATACTATAAAGTACTAATCCTTACAATATGTAAATCAGTTATTAAAATACTCGTATCAGAAGGAAATGTCAATAAATTTAACTTGTTTACTAGGAAACTTTTAACTGACAATATAGTGCGTACGAAGCTTTATAAGGACAATTGTACACTATCAGCGAACGCACATTCACTATCGTCAAAATACTTCAAGGATATACGAGAATGTCAACTGTGACACTGTTTTAATGTTTAAAGGACATTTGGAATTTGCTCGGACTCTATTAAGTTGTGCTACGATCCTGGCATACTTCTTTCGCTTCCTCAACTTTCATAAATGTCTTCATGCATGCTCGCCGGTTACTGGTACTTTTAACCTGTCCTTTATTTAGGACATCTGTGATTTGGTCGCAGTATGTTCGCCTTGGTCGACCCTTAAAGCTTGTCCATTCACACTCGCTTCATGTATCTGTTTTGTCAATCTCCTGTCATCCATCCTCTCTACATGTCCGGACCATCTAAGCATCCCTTTTTCCACCTTGGTTACTACATCTTCTGACATACCACAACGTTCTCTTATCACACTGTTTCTCATTTTGTCCATCAGAGTCACACCAGTTACACTTCTCAAACTTCTCATTTCGACCGCATTTATTCTACTCTGATGCTTCTCCTGCCTATAAGTTGTATCTACGTAACATTATTCCGGGCTGTTGGAATTGTGGTTTGAATTACGAGTGGTTATGGACTTTTTATAGTGACCTGTAACAGCCATAGGCTTATGTGGGAAAAACATTAGTAATTACTGGCAAAATGAAGCTCAACCGCCTCGGGGATATAGGTATACACAAATACATAGGTATTTTTGTGTATCCGGTGATCAATGGACGAGGCTCTAGCAAACATACTAGGTATGCAATGCATGCTACTAATGCAAATGTTGAGCGGAGCAAATTTTCTTAATTTTTTTTTATGCTCAATTAAACTCTAATTAACTCCCGGGTATGATGTCGACCAGCATGCCAAATTTGGTCAAAATCGGTCGAGCCGTTTCGGAGGAGTTGGCACAGAAACGATTTACACTTGTCGTCTAAGATAGAGCTTCGCTTCGCTCCGCTCAATAAGTATTACACTAGGAATGCAACGCATGCTACTAATTGCAAATGTTGAGCGGAGCAAATTTTCTTAATTTTTTTTATGCTCTATTTCCATGATGTTAGAGATATGCACTCCCGGGTATGATGTCGACCATCGACCAGCATGCCAAATTTGGTCAAATCGGTCGAGCCGTTTCGGAGGAGCTGGCTCACAAACGATTTACACTTGTCGTCTAAGATAGAGCTTCGCTTTGCTCCGCTCAATTATAATAAATACATATTTTTGGACACGCTCACACAACGTCATCTAGCGCAAACTAAACTATAAGCTTGTGTTATGGGATCTAGACAACAGATAAACATACTTATATATTTCTAATTACACACATAATATACATAGAAACACACAAACTCCGAATCATTTGTGGATCACACAAATATTTGATTCGAACTGGGAATCAAACCCGAGACTCCACAATCGAAAGCCGATGCACTATAATTATACTGATCACGCCACCGAAGCAGTTATTGTTGCTAGTTAACTGCAATAGGTCTACCTCGTATTACGTGGTACCAACTGTGACTGGCGGAATGTGGCTGTAATGTACACCTGCCTACCCCTTTGGGAGATAAACTCGTGAGATGTAATTTGTTAAGTCACATAGAATGCAATTGCAGATGGCCTCGTTACAATTGGATGTTCGCCTGTTCACATTCGGTACGCACGTTCTACATGTAATTCGACATTGGTTTTTACTTATTATAGAACAATCTTGGAGTATTTGTGTTTTCTATCTATATTTATACAGATAAACAAAATTTAAGTATCTGTTTGTAAATACAAATTAGGGGGTGCCCATAAATTACGTTAGGCGATTAGGGGCAGGTTTTTGCCAGGTCTCTGTTAATCGCAAGTGTTTCTTCGTGAAAAAAAAACAAAGTATATCCTAGTATTGCAAAAAACATTCTTAACTTTTTAGTAAAATATGTTTCTTCTTAGTGAAGGACTCTGCGGCGTCTGGGAAGTTTCCCACGTTGGATGGCGATAACTACTAATTCTTTGGGCCAGAAAATAGCCAGCCTTCTGGTCCTCAGAATGATTGATTAGAGGCTTAACAATGTCTCTATAATTGTGGCGAGCGCTCGAACCCCATGACCCCAGTGTCTCAAACCCAAACGGCTTGAATATGTAATCACCTGCTAGGTTAGCGTATTTACGTCGTTTGAGGCCTTCAGCCGATGCAGCACGTAAGTAAGTTCAAACCTTGATACAAAGCCAGTCCCGCCTGCATATAGTTAAATAGGTATCTGGATATGAGCAGTCGGTTTTTAATTTTTTTTATATAGAAAAAGAAAACCCGGGGTAGTGAGTAGTAATCTAATAATTTTAATGTTATTGCAAAAGATGTCAGTTTTTAAACTCACGGGAAGTTTTCAAAATGTCATTGCTCGTGTATCAGCTTGTCACTGACTATCCTTTCTGTCTTGGGTTAAATAATACTCGTATTTTTTCACATAAACGGTCTCCGAACCCGTCACCCTACGAACATTTTTCAATCAAAAACTACACACCCAATTAGACAGAATGAAGGCCATTTTCCTTGTTGCATATCAGGTGCATATGTGAGAAAGAAATGTTTAAAACGTTGTATGAAAATCGTGAGAAAATGCAACATGAAATCAATTGACAACTTCTTTTTGAAGCTTCTTATTAATTGAGTACTGCCAAATTTGGTCAAATCGGTCGAGCCGTTTCGGAAAAAGAAAACCCGGGGTAGTGAGTAGTAATCTAATAATTTTAATGTTATTGCAAAAGATGTCAGTTTTTAAACTCACGGGAAGTTTTCAAAATGTCATTGCTCGTGTATCAGCTTGTCACTGACTATCCTTTCTGTCTTGGGTTAAATAATACTCGTATTTTTTCACATAAACGGTCTCCGAACCCGTCACCCTACGAACATTTTTCAATCAAAAACTACACACCCAATTAGACAGAATGAAGGCCATTTTCCTTGTTGCATATCAGGTGCATATGTGAGAAAGAAATGTTTAAAACGTTGTATGAAAATCGTGAGAAGATGCAACATGAAATCAATTGACAACTTCTTTTTGAAGCTTCTTATTAATTGGGTACTGCCACTGATGCATCGGGAATATTAAAAACTAGCTGATCGCCGCAGCTCCGCCCGCGTGATTTAGTTAACTCGTTCCCGGTTTCCGGGAACACATAACTGGGATAAAAAGTAGACTATGTTACTCAGGGTGAATGTAGCTATCCAATGGTGAAAGACTTTTTGAAATCGTCACAGTACTTTTTGAGTTTATTCATTACGAACATACACACAAAAATACAAATCTTTCCTCTTTATAATAGTAGTGTAGATAGAACAGCAAATTATCATGTCTGTCAAATAATTAGGTATCCCAATGTCCCAATGACAGTCTTTCGTCTGTGTAGTATTAGTAATTTTACCTACGTCAATAGCATTATATGAGGTGAAAGCTCTTTTTTACTAGTAAGTATATTAGGTAGGATTTTTTTGGACCTCAAGTTAAAAAAAATTTTGAAAAATAAACACTCACCCAAATCGCAAAGTTCACACGCAACTGATATTGTACGCACTGAAATGTTATGTCACTTGTCACTAGCGAATCACTTGCACTTTGAAACTGCTTTTACTAGCTATATACTGCAGTACCCAGAACAAAAGGAAAAAAATAAACATTACAACAAAATATTATATAAAAAAAAAAAATATTAAAAAAACTAAAAACAATTAGTTTTCAGATTCTGATCTAGAATGGAATAGAGGGTGCGAATTTATGACAATTATGTTCAAACAACTAACAGCTCATAGATATTGTAACACAGTTCCTATATTGTATAATACACACATAACGCATATAGCAAGAACTAAAATCTAGTTAACACAATGATTCCCACGAACTGAGAGACCTACACTTACGCAAACAGATATAATTAGGTTCGTTTCTTTACGTCAAAACATTTGGATATTGTCTTAACTATTTGACAAAGCAATGTTAGCAGTCTTTGTGAAAATATTAAAACATTGAACAATTGTCAAAGCCAGCTGGGTGAGAAGATTAGATTAAAGGTTACATAAAAAGTCGGTCAAATGTATTAAACACAAGATTTTTTTAATGATATTTTTATCTTGTTCATACAATAGTTAAAACGTACGATACAAGTAATTAAAGTTTATGATAAATCTTGCAAATTAACAAAATTTATGTGTAACGCGTTTTGAAAGTAAATTGTTAGAAGTTATGGAGTAAATTACTTCAAACTGTAGAACAACTGGCAATCAATATAATTGAATTGACGTGAAGAGTTAAACTTTCGCTTTTAAACTTTGCCTCATGTCAGGAAGTCACGAATAGGCACCTCTTCGAACAAAAGTAACTGATAATGAACATTTTAATAACTTATTTTACCTTTAAAAAACTTTACCCATATAAATTTATAAAATTTAAATAAAACAATAATAAAACACAAAAAAATAACAAAAACAAATAAATTGATAAAAAAACAAATTAGATAAAAACATTTATTTTTTTAAACTTAAAGTTGAAAGATAATATTTAAAATTTAAATACCGAGTGTGTGTCGGGTGCTTCGCGTAAAGATGCGCTTCGACGATCGTCGGTCGTCGACTGTGAGATCGGCGCAGGCGCAGCTCTCTAGTGGGGCTACCATCCGCGATGGTTCACTATTACTCAAACTTTATACACAGAACGTACTGCATCCGATGCTTATGATATTGCGAAAATTTTAGCTTTTCAACTAGCACTATACCCTGACTTTGGTCGTTATTTATTCCTCATTAACTTTATATAAGGCTTTCATACCGAAAAAAATATATAGTGTAATCGTTTTGAAATAATGTTTGAGCACAAGGCGAAGTTTGTTGCATCATTTTAAATTAAATTATCCTAAAATAAGATTTATTCACATTCAATAATAATGTACAATTATATTCTATTGTTGAATGGAAGGACAACTCGATTGCATTTGAAGTAACATACTCAAAATGCAATTGGAGCGTCCGAAATATTTAGAATTAAAAATTAATCATGGCATGTACAAGATATTTTGAAATCTTGTTTTCATACGGCTAGAGTGCTAACATGCTAACATCTCTCGTTTCGCGGCCCCAATCACTTTACCAGTCTTCAATATTTGAAAGTAAAGATACTCAGATAGAGTCTAGAGAAAAGACTGGAGTTTCTGGTGCACAATCAAGTGTATTTTGCTGTATAGCTACATATACAGGGTGGAATTTGTTAATGACACCTGGAGGGAAAGCCTGCATTATAAACACGTGCAAAATAGTTCTTAGTCATTTTAATGAATAAACGACGTCAACGATAATTAATAATTACTTACATAAGTAATCTGATGGACCATTGAGTAAAAGTGCTTTATCTTATCTCATTGAATTTACAAGTTTAGATTTCGTGGTTTTCCTTTCATTTAATTTACCACGTTTGTTAGAGAGATTTGATCCTTATAATTGACCCTATCGATCGATGCCATAAAAGTACAGGCTATTATTTTTTCGGATTTTACCCGGTTCGATTCCCAGGTGTGGCAAACGAATTTTCGAAATGCAGTTCTGTTTCTTTTTAAAAATAAAGGAATGTTTCCTTTGAGTAAAATTGTCTATCTCCAGCATGTAGAATACTTTCCCTCCAGGTGTCGTTAAAAAATTCCACTCTGTATATACATATATATGTGTTACCTGAACCTGCTATTTTTTACCTGGTCTATGTAGGTTCTATATTGAATGTTATTCTTTAACCAATACGTTGTAAACTTGTAATATTTACCTTATGTTATAAGCTTTGCTTGTGCTACTGTCAAAATGTGTGCTATTGTTGAACGTTTTTGAAATAAATAAAATTTTAATACGCTTTAAGATACACAGTGCCATATTTGTTCGAAGCTCCAAGGCCCAATTCATCGTAACATGTGCACGCGATTGCAAAGGTTAACCAACATCAAGCCAGGTCGGTTTTAGAATGAGTGACCAGTATTTAAGAAATTTTGAGACCCCTCCGTGCCTCGGAGAGCACGTTAAGCCGTCGGTCCCGGTTGTCATACGAACATCTATGGCAGTCGTTACAGGTATATGGAGCCCTAAAGCAAAATCCGACCGGCCTAACTACAGAACTTCGATATCGCCCATGGGTTGTGGAGGTCAGCTGGCAGTCGCTTCACAGAAAATATCAAAGCCGAATTCAACTGAGTTGGGAAAAGGCTCGATGGATTATGATTCAGCAGTTAGGTACCTCTACCACTCGTAGGTTGATATTAGACCCACCGAGGCTCTTGAATGGACAAACGAGTGTCAAAAGCTGTTCCGTGAGAGTGGTCGACCGCTACACCACTGTCTCGAAGTCACTTCCTCAAAGAGATAACTATTCCCCCTCGGCGCCGCCACAGGTATTAGCTAGGCTTTAAGGGGTAATCTTAATAATTACACTTAAGTATTTGCATTTTCCTATAGGGATGAGGGAGGTGCATCTGCCAACCTGTGTTTATTACGAAAGTATTATAGTAGGTATCTAATAATTATAACCAGTTAGTACCCAGGGGTGAAGGTTACAAAATTCATTCAATTATAGATTCAAACAATTAGGTAAGTACCTACTGTTGCAAAAAATTAATATGAACAATTTACTACATTGCCATGTTTATGTAACTATTTTATAATTATTAGTAATCTCTAAATATTGAGGGACTCGTGGTTAAGTGGTAACCGATTAGGTTAACATATTGCAAAGGTTAAGCACACATTTAGCCAGGTCGGTCTTAGGATGGGATACCATTTCTTGAGGTATTGAGGTTCGGAATGCCATACGAACATCCATGACAATCGTTCCTAAAATATCTGTTTGGTACTTCAGAGAACTTTAGTATCGCTAATGGGTTGTGGGTCAGTTGTGGAGGTCAGGTGGTAGTCGGTTCACGGAAAATATCGAAGTTCAGTCGCATCGCAGTTAGACTGGGAAGCCGAAACCCACTGGGTTGGCAAAAGGTTCGGCGGATGATGATTAATCTCTAAATATTATTACATTATAAGTACTTAGTTTGTTGGTTGGTTGGTTGGTTCGGGTATCGCGTATACAATGGACTAGACCGTTCGATGGAATTCGGACCACCCGACCTCAGCTATTGGGGTTTTAATCATTACTACCAAACACTACTAAGTATAGGAAGCGAGCAGGATTCTAAGTCTCTGCTACCTATAGTTCCACCTACTTCGATTTGAGAAGGTTTTAATATTAAACGTTTAAAAACAACTTAGTTTCCTTTCCTGTAGTAGGTACCTACTATATTAATGTAAGACACTTTCCGCATCGTGTCACCTCATCACCCGAGATGATGATAATGTAGCCCTCCGCTGAAGCTAGTTACCACTGTTGACATGTCAATAGTATCATGATGTTAAGGCGTGTTTACACTGTACTTACGGTATACCGCCGTTTGCCCGAATTTTATTTGCCCTAATTTCATTTGCCATAAGAGTCAACAGACATAATATTGTATGACATAATATTCATTTACCCTACTCTTAGTTGCTATATTAGTCACGTGCTAGAAGCTTTGTTTCCCACAAAGTCACTTACCATAATATCATTTATCATAATCATTGTAAGCCCTAATTATCACATGCACTAATTATCACATGCACTAACTATCACATGTCCTAATTATCACATGCCCAAATTATCACATGCCATAATAATCACATGCCCTTCTTATCACATGTCAAAACATCAGTGAGGTTTAGGTTAGGTCAGAACATAAAAGACAATGCACGAGCCGAGCGAGCGAAGCGAGCGTCTCACGGTTGCGGCCGGCGAAGTGCCACAATCATTTGTCATAATCATAGCCATTTTTTTTTAAGTTGCCGCGCCTTTACGTGGCCATACTGCGTCCATTGCCGGACGCCTCTGGTAGTTGGGGTGGTATTTACCCAGTGGCGCCTGGCCGATAATCATAGCCCTAATTATCACATGCCATAACATGATTTGCCATCGACATTGAGGTTTAGGTTATGTTAGAACATGAAAGACAACGCACGAGCCGAGCGAGCGAAGCTATCGTGCCGCGGCAGCGGCCGGCGAAGTGCCAGAAAGGTAATAAGTAGGTAGTTTAAATATTATGTCTAATAATCATTATGGCGTTTAAATATTATATCTAATAATTATTATGGCAATTAAAAATATGAAAAACTATACGTATGGCACTCGTATCTTATGGTATCTAAGTTTCGGGCAATTAAAAGTATGTCATATGTCTTTTAGGGCAAATAAAACATTCGGGCAAATGAAATTCGTGAATATGATGCAAAGATGCGGGCGTGAAGAAGATGCGGGCAAACAATAGACAACCTGTACGGCTACATAACTATGAACACACCGGTCCTTCAAATACGACGTATGACATGCGACGTGGGAGAGAGCGACACACTGGTCCTACGTCTCAACGTCTTACAACGTCTGAGGTGACTTTTGACTTTGACGTGACACTGACTTGACGATGACACTTTAAACAGCATCGTACGTGTGGGATAGCACGGGAACACGTGAATCTGACGCGGTGACGCGTGAGACAGCGCGAGCGTGGTGAATGACCAGTGTGTTTGTTACCATACAAATTGTATAAGCCAAATCCTCTTCAGGTGTCATAATGCGGGGTGTACGTCGCATGTGGAGGATGAGTTTGCCCGTCTCTTGATCCGACAGTAAATAATCCTGTGTCTTTACTTTCAATAAAATGCACCTAGTACGAGTATACGTCAAGTATACGCTATATAATAAACACGCCCTCCAAGTTTTAGGTTTCTACGATCAGCCGTTTAGGCTCATCAGTCAGGCATTCAGGACAAAGCATGTTATATTGTATAGTTAACTACTCGTATAATTTAATATCGATTGACGATTCAACTTTCAGCCTAAACCGCTGATCGTAGAAACCTAAAACTTGAAAGGCGTGTTTTTTGTATGGCGTATACTTCCGATAAGAAAGGATTTTCCAAAATTCTACTCCTAAACGGGTGAAAAAGGGAGGGACAAAGTTTGTACGGGACAAAGTGACTCCTCAGAAACTACTTACTGCACCGATTTAAAATTTTCTTTCGGCAATATTAAGCTACATTTTTAGTGAGTAACATAGACTATATAACACCACGACAGCGTTAATATCGCCCTATCGTCCCTTGCCGGATTTACCGGGTACACCCTCGTAAGCATAATAAACCCTAGGGTGAAAATATATAGGGACTTAGCTATGAGTTTTATAACGTATGGTATTATAATTACCGCCGAATACTGAAACGTCTTTCAACCAATCAGATAATCAAAAGGTATAAAGAAAAGTTTAGGGGCTACTCAAGCATTTAAACAGTTCCTAAATATTTGAGTTTCTTTTGTTTATAACGAAGTAAACACTGAAATGATGTCGACATATATAAATATGTCGATGATATATAAAACTTGTGCATTCTCCTTTGTTGGATAGAAAACCGATAACCTGGGAAAAAAGCCATGTTTTCACCTTTCTAAACGAACGAACTATTAGTTACAATTGTGTTAAACAAATATGTACATTTAAGTACACTGTCAGTTTTTGTGAGTATTGTAATTTTCTTTTGTTTTCTTGACTTAAGCAAATGAGCTACAATATAGTCAAGCCCTTAGTTATCTAACAATACCGCAACGGTTAGGACGTCTACCTTCTTCAGTATGCTAACTGCGCCTGATTTATGAGGTCGCCGGTTCAGTTCCCGGGTCATGCGGTCTCACGTAACGCTAACTTGCACGTTATATTTATACGGTCCCTTAGCGCACTATAAAGTATTCTATTGTTGTTTCTTTGTAATAAAGAATGCCTTTCTTCGCTTGTCTGTATGTTGTGTTTATTATTTAACTTTTACCGTAGAATTGATGTCCAATTCCTCTGTTTCCTCTATAGTCTAGTGACAAGTCGTAGTCGTCTATGCAAGGATCATGTGCAAGGCTTATTTCTACATTGTCTATTGGAAGAAAAGTCATATTTACTAAGTATTTCCAACCGACTTCTAAAAAAGGAAGAGGTTCTCGACTCGACGGTATGTTTTTTATGTTTGTTCCTCATATCTTTGCACTGGGTCAACTGATTTTAAAGTTTTTTAATTGACAAATACTACTTTCCCAGTGGTCCCATTCGAATTTGGTCCCATGCCGACAATTATTTGGTCCAATTTGGGTACTTTGAAGTCGGTTGTTATGTCAATTTTTGACATGTATTTTTTTTGATAATATACACACACAACAGTAGGTATTAACAACAACACCCGGTCACCATTCGTCAATAAATGTTTGGTTGTATAACAGAGGCAAGCCTATTGTCGAAACTGGCCACTATATTATAGACCAATAAACATTCTGTAATCCGAACCTAAATTCCAATAGCCAGGACCGATGTTACATTTACATACCTACAATCTCTGCAGACCGCGCAACTTGTAATTTTAGATAATGATTACAAAATTACACCAAGACGGCTCTATTTATTTTGTTGAAATTTCGTTTCCAGATAAACTTCTTAGAGTTCCTTTTTCTCTCATTATACTAAATACCAGTACGGTGGAAGTGTTTTATACAGCCACATAAGATTTTTAACTAGCCCTACATAATAGGGGGTAAAACTTTTTAGATTCCGGCTGTAACACAGCGATGAATGACGTCATTATATCAGTTTCTTTGTATACACCGGTGTCCTTAATTTTTAATTACCTCTCTCTAGGGAACCGAGTCTATTTGTGAAAATAGACAACGTTCTAGGGGCGTTAATTTAGTGTGCTTCAAGCTGTAATCCTCATATTTGAAATCTCAATGAAAACGAATTTTGACAACGCTAAAAATTAGTCATAAATAGTCGTACATGTAAAAAAATAGTCGTATTATAGTTTCGGCGTTATAGCTATAAGTTAATGAGGATTATGGCTTGAACGTCAAGCTGTAATCCTCATCTCTGGTGCAAGCAAACGGTAAAGCCTATCGAATTGGTTTGGGTTCCAAAAATAGTCGTAACGACATGCCAAATCTCAGAAATGGTCGTTCAAAGGTTCCAGAGATATAAAGGTAACCTGATGAGGATTATGGCTTGAACATTTGAAAACTTCAACTTTCTCCGGAACGCCTGCGATTTTCGGTTTAAAGTTTATGCCAAAAAATAGTCGTGAAATAGTCGTATGAACTACTATAAATTTGAGCTGCTATAATTTGAAAAAAAAAAAGTTATCGTTTGCCCTACATTTGGATGGTCGTGTACAAAATTGGCAACTTCATATGATATTATTGTGAAAAATTCCACTTAATATATTATAATGTTACTTCCAATTAGACGTTTGCCATGCCAGCTGTTATAATTAAACAAAAAAAAGCAAACATTTATAATTTGTATCCTTATTTATTACAATCGAAAGCTTGCAAATACGTACATAACTTGTATAAATCTCAGTACATATATGTTTATATCACAGCAATTACTTTTGATAACAATTATCACAGTTAGTTCAATATGTGTTGGTGTGGGATTAGTTCATTCAGTTTGTTTCTAGAAAATTTCAATAGATGGCGCTAATAGGTTGATTGCATTTTCTAAAATCACAAATTCCATAAATGAATCCGACACCAACAATAACAAAAACTTTTAATTACTTAAACATAACATAACATAGCATCACGCCTTTTTCCCCGAAGGGTTAGGCAGAGGTGTGCAAACACACCCACATCTCGCCAGCTATGTTAGGTCCCATGTAATAGGGGGCGAGCCTATTGCCATTTACCGGGCACAAGTTCCAGACTCTGGGATAATTATCTGGGTAAAATTCTAAAGAGAATTATACATTATCCACCAGACCCGGGAATCGAACCCGAGACCTCGAGTGTGGCAGTCCGTACATAGTACCATTGTGCCACCGAGGTAGTCTTAATTACTTAATTAATTACCGAGGTAGTCTTAATTACTTATATAGAATAAAAGTACAGTACTAATTAAATTAAGTACCTATCAAAGTGTAAACAATCAGAATATCTTGTCATTGTCTTAAAAACTTACTACTACAAAAAAGTTTTAATCATAATAATCACAGTTGTTTCATTGGTATAATCACAGCAATGTCATAGATGTATAAAAAATAGCACTTATTAGATATAAACAAGTAATAATTATTAGTAACAAATACAGTATTGTCAGTGTCAGAAACCATTGTGGACTAGTACTGTCATATTCTATACAGATTATAAGCAGATTATCCTTAATAAGAAAAAATATTTGCATTAATCAGTCTTTATACATTTCTATGTTATATCTAACAATTATTGGTGCCTTCCGAGTAGGTAGATATTATATATTAAGCGGAATATTTCACAATAATATCATATGAAGTTATCAATTTTGTACACGACTGTACTCCATCCAAATGTAGGACAAACGAAAACTTTTTTTTTTCAAATTAAAGCAGCTCAAATTTATAGTAGTTCATACGACTATTTCACGACTATTTTTGGCATAAACTTTAAACCGAAAATCGGAGGCGTTCCGGCGAAAGTTGAAGTTTTCAAATGTTCAAGCCATAATCCTCATCATGTTAAACTTCATCTAGCCCAAACTAAGCTTATATAGCTTAGTTTGGGTTATTATATATAGTGGTTATTATATATAAGCTTGTGATATGGGATTTAGACAACTGATAAACATGCTTATATATTTTTAAATTCATACATAATATACATAGAAAACACCCAAACTCCGAAACAAACATTTGTGGATCACAAAACTTTTTGCTTCAACCCGGTAATCGAACCCGAGACTCTGGAGTCGAAAGCCGATGTACTACAGACCACGCCATCGAAGCAATTTATTAAAGCAGCTATTGCCGTTTTGAGGAAATTTGTGCAAGGGCAACCATCTACAGACTTAGGCTAGGTTAGGATATCTACTGAATTTTAGGCACAGTATCCTACTGTCATTTTAAAAAAGCCTCATGACGAAAAGCCATTCTACCGGGCGTTGTGCCGGGCGTCTCTGGTTCGCACGCAGGAGGTATTTCCAGTGGCGCCCGGCAGACTTTGATCACCTGTGTGGCCTATTCGGGGGTTTGGTCGGGATGAGAATCCCGCGTCGTTGGGGTAGGGTGTTATCCCGCCGTCCTCAGGCCCCGATCATGAAGGTCGATGATCTTGGGCGTAGATGAGTCTGCGGTGCCCTCGTCGCTGACTTCGGAACTCGGCGGGGAGGATACGCTCCCTCTCCATCTCGGCCGCCTCCTTCGCGAGCATGACTTACTCTAGAGCAAGTAATTTCCTAGAATAATTGTAGTAGCGATCGCTCGCAGCTCCACTTGTATTTTTAAGGTTTCTCGTTTCGGATATGGAACCTATTATTGCGATAAAAAGTAACCTAAATACTTCTCAGAGATTCAATATATCTCTGAACCAAATTAGTATAAAAATTACTTTGCCTGAGCTCTACATTATTTTTATTTTGGTAGTCAATCAAAGAATCAATTTCGTTTATTCAGTTTAGGCACATAAAGAGCACATATGAATGTAAAAAAAAATACTATTTATAGTCAAGTAATATTATAAAAATACTAAATTAAGTACATAGGGGGGGTACAGAGGGGCTCGTGGACTAGTGGTAAACGACAATGTTAACACATTGCAAAGGTTAAGCAACATCGACTCAGGCCGGTCTTAGGATGGGTGACCATTTCTTAAGACATTGAGACCCCTCCGTGCCTCGGAGAGCACGTTAAGCCATCGGTCCCGGTTGTCATACTAACATCTATGGCAATCGTTAGGGGTAGTTAGAGCCCTAAATCAAAAATCCGACCGGTCTAACTACAGAACTTCGATATCGCCCATGGGTTGTGAAGGTCAGATGGCAGTCGCTTCACGGAAAATATCGAAGTTCAGCCGAATCGCAGTTAGACTGGAAATCCGACCCCAACTGAGTTGGGAAAAGGCTCGGTGAATGAAGACTAAATTAATTACATAAATAACCATTTGAAAATGATTCTTTCGCTGGTTCGGTAAATTGGTTCTCCTCAGAAGATACCAGCAAGAAATTCAGGTAGATTATCCATTTTCTTTTTTAATATAGTTTTGTTTACATTGTGTTACAATTTATATTGTGCGAGTGGTTAACAACAGAAGATTAGGGTGACCATGCATTTTTATCATTAAGATATTCGTCTACATTTTAATAGCCTTTCTTCATCAAAGATTTTTTCACTACTATTTTAAACTTATTAAGAGGCATCTCAACGGTAACTTACAAAGTCGTGAATGTAAACAACTTAATTATTAAAATACCACAAAATTAACCTAAACATTGCTTAAAAGGCGTTTATTATACTCTTTTAATTTGCAGCGCATTGCCAAACCTCAATGTCAAAGGGTTTGACTACGAAATGACAAAATAACTGTTATTAAAGTAATAATAATATTAAAATTGCACCGTATTATTGTCCTTGGTGTTGGGAACTTTCAGCTGCGGTTATGAACTTATGATACACTTTATAAAAGTAACTTTACCTGATGCAAAACTTGGGTGAAGTGTAAAAAGAGCTGTAAATAAAAACTGGCCATGTGCGAGCCCGCCAAAAAAATTCAATCATGTTTGTTGTATGGGAGCCCCCTTAAATATTAATTATATTTTCCTTTTTTTAGTATTTGTTGTTATAGAGGCAACAGAAATAGATCATCTGTGAAAATTTCAACTTTATAACTATCACGGTTCATGAGATACAGTGCAAGACAGACGGACGGACGGACAGACGGACAGCGAGACAGCGAAGTCTCAGTAATAAGGTTCCTGTTTTACCCTTCGGGTACGGAACCCTAAAAATACAATAAACGTCACTGTGGCTCTAACACACCCAGTGTTTCCAATAATATTGAAGGTACTTAAGATACCTTAATTGCTCACCGAGAGAAGTATTACATTTAGTCGTTTCCTCTAAGTTCCTCGTCTCACACTGTAACACTCAACTGAGGCTACCTCAAGGATGTCCTAATCTTTAAGATTCGTATTTTTACACCAGTGTTCTAAGTTGCTTCCTTGACTCTACTCAACCACACTCAACATATTTTTTTTGAAAACGGGTTTAACTAAATCTCGTTACGGGGACTTCCTTCAAGTCCCTCATGACAGGAGCTGTCATTAGGACGTAAAATGAAAAAAGAAACTGATTTCAGAGTTCGATTTTTGCTGAGCACATGGCTGGTGGCTTTTTAGGTTACCTCTGGCGCTCCGCAAAAATCGGGCCCCCAGATACTCACATACCGAACAACGTTTCTTGTCCTGCACCTGGAGCTAGTTAGGAATAACTAGTTCTTCTGTGCGGGACTATCAACTAATCAAGCATTACCTTGACATTGGCGAATCATCGATCATTATCGATGGAGCCACGTTTTTAAAAGAAGAAGAACTGATTCCAATAACCTAACATACTAAAATGCCAGAGATCTGTTCTAAGCTCACTCGCAGCCGACAAGCATGTCAGTTCTGCAAGTCTTGCAAATTACAACACCGCGTAATCGCCGTGATTTGTCAACTATGTTATAGCTATTAAATCTATTAAATACTTTGTAAATGTGAATATGCATGTCTGCGAGTGGGTCACCTCTTAAATTTAAACCTTGTGTTGTAATAGACAATGTCAATTTGGAGATGTCAACGAATACTGCGAAGGGTAGAAAATTTCATAGTCATAAAATGTGTGTAATGTGGATGTAGTGTCGACAATCAAATGAGCAAGTGTTACCCTTTGTTAAAGATATTATTTAAGGCAATTATTACAAATTTTCTTAACTTATTATTAGGTATTTGAATCAATAAACGAAGTACCTACCTACAGTGAGTTAGCAGCAATAAAAGGCTCTGTTACTTTACCTATGGCGAGTATCTAAACCATAAGTAGGTAGACAGATAATTTTCCAGCATACATTTTTAAACTTTTTTTTTATTCCGTGTCCCAAGACCGCGGTCGCACCTACCACTATGGCCGAGCACCCCTGGGAAGCACTGAAAGAATTTCCAGTGGCGCAAGGCGCGCGTGGTGTTCAGGTTTTACCGCACCTTTGAGGTTCAGCAACAGCTACTTACGACCGATATTACATAGGTACCTAATATCTCTGCAGTGTGGTCAAAACTAAATATTACATTATAGATTTCTCACCCATGTGGGATGTTCGTTTAGGCAAAATGCACGGTTCTAGTCGTATCAGTAGTCTCAATCAAGTATACAGTAGGAAGTTGCGCAAGCGATGCTACGTGAGATTTCAATGCTCCTTCTGCGACATCCGCAAACCCAAATGAAACATCCTGTACATTATTTTGCAATAATTTCTATACCTTTTACTTAGCTAACGCTCGCGGTCGTTGACACATATCATTATGTACTAGAAAACGCTGCGATTTGTTTCACTCTTAAAAAATAGTCTGGAACACACACAGGCAGACAAACGAAAGCAAAATTGTCCAGTATGGTTTCAAAATGAAGACGCTTCGCTCGCTCGTTGAATAAAGCGTGTGAATCGGGGTGGTCGGGAACAAAGGAAACTGTACCATTAGGTAACCCCATGTAGATACATAGGTACACATAATTACACCATAAGGTATCCCCATGTCACCATAGTACATTATATCTGTGCCCATGTGGATATATATATGTTACGGCTAATACCCGAAGTGCGGCTGCACCTAGTTTTAGCCGGTTAGAACTAGGTGTAGCCACTTACTCTTGGTTAAACCTAGTATGGGTAGGTTAGGTTAGGTTAAAACTGTGACCACCTACGACCAGCGACTTGCATTAATAAAAAAAAGAGATTTCTCCCAGGTGAAAGTGACAACTGGACCTAGTTGTAGCCGGCATGATGAAGGCTAGACCTAGTTTTACCCGAAAACAATCGGCTCGTACTAGGTTTAACCAAGAGTAAGTGGCTACACCTAGTTCTAACGGGCTAAAACTAGGTGCAGCCGCACTTCGGGTATTAGCCGTAACATATACACCGATGCTCTGTTGAAATACTGCATCTAATGGGAATGACTGCTTCGGTGGCGTGGTCGGTAGTGTATCCGCTTTCGACGCCGGAGTCTCGGGTTCGATTCCCGGTCAGGCCAAACCTTGTGTGATGACACATACGTTTGCACCGAAGTCTGGATGTTTCCTAATGTATAATATGTATGTTTTCACAAAAAAAATGTATATAAGTATTTATATCAGTTTATCTAGTACTCATATCACAAGATCTGATTAGTTTGAGACTAGATGGCGTTGTATGAATTGTCCCAACATATTTATTTATTTATTTAAAGTACCTCCCTACCTAAGTAAGTCGCTAGAGAAATGGGCATATTTATTAGCCGTAATGTGGAACTGCCCCATTTTTAACCGACTTTAAAAAAAGGATTATCTCAATTCGACTGTATTTTTTATGTTTAAAACCTCTTATCTTTGAACTGGGTGAACCGAATTTAAATTATTTTTTAATTGAAAGCTACTGCTTCCTAAGTGGTCCCATTTCAATTTGGTCCCTTTCGGTTTTTGTATGGGTATTTATTTGGTCCCATTTGGTTTTTGTATGGGTATCTATTTGGTCCCATTCGGTTTTTGTATGGCTATCTATTTGGTCCCATTCGGTTTTTGTATCTGGTCCCATTCGGTTTTTGTATCTGGTCCCATTCGGTTTTTGTATGGGTATCTATTTGGTCCCATTCGGTTTTTGTATCTGGTCCCATTCGGTTTTTGAATGGGTATCTAATTAGGTATACCGGGAATGTGTACGTCTATTTAAGTACCTGGGGGAACCGGGAACTCGTAGTAGTACACATCATCGCACCAGCAACTTGTACATTCTACTAATATTATAAACGCGAAAGTTTGTGAGTATGTAAGTATGTATGTATGGATGGATGTTTGTTATTCTTTCACGTAAAAACTACCGAATGGATTTTAATGAAACTTTACAATAATATAGCTTATACATCAGAATAACACATAGGCTACAATTTATAAAGATATTGTGTGAATTGTTCAAAATATGACGCGGCGCGACGGGAACGGGAAAACATCCAAATGACCACGCGGACGAAGTCCCGGGCGACCACTAGTTATACAATAAAGATTTTATTCTATCAAGTAACTGAAGCTTGTACTTTAAAATTCATACCAATTTGTGTAACACAATAGCGCAACTTACTAGGTATATTTTATAGATTCATTATTGAAAGCTATTGTTCGTAGTGATCCCGATCTGTGGTTAAAATCATTCCATTCTATTCAGTTTTTGTTACGACAGTATTTAACGACCCCCGACTGTCTCCATGATTGATAGGAACTGATAAAGGAATAAACTCTCGCTATTTTACAACTCCTACTCATAATATAGCATTATATCAAATGTGTCTGACTGTAAAATCAAATAACCTTTTTATTAAATGTCTAAACGATATGTACGCCTCATAGAAGTTTTTATGAAAAACTCAACAATGAAGTCACTATTATGATGATTAAAAATAAACATTTGTGTAATACACAAAATGTTTGTTTCGGAGTTTGGGTGTTTTCTATGTATACTCGTATTATGTACGTAAGTATGTATTTAAAAATAGTATGTTTGTCAGATGTCTTAGCACAAGCTTATAGCTTAGTTTGGGCTCCGCGGCCTTAGGTCGCGGCCGCACATACGTCCATTGCCGAGCGCCTCCGGTAGAGACTGAGAAAATTCCCGGTGGCGCCCGGCGGACCTTGGCCACCTATGTGGCCACTGCGTGGTGGTCGGGTGTTACCCCGCATCTTTGGGGTCGGGTTTTATCCCGCGTTAAGCCCCACATCACGCAGCCCTTCTAGCCTGCTTCTGTAAGGACGGTGGGTTGCTAATCCACCGTCCTCAGGCCCCGATCATGGAGGTCGATGGTCCTGGGCGTAGTCACGTGTGCAGCGCCCCCGCCGCACACTTCTGAACTCAGCGGGGAGGGTACACTCCCTCACCCTACCGGCCGCCTCCTACACAAGCATTACCTGCTCACAGAAGGAAACGGCCGCGTTCCACTGGCTCCCGCTAGAGACCATGGCTCGTAGCATGGTCTCCAGCGAGAGCGTATCTACGCCCAAGCCTACAACGAGGTCCCGGCGCTGAGCATTCCACCAACGTGTGGAATGCCGTGTCTACGCCGGAAGCCTCGCAGTGTTGACACGCGGGTGTGACCTCACGATGCATGCGAAACAGATACTCACCGAAGTTTCCGTGCC
Source organism: Nudaria mundana (assembly GCA_963556515.1). Classification (NCBI taxonomy): domain Eukaryota; kingdom Metazoa; phylum Arthropoda; class Insecta; order Lepidoptera; family Erebidae; genus Nudaria; species Nudaria mundana. The sequence goes on along the minus strand of OY748306.1, from coordinate 17,553,372 downwards.
CGGTGATGATCTGTGTCGCACGATACGTGAGGCCAACCAACGTGGTGGTTCCCCACTTTGGTTGCTCAAGTCGCACCTTCCATGTCTCCATGAGATCCTGGCGGAGATGGGACCGCTAGTCCTCGATTTCTCGAGAAGCAGGCCTGTGGTCCCGCTCCAGCGCCTCCTTGTGCCATTGAAACAATGACGCAAGGGCTCTCGCTTCCAGGTCCCATGGACTACTAGACGTGGAGGTCCTGGGTTCCAATTTCGATTATGACAAAACTTTGTGTCATGAACACGATGGCTTGTTTGTGCCAGGGTGTAATTTGGGTTTTTTTATTTAGAAGTATATAAGTATTTTTCAGTTATCTAGATCCCATAACACAAGCTCATAATTTTATTTTCCACCTATTGTTTTTTTATAATAAGCTTACTTTCGTCTACTAGACGGCGCTGTGTAAAAAATCTTCTAAAAGTAATTGGTATTAGTTATCTATTAGGTAGATATTTATATATTAATTAGTTCGGTTGATCGACACTCTACTGTACCTAGTTTCTCACGTACCCAAGTAGGCAGGTACCTACTTCCGACGCAATAGTTTACATATTATGTCGTGCATATATTAAGGACTCGCGTGCTTAGATCTAAACGTAAATGATAACGCAAAGAATATGATCTCGTTTAGAAGGCGCAAAAAGCGCACGGAGTTGCGGGTGCGCACCTCCGATGTGGGAACTGTGTGTTAGTGATGTGGTTCGGTGAAATTATCGATTAGTCTAACTAATTAGGTAAGCCATTCCGCATACTACAAGAGAGTCAAATCTATACCCTGCCTGCCCCATACTTAATTATTATTTTATAGCTGAAGTGTACCGACAACCGCTGGACCGAGACCGCGAATCGGCCAGCGTGGGACGCACCGAGGCTCGGTGGAGCGACGACATTAGTCGTATAGCGGGCGTTGAGTGGATGAAATTGACCCAAGATCGGAGGGTGTGGCGTGTCATTGGAAAGGCCTATGTCCAGCAGTACATGATGATGATGAGCTGAAGTGTTGATTTTGGTTTAGCGCGCTAATGTCAGAAAGTATTGATTTCTCGAGCAAGGCTTTATACATATTACATCACGCCACGGGTACGGGACATATTACCGGTATAGGGCATAATTCTTACCCAAATGTTATATTATAACAAGCGGTCCCGGCGAACTTCGTAACGCATTTTTTTTCATAAGAACCTTCTCCTGATAATAACAAACTCAACAAAAAAAACAATTAGCGAAATCGGTCCAGCCGTTCACGCGTGATGTCGTGACCCAGGGAAATAGGGATTCATTTTTATATATAGAGATTATTATGCTCGACGTTTGACTACCTATCTTTGTACCAAATTTTATCAAAATCGGTTCAGTTGCATTTATTTAATCACAATTTTTCTTAAATTGCAATTTGCAGATGGGTTTTGGCCGGTTTATCTAATTTGTACAGTAACAAAGAGCCCCTCCAATAAATATTTTCTCCTTAATTTATTTTTAAATTGAAAATCAAAAGTACCTACCATATACCTTCCCGACATTTCGATTGGATTGCACCAAAGGATGATCACTGGTTGACCGGTGGTAACTAACTTCAGCAACGTCGTCAAGACGTGCGAATGTCAAATCAAATATAAATCAAGATTAATCAACGTGGTAATGCGGTCAACCTTCTGGGAACATTGCCAGTCGACGACGAAGTGGAGGAGTTATTTGACGCCTGTTAGAATTTAAATACAATTTTAGTATATTATGTATAACAATTATTTATACAACATTAAGTTAGTTTCTTGTTTTTCTTTCAATAAATGAATACTAATGCTAAAAAAAGATAAATTTGAACTTTATCGATAAACATGATCGACAATCGCCCGTCACTACACACAAAATCTCTCAGCGGGTGACACGGATCCCGACAGTCGTAAACTCGGTAAGTCGTAACCAGTTGGTTATTATGAAATAGTGACGCAACAAACAGCATTTATGGGAAGACGATTTAACACTTTTTACTTGACGTTAATCTAATTCAATTTGCACATATTTGTGTGACAAGTAGGATTGAGCGCGAGATGTTTTCTGAGATTATAATTACAACGTGGGTAATGTAAGAATTACCTATGACGTGTCTGAATCGTAATGGAGTAACATTTTAGTTAGGTACTTAGTTAATTTTAAATTCTAAGCGGTTGTCGGATTAAAATTACGTTCTACGATTAGGTAATTTACATATCAAGGTCTGGGGCCCTGATTTATCTAATGGTCCAATTGCACATTGGGCCAACCAAAGGGCCGTGCCAGTACTTTGCCCTCATATGTACAGCGGCAGCTGAGCGGTGAGTTGGTACCTACCTACCTAGGAATTTGGGTTGTGTAGTAGGCGACAACACTGACCGTTGTCACTTTTCCGGGCGGGGGTGTCGCACCATCACCATAAACCAAAGTGGGGAACCACCACCATCGCGGCGGTGAGACCGATCATGGAGGAGTGGCTGCAGAGGCAACACGGTGAACTCACGTACCGTGCGACACAGATCATCACCGGGCACGGAAACTTCGGTGAGTATCTGTTTCGCATGCATCGTGAGGTCACACCCGCGTGGCAACACTGCGAGGCTTCCGGCGAAGACACGGCATTCCACACGTTGGTGGAATGCTCAGCATGGGCTAGTCAGCGCCGGGACCTCGTTGTGGGCCTGCGCGTAGATACCCTCTCGCTGGAGACCATACCTCGTACTTACGAGGCATGGTCTCTAGCGGGAGCCAGTGGAACGCAGCTGTTTCCTTCTGCGAGCAGGTTATGCTCGTAAAGGAGGCGGCCGGTAGGGTGAGGGAGCGTACTCCCTGCTGAGTTCCGAAGTGTGCGGCGAGGGCACCGCAGACTCATTTACGCCCAGGACCATCGACCTCCATGATCGGGGCCTGAGGACCGTGGATTAGCAACCCACCGTCCTTACAGAAGCAGGCTAGAAGGGCTGCGTGCTGTGGGGCTGCACCCCACGCACGCCTTTCCTCACCGACGCGGGATAAAACCCGACCACAAAGATGCGGGGTAACACCCGACCACCACGCAGCGGTCACCCAGGTGGTCCGACGGGCGCCACTGGGAATTCTCTGTGTCTACCGGAGGCGCTCGGCAATGAACGTAGGTTCGGCCGCGGCCGAAGCCGAAAAAAAACCATCACCATAAATATCTGCGTCTTTTTTAGATGGGGCATCGCCCTTCTGGAGTCCTATAATTATCTGCGTAATTCAACGTAGGGTCACATCATCCTCGATATCTGCCTCCCATAAAATATTTATTTATTTATTTATTTACAACCTACTACTACCATTACAGGTGATACCTAATACGATAGTGCAGTTACCTATTACATCTATTTACACACTATATAAACAAAATAATAATAACACATCGCTAACACACTAAAAAACAAGTAACACATTTAACAACCAAAATAAAATAAGCAATTAAAATAAGACAAACACACGCTACCCATTACCCAGACTGACACTAAACAACATTACAAATTATATTTATCTACTGCTACCGAGGAACTTAAGCAGCCAATACTAAATAAGCAGCCCTCGTGAACTCATTCAGGTTACAATCAAACAGATCTATTTGTTCTGACACCATGTTGAGCGCACGCAGTGCTCGCGTCAGAGGTGCCTGATACAAAAGGTTGGTGCGCGCGTGTGGAACATAAAGCAGTGGCGCCTACGTCCCACGAAATCATCCGGAACACACAACCCTACTGTCCCAAGGACATCAGGGTTGTGTATCTTACCACAAAGAATTTTAAATAAATAGATAGAAAGCCACTTCCCGTCTGATCTCCAGCCTATAATATCCTAACATCCCCAGCAAAAACAGTGTGGGATACAGCAGAGGATAACCAGGATATACGCCACACTGCCTCAAGTACACAAATCTTATGAATTTGTTTTGGATTCGTTCCAGCATCAATTTATACTTCTCTTCATGCGATGACCATATTACAGCGTTGCATTCTAAATTACTCCTAACAAGCGAATCGTATAACGCCCTTAGAGCACCGATGTTCGTGAATTGATTTGCCGGCCTTAATACCATTCCTAAATTCCGAAACGCTTTCTTACATATCTCCATAATATGGCTCCGAAAGTTTACATCAGCCGTAAATCGCACGCCTAAATCCCTTATCTCAGATACACGCTGTAGAAGCGTTCCGTTCATATGATATTGATGATGTATCGGATTGCGCGCGCGGCCTAATGTCAACACCGAACATTTGGTCACATTAAAATATAACTTGTTCTCCCGACTCTACTCTAAAATATTATTTATGTCCTCCTGCAGTAAGCCATGATCCGAGTCATGCCTTATGTCAAGAATTAATTTTAAATCATCAGCGAACAACAAGGGTGTAGCGTTATTAACCACTCTCGGCAAGTCATTTATTGTTTAAATAAAGAGAAGAGGCCCTAGGTTACTGCCCTGACCAACTCCAGATCGTGTGAAGTAAGGTTCAGATAGTCGTCCGCCACAGTCAACATATTGACAACGGTCACGCAAATAGCTAGCAAAGATTGAAAGCGTATGTGGCGTGCAACCCACACCAGCCAATTTCGCCAGAAGAACGTCATTATCTACGGTGTCGAACGCTTTTCGGAAATTAAAGTAGGCAATATCCACCTGAACACCGGCATCCACAGCTGGCACCAAGTGTGTCATAAGGTGCAGCAAGTTCCCCGTTGTCCCACGCCCAGACCGGAACCCGTGCTGGGCGTCGGACAACAGAGCACTTATTTGTGGACACAGGCTGCTGTGAACTGTCGACTCGAACACCTTAGCTGGAGTAGACAATACATCCACCAGTCTATAGTCGCTTGCCGCTGAACCTCCGCCACCCTTCGGTACGGGCACCACCCGGGTAAGTTTCCACCGGTCAGGAAATCTTGCAGTCCTAATACAGGCATTGAATATATGCAACAATGGATCGACCAACACCGCCCGACAGTCCTTAAAAATAAACGCGGGTATACCATCCGGTCCGGCCGAGGGCTTAGGTGGCAGACGTAACACGGCGCGGCGCACATCTGTGTGGCGTAAACATGATAGGTGCACCCACTCGCTCGTCGCGGATCCTGCAGCGGCGCTCGCCGCCGCCACGTTCAGCTCGGGAGTTTTCTCACTGTACACTGTGTGAAAAAATCGAGCAAACTCATCGGCACATTCAAATTCGGACAATACTCGTCCATCTTTAATTATTTCCCGTTGATTTGAACCGATTTTCCGAGATCTGATGTAACCCCTAAACGCTCGCGGATCATTTGCCAAGTGTGACTGCACCCGATCGCGGTACTCATTATGCGCCTGTGTCGTCTCGACTTTAACTGCAGCCCTACATCGTGCGAACGCCTCATAATCACTACGTAATTTACTGGACTTATATACCTTGTGCAATCTGTATTTAAGTCGTATATCCCTGATTATTTCCGCTGTATACCACACCGGGTAACTAACTATACCTGCCTGTAGACGCATTGATATTTTTTTAATATGCATGTTTCTACGTTGCGGCCCCACCACCATCAATATCCTAACGTGTTTACCTATTGTAGGTATGTGTGTTACGTACACACATAGGTAGGTACAATAGTATACACACTTACGACTGAATGTAGCTTACTTACAAACTCTTTCTGCCTTTGGTAATCGCGATACATGACATCGAACACCAGCCATTACTTTTAGCTTGGGTACTAACTGGTTGTATTATAAGTATATTTTAAGTTTTTTTTTTATTTAGAAGTATATAAGTATTTTTCAGTTATCTAGATCCCATAACACAAGCAAATTTTTTTTTTTACCACCTGTGGTTTTTTTATACTCGTAACACCAGCCATAACTTTTAGCTTGGGTACTACCTGGTGGTATTATCTCAGTACTCGGTACCTATAATTTTCTGTTTCCCAATTCCCGCGGGAACACATTCACAGTAGCCTATAATATAGCACTCAGGAATAATCTAGCAACATAGGTAGGTTTAGTCTACTAGTTTTAGTCTGTGCCTTATCAATGCAAACGCGCAATCAAATCTTTCCTCTATAACATATTAGTAGTTTTTTTTTTAATTAGAGTATAATAAGAATTACAATATACATAATTATATACTTAAAATATTTACATTAAAAAATATCGTTTAAAAAATCCTCCGCGTCATTGCCAACTGGGAAGGTTTCCAGAATGCTGGCTGTGTTGCCACGTTGGATGGCGATACTTATTCTTTGGGCCAGAAAATAGCCAGCCTGTCCTGAGAAGCATCGATTAAGCGTTTAGCAATGTCTCTATAAAGGCGACGAGTACTCGGACCCCATGACCCCAGTGTCTCAACCCCAAACGGCTCAAATATGTAATCACCTGCTAGGTTAGCATATTTACGCCGTTTGAGGCCTTCAGCCGATGCACCAGCAGCGCCGGCACATCCGGATGTGCTTGGAAGGTGTGAAGATGCTAAGGTGTCAACGCATGTAGCGTCCCACACCAAAGGCCTTCCCATCTTCCACGGTAGCAACGACATACCGTCCGGTCTCTTTCCATCGCTTCGTGCTAAACCATTTGGTTCACGTACGGCCGGAAGACCTGCGGTGGAAAGAGCCCTACGAATTATATCGTTTAGAATAGCGTGCCGAGGTATACGGCCTGTGCTTCTGCTACAAGAAAGGCCATGGTGTCCCAGATTATCGACGGCTACTCCACAGGTGCAATGATGCGGAGATACACAAGGTGTACCCAGCCGAAGGCAAGTGGCAATGCGGAAGGTTGTGTCGTCCAACATTGTACCGATGTTGGGCGATGGGAGCGCCTGGATCCATAACCCTGACTCCCATTCTCCAACAGCTAGTTGGCGTGCACGCTCTGAAATATTGACAGAAGTGTCAATTAGTGTATTAATTCTCAATTTACAGAGCGGCGAATCCCACAGTTGCTGTGAGCCTAGGCGTGAGGGCAGGTCAGTGTCGGGACAAGACATCCTCCAAGCATTTATGGCATCGGTCTTGCATCGCACCTCGGAATCAATCAGTGTATTTGACAAAATTTTCCTGACTAATTCTTCGGTGCTATGGACCGACGACAGAAATGCTGGCAGACTGACATCCGTGACTCTACGAATACCTAGCCCGCCCAAGCGAACTGGAAGAGACGCTTGGACACAGGCTCGGTCATTAATATTTACATTTAAATTTTACACAAAGAATTTTGTATTAAGTTGTCTAGTCTGCCGAAAATTTCTACATTTTTCCAAAATTGTCCTGAACGGAGGGATGTGTAAATTTGGGTACGAAAAGACAAAAACGAAGAATAGTGAAAGCTGAATGAATACTGATATTACATAGACTATCAATAACCTGATCAAAATTTTGAATTTTTTCCTCGCTAAAAGTCGAAAAGCAATCTTCTAAAATCGGGGACCCCAGGAGGCGTAGGGAAGTTTTGTCTAAAACTTTTATGTTGGGGGCCAAACAGTTAAATTTAGATATTGTTGTTAATTTATCTGTGTTTTCAGATATAAAAATCTCACATTTATTCGGGTTCAGTTCTAAGCCAATTGACTGAAACTCGTTCTTTAATAGGTTGGTTTAAGAAGACAAAAACAAAAGTCTAATGTCAATATCTGCCTCGGTGGCTCAGTGGTATGAGTACTTATGCGACTGACCTGACCTGAACTGAGGTCCCAGGTCGATTCCGGGTCGAATCAAATTATTTGTGTATGTATACACAAATGTTTGTTTCGGTGTTTGGGTATTTTCTATGTAAAATATGTATGTATTTAGAAATATATAAGTATGTTTATCAGTCGTCTAGATCCCATGACACAAGCTTATATGAGCTTAATTTGGACCAAAAATATTTATTTATTCATTATATATTATTCAATATCCCTCCCAGAAAAGCAAATGTGTAACCACGACGCGGTTTACTTTTCTAAGCCTTAATTATCTATCTTAAGTATAATTATAATTAACTATGCTTTCTATAACCAGGTCATCCTATATTTGCAGAGAATTATCATGTTTCAATCAGTTATATAATTTTCCACTAAACAAAAGGTATCACCAGAATTAAGATTTAATCAGATATAATTGAACTATTCACTATTCACCCACACACTGGTCAAATGATGATGTATTACGCTTACGTGGTTACCTGTTTCAATATGAGAGCCAGGGACTCCCACGCTACACACTATGCAATATAAACTAGGCGCTTTGAACATTTGTTTAACTTTTAGGGAAAATAACCAAGAAGTCTTATCCATTCCGGGGCCCAAGCCATCCTCACAATATGTTCTCGGTTCATAGACCGAACGACGAGACTCTGGTAAATACTGATCAGAAATGGTAATAGGCTCGTCCTCTATTGGCACAAAGCAACCGAATATCGGACCTGCACTGCGGTCCTAGCCTATTGGGAGCAACATACTGAAATTTAGGTGTATGCAACGCCTTTATCGAGCCCGGGAATAAAGACGTTATTTTGTGTTTAATTGGGGAAAAAGGTATATTTTCAGTGACTTAAAAATGTATTTTCAATTTCAGAATCTTCGATGACTTCATCCATCCCGCGGCGAGCTCTCATATCAAAGCGCCAATGCGGATGGATTTCCATGAAGTGAGCTGAAATGAAAATGTAAGCGTAAACATAGTATAAAACAAAGCCGTCCGTTTGGTAGGTATGTATGCTTAGATCTTTGAAACGACGCTACGAATTTTGATGCGGTTTTCACCAATGGATAGAGTTCTTCTCGAGGAAGGTTTTTTGCATGCAATGTGTCAAGCGGGCAAAACCGTGGGCGTCCGCTAATAGTTAATAAAATTCGCGTTCCAAGTAAAATTCTCATAAACCCAACTTCGCCACAGAACCCGCCCGACGCCTTAGCTTTAATCTATACCTATTAATACAAGAGAGATAATATTTAGTGCCAGGCCAGGATGTTCCGTACGAATTGAAAAAATCTTTATGCGTTAAACTGTTCATTTCACTTGGAAGCAGATTAATGGAAGTGAAGCAGGGAAAATTTATTTCTTTATAGCTCTTCGGCTTCCTTTACTACGTGCACTGCGCACGTTAACGAATAAAGGTTGGCGCATCCTCTAGTTAGCGATATTCGGGAAATGATTAACACTTAACATGTATTGTACTCATCATTCACCGAGCCTTTTCTCAACTCAGTTGGGGTCGGCTTTCCAGTCTAACTGCGATTCGGCTGAGCTGTCTCCACAACCCATGGGCGATATCGAAGTTCTGTAGTTAGACCGGTCGGGTATTTGAATTAGGGCTCCAACTACCCCTAACGACTGCCATAGATGTTCGTATAACAACTGGGACCGACGTAACGTGCTAAAGAGGCACAGAGGGGTCTCAATGTCTCCTAAGACATTAAGACTCAAATGGTCACCCATCCTAAGACCGGCCTGACTTGATGTTCCTTAACCTTTGCAATGTGCTAACATTGTCGCTTACCAATAGACTACGAGCCCCTCATTGTATTGTACTGTAATTTGTATTTAAGTATACCTTCCGCCCTCCAGGAACAATCTTCTCAAATGTTTTTAAAAGTTCATTAATCTGTGAACGACCGTCACGGTCTGACTTTTGAAGTAGGTAACCATCTGTTTAACTGATACTTTAAAGTAATTGCAATACTCATTAAATGAGGTAGGTGGCACAATTCACCAAATCAACACCATTCAACAACACTATAATAGGAACCGCTTAGACATCCAAGTGGTTTCTTAATTCATATTACAAATGTTCGAAAAATCAAGTCATATAATAGTTCTTCATTTATACTTTTGTAATTAAATCTCTTGCTATTGTTACTTACATTTCTATAAACTTCTCGATATAAGTGATGTCTAATTGATTACATAACATAATTATCGATTGTAATACACCAATACGTATCTATTACACTATACATTCTAAATTTGATCAGACATTAGATAATTGAGCGTGCCCACATCGTAGACAGAAAATACCTAGTACTCGTATAAATTAAGATTTTCATGGAAAAAAAAACAGCATTCAGATGGATAAATGTCTAACTTTGAAAGATTTATTTTGAAACGGGTCTTTTCCCACAGTACAATTCCGTCATAATGCATTGAGGGGCTCGTGGTCTAGTGGTAATCGACAATGTTAACACATTGCAAATGTTAAACAACATCTAGTTAGGCCGGTCTTAGAATGACTGACCATTTCTTAAGATATTAAGACCGTTGACTTGGGTAGTAGCTCCCAAAAATTTTCAAAATCGGCTCACTTAGTCCGAAGATATGAGGTACCAAAACATAAAACATACAGTCGAATTGAGAACCTCCTTCTTTTTTGGAAGTCGGTAGAAAAGATTCAAAATCGGTTTGGTAGTGACGCAAACCATTCCATGCAAACAAACAATCAAATCGTTTCTCTTTATGGTAGTACAGATGGTAGGTGCTAGGTGTTGTTTTAAATCAGTTACATCAGAAGTGTTCCCACCATTATCAACCCAGGCACTATCAAAGGTGTAGCCCTCCTGAGTACGATCCTAAATCTATGGTTTCAAACCTTTGTTCTTACGGCTTTCTGAGCTCTTGCCGCAACCAAGAATGTTGTACATATTCTTCAAAAGCTAAGTGGCAGCCAGTGGCAGCAACTTGCAAGTGAATCCGTCAACTGCAAAGTGACAAGTAGCAAAAAAAATAACAATACGTTTATAGTAAGCTGTCAGCTGTCAAGACTTGATGACGTCGTTTAGGCAACATTTTCGTTGTCTATGGCTACCGTTGACTTAATAGTTGCGTGATGTTTTTTATTTTGACTTGATGTTCCAATGTATATCGCAATATTTTAATTTGCTATGTAATTTTAGGGAGAATTATATTTGAACTTTGATTAAAACTGTCAGTTGAGTAACTTAATTGTCAAGGTACTTTTCAATTGCTTTGTTAAAGACTTACTGCAATGTTTGAAGAATCCCTCATTAGTGTAATACATTTATTTTGGTTTTCTCTGGATATTTTTTTTTTAATTATTATCAATACTCACCATTATTCACCCTGACGGTCAGCACCAATCGGTTCGCCTATTTCACACTCCTGCCAGAAGAGCGCATAGCTACATGACCAGACCTTTGACGTCTGGTCAAAGGTCTGATCATGTACCTATGCGACCTTTTGGTCTCTTCTAAATCCCCCAAATCTTTCTGGATCTTCAAAATATTCAAGCTTCATGGTTGATATCCGAAAAAAAAGAAAGTTAAGAAAACCCCCTTGTTATATTTTCTACTCCCGAATCCACTTGTCACGTTTTATTTCAAAAATATACGTTATTATGTAACGTAGGTATAATGTTTTTCGCAGGGCGCCACTGGAAATACCTTCTGCGTGCGAGCCAGAGACGCCCGGCAACGGACGTGAGAGCGGCCGCTGCCTTGGGCCACAATAATAATTGGTAATGTGTGGATCCGAGAACAAGAAAACTATATCACACGGGTGGAGCCGCGGCGATCAGCTAGTCACTAATAACTTTGGAGGACCCACGTGTTAGGAATTTGCCTGTTGCCAGTAACCGGACATTTTACGTTTATCAGAGCTTCGTCCGTTGATCGGCAGTTAAGGACACACAACTCAATAAATCTGATTTACAAGGACTAAATTTTTAAAAACAATTTCGTGATTAAAATTAATTGTTTCTGTGACATTTATTTTAATAATCTTTGACCCTGAATTCTTCAATGAATTGTACAATTTATCTAAATGTCATTGTTTGCATTCGCATTCACTGTAGAAATAAAATGGTCTTATGATTTTTTCGTGTCGGTGAATAATAATTTAATTGTCTTTGGCCCAGTGTTCTTCGACGTGAATCTCATTATTCAATATCTCGTATAGGTTTTTCAGATGTGGCATGTAGGTTTTATTTATTGCTTATACCTAATTAGCTAGTTCAACTGGAGGTGTGGTTTATGGCGTATGCGCAACTGGAAACTGGTAGAAGCTTGTCGAAGGGACTAGAACCGCCTTCTAGTATAATATAGACGTTTCGTATATAAGACGTCAAAGGTGCTTCGTTTAGATTGCCTACACGCCACACAGATAGCACGAATCTGGGCAACAAGGACACGACATCATCATGGTTTGTAGTGACAGACCACACTCATCCCCAACTAAAGTAAAGCCACCGAGACGAAATAAAAACGTAAACAAAGTTTCGGGGGTTTAAGACATATGTTACTTGTTTAATTATCTATTCTAATTGTTGTCGTCGGTATAAGACAAGGATAATTATTTGAAAGAGTCTGAATCCGACGTATTTGTAACAAAACTATCTATTCTGTCAATGTTGACAACTACGGTACTGAATGTTGACCTGTACTGTACCATGTACCATGCAACACGTAACGACAGCTCTCGTCGAACAACTCACGTCAGTACTGGGTACGAGTGATAATGACAGAGAATAAATTGCTCGCAATCGCAAAGTACTAAACTCAGTAACGGTCCGATTTTTAGTAACGGACGAAAATTATCTCGTTTTGGCTGTCGTTAAAATGTCTAGGCAAGGAGCTGTTGCGTCTGTCTTGCTTATTGATGGGGAAGCACGGAATGACTGAACATTGAAGGTCTAGTGATCCATCCACTTCATACAAATGCTGATGCAGGCATTAGCCAATAAATAACCTAAGTACCCCAAATTTGTATACGTTCCATTCTTAACTACTAGCAAACAGGTAGTCGGCAACCAGTTAATCAATATGGCAGTAAATTGTACATACATCTATACATATATCACGCCCATATCCCGAAGGGGTAGGCAGAGATGCATTACACATCCACACTTTGTTAGTAATTTTTTATTATTGCCTATTGCCGCTACAGGGCACTATTGTAAATCTATAACCACTCTGTAAATCAAACCAAAAGTCCCACAGCCAGCACAAATGTTACATATCACTAAATAGAATATCTGCAGTCCAAGCGCAATTTACTGCTCATTGCACTATATATATATAGTGCAATGAGCAGTAAATAGACATTTTTGATTTGCACATTACTCAACATTTAGGTGGACCACCGGTAAGAAAAAGTGCCCGTAGTCCACCCAGGTGAACTAAGCAGGTGGACCACGACCCATGACGGATCCTTATGTATATACACCTTAAGAGAAGAACTCAGGAGGGGAATGACGGGTCATACATATTTTCTTCACTGTACCACTGAGGGGAACCATGGAGCATACCAATTTTACCCGTTCTACCACCGGTGGTTTATACACTAGTCACTAATAACTTTGGAGGACCCACGTGTTAGGAATGAGCCTGTTGCCAGTAACCGGGCATTTTACGTTTATCAGAGCTTCGTCCGTTGATCGGCAGGTAAGGACACACTTGTAGGTGAGGTTGGCTTGGTATATGTACTAACTCAATAAATCTGATTTACAAGGACAACATTTTTGGTTTATACCAGGGGTACAGCGGAGTATAACCCAATACAATCGATTTTATCTATCTTTACAACCGACTTCCAAAAAAAGGAGGAGGTTCTCAATTTGACTGTATGTTTTTTTTATGTTTGTTACTTCATATCTCTGGACTGGGTGAACTTTTTTTTTTTTATTTATATTATATATTTTTTATTTTAATTATTTTTTCCAAGCTACTCTTTTCTAGGTGGTCCCATTTCAATTTGGTCCCACCCGACAATTATTTAGTCCTATTTCGGTAATTTGAAGTCGGTTGTTGTGTCATTTTTTTGTATTTATAACTAGCTGATCAGCAGCTCCGCCCGCGTGATTTAGTTTACTCGTTCCCGGTTCCCGTGGGAACACATTACGGGGATAAAAAGTAGCCTATGTTACTCAGGGTCAGGGTAACTTTCCAATGGTGAAATAATTTTTGAAATCGGCACAGTAGTTTTTGAGTTTATTCATTACAAACATACACACAAAAATACAAATCTTTCCTCTTTATAATAGTAGTATAGAAGTTTAGATTGGTCTTATTGATATTTTCTGTGGCATTATTGTGTAAGGTCAGGTCAGTACTAGCAAAGTAAAACAACACAATACTAAAACTAGACATTTATTATCATAGACACATATAATTTCTATTCGGAAAATAGACAACAAGTAGGATTTAACTATTTTACAAAAATAATAATGTGAAACAAAATAAAATCTAATTTTTTGAGGACGTCGTGGTATATTTTGAAATTGAAAAAACGAACACATTTTATTTTATGAGACTTATTGCAGAATTGCTTATGATGGAAAACTGATTCATGTTTTACAGAATCACGAACGGCACAGCAATATCTGATAATTTATAATATCTCTTGCACCTATTGAAATTGAAATAAAAACCAATTGAAAAAAGGAAAATATTTAGAGACTATAATTTTATATGCAAAAAATGTAGTTCGCTTTTTCAATTGGAGGATATAACAAACGAATTTTGTTAACATAAGCTCGTCTCGAATTCCTTGCTTACCGGGTTACTAAATCTACAAAAATAAACGATCAATTGACACAGTTACATCTAAACATTCAGTATAAAATAGACATATAATTGTAGCAATTCCATTAGGCTGCAAAATGGCTTCCAAAATTTAGACCGTAATTTAGTTTTGAAGATATAATAACCCAACCATTTAGTTGACGTGGCATTTGGCACATACGTACTTATATTTATTTAACTCAATATCATGAATCGAATTCAAAAGCGAAAAAAATATTTAATTTTGATCTCAATAAATCTGAAGCCATTTTCTAAAAAATCGTGGAGCAATTTTTATAATTCTTTATTTTATATGCTTGCTGTTTTATGTGTAATTTCCATCGACTTTAAATTCTTTTTTTTTTTAAGAAAAGGATCTCTTTATTACCAGGTAGGTCTTTTCTTTTTACAGAGTTTAGCTATAGGTATGGTTGGATTATACGTCTTTTTCTTTTAGATATTCACGTAATAAGTTGAGATTTGCGCAGAGGCTGGTATCACTGACCAGGAGTTGAGAATACCAGCTATTTACTTTTTTAAACTCGAAACATTATTGGAAACAAAGCCACCTGTGTACGTTAATAGTAGATTTTTATTATGAAATAGTCGTTGTGAATCTGTAAGGTAGTATCTCAACTTATTGTGCGCATGTTATGTGTAGGTACAGATTTGGCTATTGTGAGATTATGGTACATATTATTTACGTACTAGACACATATCTTAACTATCATATAAAGACATATAAATTTATTGATATAGAAGTTCACAATTATAATGGTTTTATGTACATAAAACTAGCTCCACACGTCAGCAGTCGTTGCGTCGATTTCGTGTCGTCTGCGGATGCGTCTGCCGGAGTGTAGAGGGGAGTATTGGCTCGTATGAGGTAGGTAGTTACCGTCGGCCTATGCCTCTGCCGCCCATCCGTTTGTTGTTTGGTTTTGTGGCACATGTCAAAGGGATTTGACGCGAGCGTCAGATGTCCGTTCACATGTCTACAGACGCATCAGTGTTGTCGCAGTCGCTGAGAGTGAACACTAGGTGTTTTATCTATGGTGCTTATGTATAACTCTAGGCATAGCGATCCACACTCAATAAATAATGAGCAGCAACAATCATTGGATACATTTTTAATTGTTACTTGTATACGAGTTACGTCTGTTGAGGAATGATAAAGACTGATTGACCCACAGACGTGTGTACGGTCGTGTTGATCCGCTGACGCATCTGCTCGTGTGGAGCTAGCTTTAAGTAGAGTGCATACATGGAAATACTTGTTAGTGCTTCTAGTCTCAGAAAGATTGTCGGTTTTATATAATCATTGATGGAATAACCTTTTACAAATGGCTGTCCTAACTCTAAACAAGACAGATGTAGACCGTTGAAAACTGTTTTCATTACAAAGTTAATAAATACCGTTTCTTAAATACAATATTCCAACATAGCCATACATTTTATATTAACTGTGTGTTTTTGTGTTTAACACTGCTTTAAATCCAGTTGTGTCCAAATGTTTGATTTTGCGATTTACATTGTAAAAAAGAAAAAACTTACAGATGCATTGATTGATCGTTTTGAACGCGACGAGTTAACTTAAACTTTGTTTCGAAATACCTAGATAATATATTTTCACAAAATTTCAATGTCATCAGGCTGGGATCGAACCGGATTCATTGATTTAAAACTGTCTTCTAACTCTTAACCTGAATTGAAAAATTTATAGAACCTGATTTAACAATTATACACACACATAGTTGCATTACATATATAATTCACGCCTATATCATTCAATGTTCAATCATAACTTAATTTAATTTGATACTGACTTTGATAGGCCTTAAATATTTTGACCCGGCTACACATAGACACAGTGACATGTTTTTGTGACTAATTCTTAAATATAATGACCTGACAGGCACATACTTTGTATGGAATTCCTGTAGTCAGCTAAGATTATAATTATTATTAGTGTAGGTAGTCGTGACTTCCATTTTTCATCAATGTACAAACTTATATCTAGTGTTATTTTTTTTACTATGTATTGTTTCCCGTACTAGAATTTCAATCGCCAATTTACATCTTAGATAACTATATAGTAGTAGCGGCACGTTATGTTGGTCGTTTTGACAACTGTGCGCTCACCCGAGTTTCGTTTTCTTTTTGGACTTTGCTTATGAATGTTTGAGGGGCTTTATTGATATTCTTTTAAAGGGAAAAATTTCATGGGCGTCCAGAACTTTTAGGTATACCGTAGGAAATACTGCGTTGAACTATTTAACATCGGTCTCGAGTGAGAAGGTGCGAAGGTGAGGAGCATTTGACACTATTGTCTGTCAAAACTGCCAACAAAACGTGACATTAGTCTAAACTAAACAAGCTGTACATATACAGCTTTAATTCTCAGTGCGAGAAAGAACGTTTCTTGAGACCGTCAAGGTGATGTCCACCAGTTTAGCCTTCGTGGTGATGGTAGTGGTAACTTAGTCTTCTCTAGTCTTCTCTCTCTAGGTGACCTTTTACTATCATGCGTTTTCCGCCAGAGAACGGATCTGTCCCGCATGCGCGTCAATGTCAATGTCTGTATAGCAACCCGCGTGTATACGGCCCGCTTGACATGAAACACCTGTCAATAATGTGACGCGCATGCAAGCCAGATTCACTCTCGGGTAGAAAACGCATGACACGAAAGGAGCCCTAATTTCCTGATGATATAGACACTAACATGATAGCAGTCGAGTTGACGATATCAAAAAGAAGCTATTTAATCAATTAATTAGAATGTGGTATATTCTAATGGCAAGCGATATAGCCTGTGGTTTTAACATACTAGCGCTTTGCCTAACTATTTGACTCACTGAGAATAATTTTGCTCACTAATTTACTATTTTACGAGCTTTGTTAAAAATCTGTATAGTATAGATATGCTACCGCAGAATCCCGTTTTTAGGGTTCCGTGGTTCAAGTTTCGGAACCCTTATAGTTTCGTCATGTCTGTCCGTACGTCGGTCCTTGGCTTTCCTCCTAAACGATACATGCTAGACATGAAAATTTGCATGGATATGTGTATTTACTATATTGATAAAGTGGGGTAACGTAACCAGAAAAATAAAAAAACAACGAGAGGTTGCTTATACGATTTTTTGATTTAAGTACTCGTTTCCAAATTTATAAACTCTATAGCATTTTTTTTGGTAAAACAGAGCGTCCCCCTCTAAATTCTAAAAGAAAAATCTGAAAATATTTTTTATGGTAGGTAGTCCATGTAACATACAACGCGTGGTAACTAAATAGTAAAAACGCGTTGCAACTAAACCTTTGATTAACTAGTAAGAACGAGTGGTAACAGAACAACGCGTTACAACTAGTTATCACTAGACTAAACGCGTATAAGGCAATGTTTTGTATTTGTAGATTCGGAATAATGCTTATGCGGTACATACATTTTTAGGTTCGGTTATTTTATTTTAGTGTGTAAGTACTAGTGCGGCAATAACACTTTTAGCTGATATTGAAATTTAATTACAGTTTTAAGTAAGATATTTAGTTATTCCGCGTTCCTAGGAGTTACAACGCGTTGAAACCATAACGGGATCTTACGATAACATAATATTATAAGTAAAATAACCTTTTAATGTACACCTAAAACTATTCATACATAATTAAGCGAATGTGTTCAATTATAATTATTTTATAACTATATTCTCGGAACTTTATAAATTAACATTTTTTTGTGTCTATTATTTTATTATTTTATGTATTTTTTTTTGTATTTTGATTATTTTTTTAATATAAAATATGTCCACTTTTGTAACCTATAAGATTCGTTATAAATGTTTCATTTAACTAGGAGCTGCGGTCGCTGCCGTGGTACTGCGCTGCAGCATGCAATTGAGCGAAGCGACTATTTCTAATTATAATCATTATAATCTATAATCATTTATAATCATTTATTTTATTTATTTATTTCATTTTCAGGCATTTATAATCTATAAGGAGTAGGCTTTCAAAAAAAGAAGAGGGTCCTAAATCAAAATTGCTTGAGTGAAAAAATCATGAAAATCGGTTGTTGACATATTTTTGGTCAATAACTTTTTTGAGGGTACTAAATCAAAATTCGGTCTCGAAAAAAACCTGCTCCTGAGAATGCTTGATTTTTTAATTGAAAAAATCATGAAAATCGGTTGGGTAGTTGTCGATAAACAATTTCACGTCGAGTTGCATTTGAGTCACCTTATAAGGAGACTCAATTATCATTTGCCCTCATTTATAAATGTAGCAATCTTAAATTAATATCGTATAAATGTAAACTATCCTTATCTATTTAATCAACAGAGAAGGAAAATGTCACTTTACTCATGCTTTCTACATTAAAATTAATATTATCATCGTATGGTTCAAGAATTTAATGTACAATCTTAAGTAACTATCGCTTAACTATAGGTAACTTATTTTCTTAATCAGCTGAGAAGGACAGTGTCACTTTACTCAAGCTTTCTACTTACAGCACTATTGCAAGCGGTGTTGTTTTTGAACTCAATGTACAATCTTAAGTAACTATCGTTAAGCTATGGGTAACTTTTCTACTTAATCAGCAGAGATGGACAGTGTCATTTTACTCAAACTTTCTACTATAGGTACAGCACTATTACACGCGGTGTTCTTTTTAAACTCAATGTACAATCTTAAGTAACTATCGTTAAACTATGGGTAACTTATCTAGTTAATCAGCAGAGAAGGACAGTGTCACTTTACTCATACTTTCTACCTTCAAGCAATATTAGACGACGTGGTATTTTTAAACTGTAGAACTTTAATGTACAATCTTACAGCCTAACCATCTACGTAGCTTACCTAATAAAAATTAAGGTATTCATAATTTATGAAACCCACCCGTCAGTGCATGTAATATATATGATCTACAGAGGTGTGACAGTGGCGGTGTTGGGCCAAGCCCTTAAAGGCCCGAGTTGTAGATGAAAATTTCAGACTGAAAACGGGACAGTTCTTAAACGGTCGGCTTTTTTTTATGAACTACCATACCTAACCGTAGATTATATATATTATAATTATATATGTAGATACTCCATTAACTAAAAAACATGGCGTGCTTTTGTTCCTCAATCTGTATTTTAGATTTGCCCTGCACATGTCGCTTTTGGTCTTCAATCTGTAGAATTTACTAAGTATCTCTAATTGATTTCATTTTATGAAGTAATTTTGTCTTTTTCAATCGACACATAATTCAGATTTTTTTTCTGATTGTTACATAATTTTATTTTTAGGGTGGAATTCATGAATTGCATACATATAGGTACATTAATAATTTATATTTGTTATTAAATGGTACACATATTCATTACATTTTTAAATAGATTTATAAAAAAAAATATATTTAAATAAAAATAATTATATTATTATTACTGAACCATGATGATTCGTGAGAGTTTATGACTTCAACTAAGTGAAGAGGTTGTATTTATAAAACAAATAAACATCTGAGAGGTATGTAGTTACTTAGTTACTGGTTAGTGTTTTTTTAATATTTAATAAATCATAGTTTAAAATTTCCATGTTAACATTATTTTTTTGTAGTTTCCGGTTTTTTATTGTAATTTATGTATTTATTTATAATCACTTTTACAACATCCTCACAGTGTAACTAATACGATATTGCAAGTCATCAATTACACAATATTATTAAGCTTGAAAACATACAAATTTTAGAATAAATAAATAACATTAAATTAAATAAAATTAAAATCATATCAAAATCGAATTAAAAGAAATAAAATAAAATTAAATAAAATACAATCACATAAAATTCATTAAAATGAAATATAATCAAATAAAAGTCAAAAAACATCAAATTAAGTCAAAGAAAATTAAATTAAGGTCTTAAATTTCTCTTTTCTTCTTAATTTGAAAGTTTGGATATTTGATTTTAACTGCAATTAATAAAATTTACGGTTTTATTGATTATTTATGACTATGTAGTTTACTGTAGGAAACGAAGCTTTTATTGCTTGCTATTCTGGGAATCCGGATTAGATGCAATTTATTGGAAACGATAAACCTCAAAATACTGATTTAATGTACAGTTAATCTAATATCTCAATCTTATCTTATTTAATATAGCATCTTACATAATATATTATAAGAGAAGATAAGATAAGATAAATAAGATAATATATTAAATAATATTTTATCTTATAACTTAGTTTTGGTTAGATAACGTTGTGTGAGCATGTCCAAAAATATTTTTTATTTTATTTATTGTTAGATTTAGTTAAGAACCTACGGTGGGGCTTGTTTAATGTACAACTTAGTCATTATTAGTTGATATAATCTTTTACACTTACTTAATTATAATTAAACTATACATCAGTTATAACTCTGCATTTGAAGTACCTTAGATATTAGGTCTCATTTTGTTAATATACAGGTTTACCTACACTTATTTATACAGCTATGATATAAATAACCTAGATCCTAGATTAAATACTTACACATACAAAATAAAAAGAATGTCTGAAAGGTTATCGTTATCTATTTATGCTAGTAATTCCAGAAGAATTACTATTTGTGAGGAGAGAAAAATGACGTTTGGCTGAAGTGGTAGGATGTTAATATCGTGTTAATTCATGATGGGAAAAGTATATCAATAAAGTTATTAATGATGATGACGAGGTATTTTTTACTATTTTGTTTTAATTTTATATGATGAAATCTTCTTAAATGTTAGCAAGCTCTTCATAATATACATAGCTTAAAACGGGGCCGTGTTATATGTACTTATGTTTGTTTTTGAGACTGAATATGAGAATTTTATATGAGTCCTTCAAATGCCAACAGGATTATCGTATGAGGAAAAGAACTTGTTAGAATAAAAAAATATTATCAACGGTGTCTTTGAAGACCTGATCGCCGAAAAGTAATCGTAAGTCCACCCTTCGGAGATAGTTATAGATGTGGCTTTGTCTGTGTGTGTAAGTATTTATTTGGATATATTGCCTTACAATATTTACAACACTACATTTGAATTGTCACATTATAATACTTAGTAGATATATAATTTACATCTTAGCCTATAATTATTATAAATTCATTTCATGCATTCTTTGTACAAGTAAATTAATAAAGTTTATATTATATTAAGTGTATATTATATTGTATAAAAAAATAAATAAATAAATTGTACCTAACTAAATTATACTTCAATATTGATATAATGTAACTATTTAGGATTTTAGGCCGTTTTATTAGAATTTTGATCCATAAACTTAGTATTTTGCTTATAAACTTTATATTTTAATGTATAATTATTTATGCAATTTTTTTTAATATTGAAAAAATGAAAATCTAATGAAATAAATCTATGAAATAAAGACAAAAGTGTTTTCTGTATGGCGCCAGTCATCTACAATAAGATACCGAATCAGCTGAAGCGACTTAATATAAATTTATTTAAAAGCGTCTTCATGAGTTCTTGACTAATGAGTGCTACTATGCAATAAACGATTTTCTCACAGTGGCGAGGTGATGCATTGACTGTTAACATCACATTGACTTTGCTTAATATATATTTGTATTTAATTATATTTGACATTACTTTCAATTTAATTGAATTTTTTGACATTATATTTTGTTCAAATGTCTTGTTATTGTAATTTATTATAATTTGACATTGCCATTGACATTTAATTAGTTTAAGTTGACTTTACCTAAGAATTTATTGTTACTTAAGTCACAAATTTTATGCATGCCTAATAGGTAAGATCTTCACGCGGCGCACCTGGTGACCTGGGGACAGACGAGTAAGGCTCTGACACAATACTCCACTGGAATATAGTCTCGCGAGCTATTACGTGGGACCAACTCCCCTTCGGAGATAAATAGTTTCTTTAACTTGTCCTGGTTTTCATGTCAACTAGACTTTTAATAATAGGTTAATAATTTTAATAAGTATATTCGGAATTGCAGATGACTAATCTTTAAGTAAAAATTACGACAGTTTAAATAAGTGTAAAAGGCTTCACATGATAGTTACATTAGGTATTATAATATTCTGAAACGTCGTTATAAGAACTCAAATAAATAAGGATTAGAAGATTATGTAATATTTTATTTAATTCGGTCCAAATTACTCAATATACAGCCTAATTTATATTTAAATAGAAATTATAAATCACGAAAACTCATAATGTCATCGGCAGGACTCGAACCCACGTTTTCTTTTCAATCCACGGCCTCGGGCCGTGGCCGCACCTACGTCCATTGCCGAGCGCCTCCGGTAAACACTGAGAGAATACCCAGTGGCGCCCGGCGGACCTTGGCCACTTGTGTGGCCGCTGCCGAACCCACGGCTAGTCTTGCTAGAACTATTATAAAATGAAGCAAAGATTGGATGTTCTCGGTATCGGTCAACGTAGCTCAATTGGTCAGAGCATTCCCCCTGTAAGGGAAAGGCCGTGGGATCGAGTCCTGCCGATGACATTTTCAGTTTTTGTGATTTATAATTTCTATTTAAATATTTAAGAACAATCAAAGCAAACTCATTGCAAATTCACTCATCAAAATCATCATCATTTGAAATTCTATGGTAATATTAAATTTAATTTCATCCAGTTGTATGTATTACAATGTTATTTCTACAGTCTACTTTATTGGCCCATTACTAGAACTTATTATTACTATATTATTATATACATACTAATTTTATTTATGTGCATATTCTATCTCTTTGATCTCGTTTGTCCCACTATAGGCACATTTACATTTGGTAAATATGATATATTATGCTAACGCTATAGGTTTACGGTACCTATCTAAGAAAATGTGTAGCAAAAAGCTTAGATCACCTCATGTATTGTTAGGTGTATGTATGTTATAAATCCTTATTAGGTTGGCTGTTTTTGTACAAAAACAGTAAAACTAATAAGGAATTGAATTTCTCGACTAATCAAATTGTTAAGAGTATGTTCAATATTTTTTTTATATTTGGGTTGCTTAGCAGCGTCACTGCCCACCTGATGGAAAGCCGAAGCGACATCTAGCGATTGGGGCCTTTTCACAGCATATAGTATAGTACTATCGAAAGTGGCTGCCAAGTTACCAGGGTAAAGGTATGTGGGACACGTGCGCAGGCAGGGCTTTCCAGGCCTCTATCGTTCGATAGAGGAACGAACGTTTGAAACGTCTAGTTCTGGCAAAGATGTTCTTCACAGTATGAGAGTGGCACCTGGCACCTGTGCCGGCACGCGTTGTTCGAGAACGAAAGGTTCTCCCTGGGATTAGTGGTATTTGTTATTATATTTTATACATATTATATTATTATATCATAAAAATAATATGCCAAAGAATTCCGGACGGAGAGTTACATCAAGTCCACTGATTTGGGATAATGATTTCATGTTAGATAAGGTACCGAACCCTTTTTTTCCAAGTTTTTATTTTATATCAAAATTTTATTTATTCCACTTAAGTATATGTACATAAGTACTTCCATGATGAATTTAATTAATCCACAATATCTTATTTAATATCGCATCTTATCTTATTTAATATCGCATCTTATCTTATTTAATATCGCATCTTATCTTATTTAATATAGCATCTTATATTATTATATTTACAACACTACCTACATTTAAATTGTCACATTATACTGTAGATATATAATTTACATCTTAGCCTATTATTATTATAAATTGCATTCATTTGCGTATATTTTGTCAGCATTATGTATTCACAAGTAAATGAATAAAGTTTATAATATTATATAGCACTTAACTAAATTATTCTTCAATATTGATATAATGTAACTATTTAGGATTTTAGGCCGATTTAATGATGGTCAAGATCTCCAGGGTCCCAGTGAAACTCACCTTCACTCGGGGCACCTGGGGACCTGGGGACCTGGGGACAGACGAGTAAGGTTCTGACACAATATTCAACTGGAATATAGTCTCGCGAGTTATTAGGTAGGACCAACTCCCCTTCGGAGATAGTTTCTTTAAATTGTCCTGGTTTTCATGTCAACTAGATTTTTAACAATAGGTTAATAATTTTAATAAGTATATTCGGAATTACGGATGACTATAATCTTTAAGGCAAAATTAGGACAGTTTAAATAAATGTATAAGGATTCACATGATAGTTACATTATATAATATTCTTAAACGTCGTTATAAGAACTCAAATACATAAGAATTTGAAGAATATATAATATTTAATTTAATTCGGTCCAAATTACTCAATATAAAGCCTAATTTTAATATTTGAATAGAAATTATTAAAAACGGGTAGATAAACCTCTTTACATGTTTATTAAAATGACAAACAACAAGGATCTAGAATAAGCGTAAAATGCTTTTAATTTATTGATTTTCATAACATAAAAATAACATAAAAGTGTCGATACTTTATTTTTGTTCTAAATTTTGATCAGATAAGCTGTGTTGTAGTAATTTGTATTATAGTGTTAAGTTTTTAGTGTTATTGTTAATTTAGATTTCAATGATCAAATTACCTTAATTATGATAGATCTATCTCTCCCACAGAGCGCGATCACAATTACGCCATATTGTAGCAAGAAATACTATTGGGGTGACTTTCCATTGTCTCTCTACACTACACTTACTACCTTTCAAATTAGTACTTACAGAGGAACGTGGTAATATACATTCACTCTGCCTCTCTCTCTTTCTCACACACACACACACACGCGCGCGCACACACACATGCACACTCACACAAACACACAGACCACACACACAGACCAAAATCAAGATTTTAATATCATGTATGGATGTAAGAAATGGCCGCATAGGTTAAGCACCGTTGTCCTTCAATCTTAGTTTTATATTGGTTTAAATTATAAATAAATTATTTATAATTTGTCTTTCGGACGTCAAAGTTGGTTTTATATTGTACAATTAATAATATACTTACCGAAACAGTTGGCAAACAAAAAATATGACCCAGCAAAGTACTGTACTGTAAAAATACAAATTTTCATTGTTACCTTTTTTTTTTCTTTTTTGTTAACGTCCGTTGCCGGGCGTCTCTGGTTACAAGCAGAACGTATTTCCAGTGGCGCCCGGCGGACTTTGACCACCTCCGTGGTCTCTGCGGAACTTCATTGTTACCTACTCGTATATCTGAGGTTAACACAAAATGTCGACTGTAACGCCATGTTCAAATCTCCAGTATTAGCAGCTAACTGAGCAGGCATACTGTACACGCCAATGTAAATTGTTCAGTTTCATTCACACTTGACTAACAATACCCTGTATATTTCAATGCACTACCTACCAGCTATTCGACGTTAGTGCATTATGATGAACAATAGTTGGGTTTTGAGAATCTTAATAGTGTATTGTCAATTCAGTGTGAACAAAAAGTAGTAAGTAGTATGAAATACATTCGGCAACTGACGCAAGATTTGAATACAGCATAATATTATGTTGTAGGTTTATTAAGAAAAGCTACTAATAATTAAATTATTACAAAATTATTTACAAGCCGTTTGTTTGCTTTAAAATTATGTTATAGGTATGCTATGAATGAAAGATAAATAGGTAGCTGAGAACGGAGGTGTTCAGGTTTTTTAGTATATTAAATTTAACTAGTTATCACGGCGAACTTTGTATCGCCTCAAATATAAAAAAAAAAATGAAAAATATTACAAAAAAAATAAAAATATATATTTTAATATTTCATGCAAATGTATGTAAATTGAAAAACGCGACGGACGGACAGACAGACACATTGTCGTATTAAATATATAGATATTATGTTGGTTAGTACTGTAAAATACGAGTGGATGTATATTTGACTTATGTGCATCTTCTTAACTATTGTCATGAACTCATGATCATTTGGAAACATAACTAAATTCTGCAACAGCAAGTCTGCTCAATCAAACTGGACCTTTCATGCTGTTCATTCCTACACAAATTAATATAGGTATACACAAACTGCTATTTAATACAATTCCTGTAGTCGTCATATTTATTATTGCTACATTAAATACATCATTATAAAGTTCAATTAAGCTAAGCTACCCACGAATACTTTTACAATTTGAGGGTTCAATCTTTTTCGGTGTTTAGAACAATTTTACGTTTAATATTAAAATTTTGTCGAGCAAATTTACAAATAATATAATATCACAGGAGTATAATATGTCTCTGTGTGTTCAGAGCAAAAAGAAAGCAAAAGAAAATATTTAAATTTAAAAAACAATCAATTGGCGGTTTATTCTGGATATATTATTTTTTTTTGAAGAACTTTGATATATTACTGAAGCATCAAAGTTGAAGCAGAACACACTGTTTAGAGAGTTTCTCTTCGCATAAATGAGTTGGCTTTGCAATCAAGTTCGCCATTATAACAACACCAAATTGTGAGCAGGCTCATTGTGATAGTCTTGGAAATATGAGTCCAGGTTTCGTTCACACTTTACTGACGATACACTGGCGTACAATGCATCACTGGTATTTGAATATAAAACGCTGTTTGTTTATGAAGCAAACCAGTGTTCGTGATGCACTGTGATGAAGTAGATAATAATTGCTTATACAATATCTTAATAGTGTATTGCCAGTTCAATGTGAATTAAACGTAAGTGGATGTTAAAAAGTTTACAGTCGGCATCTGTTATAAGTCTGATTTGATCGCAATGAACCCTAATGTTGTAGATGATGTCGTTAACTGAAACAGGAGTGATGGAGGATTGTTTCACGTGCGCTTATGCGTTGTTTTTAATGTTATAAAGGAAGATTAATTTCATTTGAATCAAGGTATAAATGAAGTGTTTTTTGTAAGTTTTTTATTTTAAATATTTTTTAATTTGTGTATTTCTTTTTTTACTAAAATGTTAGTTTATTACAAATTTGATAATAGCATTTCGTGGTGTATATTTTCTTGTATTAGATTTAATGAAAAAAAACTACGTTAGTGAAATTATTATGAAAGTATTTAACAAGAAATTTATTTGCTTTTAAATTACGTTATATGCTATGAATGAAAGTTGAGATAAATGCTGTGACCGGAGATGATCATGTACATAAGTCATAGATGTATATAAGTCATATATACACTCATATGTTACAACATATGAGTGTATACATGACGTTCCACAGCGCAATAACTTAGGAACTAGTTATTAACTATTGTCATGACCATTTGGAAACATAACTTTATTCCGCAACATTAACTCTGTTCAATTAAACGGAACTTTTCCGCAGGAAAGTTCTATTAAATCTCCATTAGCAGCTAACTGTGAGTTGGCAAACTGTACGCGCCAATGTAAATATAATGTTCGGTTTCATTCACACTTAACTACCAATACCTTTCAATGCACTACTTGCTAGCTATTTGACATTAGAGTGAGCATTGTGATGTACAATATTGGGTTTTGAGTTAATAGTGTATTGTCAATTCAGTGTGAACGAAAAGTAAGTAGTATGCAATACAGTCGGTAACTGATTATACGTAAGATTTGAATGTAGCATATTATGTTGTAGGTTTAATTAAGAAAAGCTAATGTTAATTAAATTATTATAAAATTATTTACAAGCTATTTATTGGATTTTAAATTATGTTATATACTATGAATGAAAGTTGAGATAAATATGTAGCTGTGAACGGAGGTGTTGAGGTTTTTTAGTACATAATTGAGCGGAGCGGAATCGTTCGTGCGTCTACTCCTCCGAAACGGCTCGACCGATTTGACCAAATTTGGCATGCTGGTCGACATCATACCCGGGAGTGCATATATCTAAAATCATGAAAATAGAGCTGACCACGGAGGAATAATCACCGAAAATGTCCTGGACATCGACGAAAAAGTTCTTTGACATTTAGCTAGAAATTCCAAAATTGGCACGAGCGTGCAAGACATGCAGCTGGTGGGTTCGGAAAAACGATTTTCGAAATATCGCTTGCACCATAGAGAAATAATCACCGAAAAACCAGATAATTAAATGGTTGCCATGGAAACACGTGCGTCAAGAATGAAAATAGATTTTTTTTTCATTCGATTAATAAATTAGCTGATTAAGTGTTCGATTCTGATTCTGATATGTAATAAAAACATTTGCTCCGCTCAACATTTGCAATTAGCAGCATGCATTTCATACCTAGTATTTAATATTATATTAGTTAGTACTGTAAGATACTAGTGTATGTAAATATGACTTATGAGCATCTTAGGAACTAGTTCTTAGCTATTGTCATGAACTCATGAGCATTTGGAAGCATAAGAAAATTCTGCAACATTAACTCTGCTCAATCAAACTGAACCGTACATGCTGTTCATTCATACACAAATTAATATATACTTACACAAACTGCTATGTAATACGATTCCTGTAGTCGTCATATTTATTATTGCTAAGCTAGACACGAATATACATTTTTTTGAGGAATATAATAATAATAAATCTTTTTGGACACACTTTTTTAATCTAGTTATAAATGTAGTGTTTTTTTGTAAGTTTTTTTTTATTTTTTTTTATTTTGTAAATTTTTTATATTTTACTTAAATGTTAGTTAATAATAAATTCATTTTAAGGACGTTATAAGTGTTTTTCTAGATAGAGTAAGCGACTGACTTATACGAGTGACTGACGCATAAGTAATTTTATGCTATTTTATTATTAAACTAGGCTATTTACAAACTACATTTTCGTTCTGATTTTTTGTTCCTTCTATTATTAAGGATATATACAATACACTACACGCTAAACACTATTAAGGGTTTAAGTACAGCCGCCTTGCTTTGAATGGAAATGGATTTCCTTCGAGCTGATTCTCTATATTATCTACCTACATATTTTACCCCTAACGAATGTAATCTCTCAATTAATTCCGAGTGTGTAACTAGGGTGGGCAATGGACGTAGGGGAGGCCACAGCCTTGGGCCACGGAATAAAAAAGTGGGTCAATAAATTCTTAAAACGGATGAATTTGATGGTATGACAGTGTATGATGATTTATAACTATCAAATCTCGTGGGTATCATTTTAATGTGCGTTTGAATGAAAAGAGAAGTCCACCAGTGACCACTGGTATAACAGTTTTCAAGGGTGGTAAACAAACTTGCTTTTTATTTAGAAATGGCCAAAAAAATCAGATACTCTTAACACGACATTTGGCGTTAATGGTTTTTAAGGTAAGTATGATTAATATTAGACCGGGTAGTCTCCATTGCGTGTTAGTATTTAAAATTTAAAAAAAATCTGAATGGCTAGATTTTGATTTAAACTTAATAATTATACAACAACGTAAAAGTCAGCAGCTAATTGTAAGGGGGCTCACTGTGAATTCAGTGTCCTATAAAGTCCAGTTTCATTCACATTTTGTTGACAATATCCTGTAGATTTACAACCCACCGTTAGATGTACATACTTATCGTTGATTGCAGTAAAGAGCCAATCAGCGTTCGCGATGGGTTGTGATGGTTAAAATTATTGAAACTTTGAGAACTTTAATAGCGTATTGTCACCTCAATGTGAATAAAAAGAAAGCGTAGATATACACAAAAGCATACAGTCAGCTGATGTCAGTACGTGTCATCAACAGCCGGCTGTATTTAGGAACTTTGATGGCAGTATTCATTAAAATAAACAAAAAGGAATTCCACTCTCTTTTAATCGCAAGTGTAGACTAACGATTAAAAGAAAAGGGAACCCACCACCAGCCCTCGGTTACCAACGCTGGACGACTGTCTGTGTAATCACAAGTCAAAAACTTTCGTCCAGAGTGGAAAACCAAACTCCCTGGTTTCCTTTTTGTCGATTTCTATACCAAACACGCTATTACATATCGAATCTGTAATGCCGGCCATACACGCTACGATTTACCGGAGACCAGGCCTAACTGTTTAACGATTTGTGCACGCAACCGGAATTGAATCGAAAATCAATACATTTATCCAGTTACCGCAAAATTATTACTGAATAAAAGCGTAAATCAGGAGCTAACTGTAAGCGGGCATACTGTGAGTTCAGTGTCCTATAAAGTCCAGTTTTATTCACATTTTGTTGACAACATCCTGTAGTTTTCATATATCGTTGAATGCAGTAAAAAGCCAATCAGCGTTCGCGATGCGTTGTGATGGTTAAAATTATTGAAACTTTGAGAACTTTAACAGCGTATTGTCACCTCAATGTGAATGAAAAGTTAACGTAGATATACAGAAAAGCAACAGTCAGCTGCTGTCAGTACGTGTCACTTGTTCTCAGTTGGGATGCGAACCTGCGTCTTTCCTTAACAATGCGAATATATTATCGACTAAACTACCGAGACAACGTTCAAGACCCTGATTTTTCTCTTATTCAATCTTGTTTTCTTTTATTTATTAATGACTAGTCGATGCCCGTGGCTTCACCCGCCTGAAATAGTTTTATAATTCCCAATTTCCGAAGGAACACCATTCTCGGGATAAAAAGTAGCCTATGTTACACCTATTACATCAGCTATCTGCCAGTGAAAGTCCCGTTAAATCACCTTGTTTAAGCACCGTGAGGCGATGGTTTGCTGAATTTGAAAGAGGTCGAGTTTCTTTACATGACGAATTTCGTGAAGGGCGGCCTTCAACTGCCGTCAACGAAAGTAATGTGGCTACTGTTAAGCGGTTCATTGAATAAAACCCGCGGATTACCTATGAGACAATTCGAGGACTATTGGGGATTGGTATGAGTCAAATCCAGAAAATTTTACACGAAGAATTGAAAGTTCGGAAACTTTGTTGTCGTTGGATCCCTCATGAACTGACAGCGGAGCAGAAGCGGGCTCGCGTGGAATGGTACTCACAGATGCTACTGAAGTGGTCCAGCCGTTTCAGAGTTAATTTAGTAGGTATGGTAATAATGTAAATAATAGTATGAATGAAAACCTAACATGTTGATATTAAAGAACAAAAACATTCGGTGGGTTTGACCCATTTTGTTTAAATAAGCCGTCTAAACGTTCATTGTCGGTTGCCCCGGGTACGCCCTTGGAACGACCTCCCCAGAGTGCGGTTTAACCCTAAATAGTTTATTTTATTTTATTTTATTTATTTATATAAAGCTTACAAGAAAAAATACATACATTTGAATTGCAACAATACGATGTAACATAAACTCCTTCGAGTTGTACCGTGCATTCGGGTCGTCAATCTTATTAATTCTAATGTAGGTATTCTGAGCACAATATTTTACATTAAGGACCTAATGAATATTATAATGGGAGGTAGAACAATATAGAGTTGGCCCATATCAGTGACGAGTGAGTCGACATGCGGCACTACACTGGGCGCAACCGCCGCCGCCACTTCGAGCAACAGCCACACATAGATGTAGGTACCATAGTACAGCGCATAGCTGTGACTATACAGGATGCTCCATAACTAAAAAGTCACATTTAGTAATTATTTATTTTAATTTACTAGAAAATATTTTTTGAGATTTCGTTTTAAATTTTTGTTGGTGATTTTATCTTTGAGGGACATAGGAAGTTGGTTTATTAAGTGGGGTACTATATTTTTAAAACTATTATATTTAACTATATAGCTAAATCTAATTGCTACTTGGCACGCGTACTAAAACTAGTTTATACCTATAAAAAAGATCTGATGAGCCCAAATGTATATACAACTTATATCTAAGCAATACGTAATAAAAAATTAATAATAAAATCCAGCATCATCTCAGATGTTTGACTTTCTAGTATTTTTTAAAAGCATATTAGCAGTCGCAAATACGATCTACTAGCGTTCCCGCGAACCCCGCCAGTTAAGCTGAAAGTGTTTGTGTCAGTAGTGGGTTCACGTCAGTCAAAACGCAAGTCCAACCCCTAAGCCACCAGACTACGGGCTCGTTTTAAGCTATTTGATCAAAAAGCTTGAAGTACTATAAAAATTTATATTGATAGGTATGTACACATATATATACGATTGTACAGGCTCACCTCCTTAACAGAAGGCCCAAACTGGTGAAATGTGGGTGTTATAAACGCCTCTGTGGGGATATAGATATGTTTACTGTCTTGAAGATACATGGTGGAACTTGCTACACATCTTACACAAAAACACATATACGTTACCACAGTTTTACTTCTTTAATATCTTTAGTATAAATCACAGTATCATTTCAGCCCATTCGACGCCTTCTGCTGGACATAAATGTCCCCCAAAGGGAAGGAATTCAGCCTACATATACCACACTGGCCGGAGGTGTTGGTATAGGGGTTTTATTTCGAGTGTTCCTTACTTGACATACTTCGATAAACATACTTTCTAAACACATACTAAATATACATAGGAAATACCGAAACTCCGAAACAAATATTTGTAGAACACACAAATATTTGATTTGACCCGGGAATCGAACCCGAGACTACGAGTCGCAAGCCGATTCACTACCGATCACGCCACCGAAGCAGTTCGTAGTTAAATCATATAATACCTACATATTAAATTCTGGTGTTTAACGAGATTGTGATGTTTTGGTGTCCTTTTTTAATATGTAATAAATAATAAATAAATATTTTTGTCAATTTTCGCATAACGTCATCTAGCCCAAACTAAGCTAATATAAGCTTGTGCTATAGGATCTAGACATAGGACAGATAAACATACTTCTATGTTTCTAAATACATACATATTATACATAGAAAACACACAAACTCCGAAAGAAATGTTGTGGATCACACAAATGTTTGATTCGACCCAGAATCGAACCTGGGACCTCAAGCAGTGATGATGCCGTGAGGCGAAACCGGTAAAAAATTTATAAAGTAAAACTGTCGAAAAGTATGTTATACGAGTATGTATATCATTATCCACCGAGCCTGTTCCGAACCCAGTTGGGGTCGGCTCTCTGCTTTGCGGCTGAACTTCCATATTTTCCGTGAAGCGACTGCCAATATTTTATCTTCGAAAATAACCCGATTTTATTACTTATTGCAATCTTATGATACTATCACATATAAATCCGATGAGAGCGTAATTACTAATATATTACATTTTATTATCATTTACTGATTTTTTTTACGATTTCGTTATTTTAATATTCAACTTAGTAACTATACTAGTATGTACCTAATTCTAGTAGCCTAATTATCTAATATTGAGTTTGTTTTTTCTAATCCAATGCGAATTTTATACTTGATTTCAATGTACAACTTACCTACTAAACCACCAAGATCTTAGAGGGGCCAGGTCAACTTAACTTGCAAATGGTGCACCTGCCTATCAACTGACGAGACTTTAGAAAGTTCCAGGTTAACAGCAATAGGATCGCCACCTATATGTGGTATCAATGTTTCTCTCTTTCTTTGGTATCAACAAAGTTACTGGCGAAACTTGAGCATATAATATGTCTCAGCTTACCCCTTCGTGACAGCAGGTTTGATTATATTGATGTATGTAGTACTATAATGTATATACTATAATATATATACTATAATATATATGCTATAAATATTATAAAGCTGAAGAGTTTGTTTGTTTGAACGCGCCAATCACAAGAACTACGGACAACAATTTTTTTTTTGTTTAATTATGTTGTCGATTTATCCGGCACGGCAATGAAAATGGAAAAGTTCAAAAAACTGTAAATAAAGTCGGAGGCGTCTACTAGTAATATTATAAAGGACGAACCATATAGCCGCCATATGGCACTTTTATGTTGGCTAGAACGTCGTCCGTTGATCGGCAGGTGCACCACTTGTAGCTGAGGATGGATTGGGTCTCTAACATCTTGGTGGCACCTTCCATAATGTTATACTAGTAGAAAAAAAATATAGGAAACAAAGTTAACATGATGATTAATGACCACCGACTATACCGATGGCTCCGGAGCGTAACGATCACTAAGGCCCTTTACGCCTATTAGCGCATTGGATTTACTTATTATTTTTATATTAGGAATATGGGCGTAAGGTCACTTAGGACTTTTTACGTAGACTGATAAAATATCGGGGCCTCAGTCCCGCAGCATGCGAACCTTATAGCCTGCTTCTGTAAGGACGGCGGGTGACTATCCCACCGTCCTCAGACTCCGATCTTGGAGGCAACCGGCACATTCTATGACGTATAAAGGCCGATGTGTAAAATATCTAAAGTAACCTATTAAAAATATATAAGTAATAACATGGTAAGTTAATACTTATTGCAAAATTTCATAATATATTTAATGATCTGGAAACTTAAAACGTCTCTCCTGTAAATTAGATTTTTGCAGTTTACGTAGGAGTCATCGATATTACACAACACTATCAAAGCAGTGAATGGCGATATTTACATGATATTAATATCTAGGGGTGTATTAAATACTTAAATTATAATATTGAGGTGAATATTGATGTGGCTTCCGAATAATAAATTGATACATATAACTATATTATTTATAATGAATACTAATGCCTACCGGGATATTTGTAATGATGCTGATGGTCAAAGCTTATTTCATACTGATATGGTCGTCTTGGATATCAAAATAGGACAGTATCAGCATAAAATAACGTTTATTTTCAATACATGCTTGATGTAAAACTTGTCAATAAAAACTGATAGTTCCTGGAAGGCATTATAATGAGTTTCTTAGCAGATGAAATTCATATAAATAAATAAATATACTAAAATGCTCAATGGTATTTGAATTGCACGTTCATAATGACTGACACTTAAAATATGATTCAGCGGTTAATACAACATACATAATGACAAGTAACTAAAAAATAAATAGTAAAATATATAACACGTTAGTAAAAAAAATATAAATATTTGAAACCACGTTGCTTCAATTGTTACAAAAGCAACGAGCTAAAGAAGAAGCATCCCAATAGGGTAGAAGCCCGTCAAGTCAAATCACCTTCTTTTTATAAAATGTCAAAACAGTAAGGGTTTTGAAAATTGTATGAAATAGAAGTCTATGACGTCACTTTTACTGTTTTTGTTGTTTACTGTCAAATCAGTAACAAATATTTCAATTAATGATCAAAAAGTAATTTAATTGAATGTAATTAATATTTGAATATTATATGTTTTGGAATTATCTCTTTAAAAATACATTACAATTATTTATTTTAGTCGTAGGCATCTATCTTCCCCTATTCGAGACGATTTCGAGTCCTCAAAACTCGCGCTCCTGTAACATATCTGCGCTTTTTAAATATAAATATTAATAAAATAAAATAATATACATATTTTTGGACTTTCTCACACAACGTCATCTAGCCCAAACTAAGCTATAAGCTTGTGCTATGGGATCTAGACAACTGATAAACATACTTATATATTTCTAAATACATACATAATATACATAGAAAGTATAATATAATTTATGATGATAATAATATGCGATGAAAAATCTATATTTAATACCTAATATTAAACATAACCTATATAATTATGTACACGGTTATGATCCTTAATAGAGAACGAAATCGCATCCTTAGCTACTGATACGAGTATTAATGTACAACTTAATTATAAAGTGGCTTAATTAATCATAGATTAATTAGGTAGGTACGTAGGTACTGTTTATTATTATTGTTTTTCTTGTTTTTTTTTATTTTACTTTGTTTTTTTTGTTTTTTTTGTTTTTTTGTTTTTTTTTTGTTTTTTTTACTGGGATTTAAAATAATTCAAAGGTACTATTATTACTCGAATATCACTACACTATATAACTGTTATAAAATGATGACATACTCAAAATTTACTGACGGGTTTTCATACCATTTTTATAATAAGAAAAATATTGTCACAAATATCTCTTAAAAATATCCAGTGTTTAATTTATTACTAAACAAAATTAACTATTAATTTTACAATATAGTTAGTGCTCAAAATTTTAACAAATGTAGAGGGTGATGATTGGTCTTTAAATATACAGAGTGTTAACGAATAATACAATAGATAAAACTTTACGATACCTTAAGAGACTGTACACAAAAAATGAGCTAAATATCTGCAATGGTTTTGGCAGTGGAGTATTTTTTGATGTTAAGTATTTTGGAACAACCTGTATATCACGTCCATACGTCATAGTGACATATACTATACGGGCTGTTTCCCATTCTAAACAGGTAAGTAAATTATCCCTAGAACTGGTGTTTAAAGTTGGTCGCCATTTATAAATTTTATTGTTTGTTACAAAATTTTACTTATTTTTGTTTAAAGTTTATTAATTTGAGATTATTTTTTGAATTCAATGACATTAGTTGTTTC
This sequence comes from Nudaria mundana, assembly GCA_963556515.1. Taxonomy (NCBI): domain Eukaryota; kingdom Metazoa; phylum Arthropoda; class Insecta; order Lepidoptera; family Erebidae; genus Nudaria; species Nudaria mundana. Next base: position 17,516,612 of record OY748306.1, on the reverse strand, counting down.
TTGTGAATACGTTAACCCCCTGTATATTTTTAAAACAGCACTATGTTAGCTACTTTTTACCTGTTCATGCTATGATAATGTATTTCACTTTATATGTACATTTATTATTAATAATATTTATTTAGTGTAGTATTTAACTGCTAATAAAAAAACCTTCGTTTTATACTAAAAATATCTATTTCTTAAGCAAAAATACTGATTGCGCAGCAAATAATTACGTCAAAGTATATTAATTTTAGCAGCAATTAAGTTCGTGACGCATAGCTATGTATAAAAAAATACTAACCTAACCTAATCTATCCAAGTCGGATTGCCTTAAGACTTTAGTAGGTTTCGCTGTACAATCAGTATATTTTGATACGCAAATGATATTTTTTGTACGTTAAATATCTTATTTTGACGCATTTGAAGAAAAAATACAATACACTATTGATTTATATTTTTGAACTATTTCTACTACTAGTATTGTTAAACAATTGTCTGAAAAAAAGTATTTGCTGTAAAATATGTTTATCTGATGCTTATAAATTGAGGGGCGATAAGTTTTTGCTGTGCATTTAAATTTTGGCCATTTTATTATTAGACTGTTTCGTTTTTAGGGTTCCGTAGTTCAAGTTTCGGAATCCTTATAGTTTCGTCATGTCCATCCGTCCGTCTGTCTTCAGCTTTCTGAACACGAAACTTTGCAACGATATGTGTATTTGCTACGTTGACAAAGTGCTACAATATTTTTTTTGGGGTACTTACACGTAACCAGAATTTGTAAATTTTTTTTCGTCTACCCCGGAATGTAAAGGTTTAGATAGAGATTTTAAAAACATAGAGAGGTTACTATTACCATTTTTTGATATAAGTATTAATTTGCGAGTGTGGTGGTAGTCCATGTAATGATTTTTTTAAGGAAAAATATAACGGATCCGATAACTCTGTTAATTCAGGAGTTATACAGGTTATTATGTGTGATTACGGAACCCTATTCGGTTTTTTATGTGTAATAATCATTAAAACTATTTAAATTTAAAATTCTTAGTTTTATTCGAGATTTTATATTTACAAAAAATCACGAGCCACTATCTGTGAGCCACTTTACTTACATACGATCTTTTACTACTAATATGTAATAATACTTTGATCCAATTGAACAACATTTTGTTTTATTTATATCGTATTATTATAATTTAAATATATACTATTTAAGCAAGTTAAGTTATAAGTGTACAAAGGGTTATAAGTGTAACCTAATTATGTATCTGCCTAACCTAATTATGTATCTGCCTAACCTAATTATGTATCTGCCCCGAACGCATAAACCGGCTTTTGTTTTATTTTTTTTTGTTATAAACGATATGACCGAGGTAGTTCTTAGCTATACTTTTTAGTTGATGTAGTTGCACTCACAGGTCTACAGAGTGCTTCATACACTCTATGCGGTTAAACAGCATAGTCCGTATGAAGCCTTTTTTTTTTTAATTCCGCGACCTACGGCCGCGGCCACTCTAACGTCCGTTGCCGGGCGTCTCTGGTTACAAACAGGTATTTCCAGTGGACAAACAGGTATTTCCAGTGGGCGCGTATGAAGCCTTACCTAACCTCGTCTTAATCGAATAACTATTTTGTTTTTTTTTTATATTTCCCTCTTAACATCCACTGCCAGGTGTCCCGGGTACGCCCTCGTAAGAATAACCCCAGGGCGCTTCTTCCTACGATGCTCAGCTAGATGTCAAATGAAATGCAGTGGAATTAAAGTGGGTTAATCAAATAACCTAATTCGGTATATGTAGGTATATACAAAATTTTAGTGTTGTATTTGTCCAACAAAATTCCTATCTCTATTGAACACGATTTCTTAAAAATATCACTTGGTGATGATAAAACATTGATTAAATCAATAATTTATTATTTCAATATTCGCAGGAAAATGATTATATCACTGTATGCTGTTATGTGGTGTACAACTTATTTACTAACTTACAAATTTAATATTTATTTTTTTATATTTTATCGTTTTTTATGTGACTATCCTTGGAAAAACGAAAATAAATATGAGTTTTTGTCACTTTACTTCGAGAAACTTTTTTGTATTTTTTATATAAAATCTTACTTAAACGTATCGCTTTGGAGATACTAAATAATTATAATTTAACCTACCACTTTGGAGACGTAGAAATTGTGACTGTATGTTATTTACTTAAAATAGGCAACGAGACTTGTACCGCCTTTAAAGACTGTAACTATAATTAATACTTAAATACTTTACTTTACTTTTATTTTATAAACGGATTTACTTTTTTTATTAACATATTACATCGCGAGTTTTATTGTCTTTAAGATTGAAGTTTCGAAACCTTTACAGGGTTCGGGGTCGCAGGGAGACTGAGGTGACATTTGTTTATAATTGTCATGTAAACTCTCTCAATTCTAATATTATATTAAGTAATTATTTTTGAGGTCATCTAGCCCAGACTAAGCTATAGGTTTGTGCTATGGGATCTAGACAACTGATAAACATACTTATATATTTCTAAATAGATACTATACATATACTTCTAAATACATACTATATAAATACTAATACATACAAAACACCCAAACTCCGAAAAAAACATTTGTGGATCACACAAATATTTGATTCGACCCGAGAATCGAACCCGTGACTCCGCAGTCGAAAGCCGATGAACTACCGACCCCGCCACCGAAGCATTCGTTCCTGCTGAAGCAGGTGGCGCTATTTTGTGTCTTGGGATCTTATGTATGGTTGACCAGGTATACTTTTGTCTAGGACAGGGTCTCATGCAGGTGATACTTGCTAACCATCTTCTCTCTTGAAATTCGGATGTTTTTCGAATCTCAATAGCTTCCCTTAGTATCTTGCTATGCGCGATGTAATCCGTAAAAAAGTATTTTGTTTTTGTAATAACTAGTCGCGTACACAACATTAAATTTAAGGTTATTAATTTTTTTTTTATTATCATGACAAACAAAAATTGCTATGTATGGGAATTGCCCATACATAGCTAGTATATTTTTTCTTTTCTTTTCGCCAAAGGTGAAACATAAAGCATAATGTTAGAGGACTGTACGAGATATCAACCGTCAAAAGAACTAAGAACCGAACCAAGTTAGAGAGTGTTTAATAAATTGCTATTGTTGTTTAATCAGGCGGTATTTTTGTTAAAAGCAGGTATTTTACGTTGGACATATTATTTTTTCCTGTATTAACGCCTGACAAAATATACTAGCAATACTACTACTGGCTTTCCGCGTGTAACTTCGTTCGGTTACGGTTAATGGACCTAATTCTTTTTGCTATTGATTTCTCATATTGTCCTCTCTATCATATCACCCAGGTTTAATTTCTGGCGAAAGGAAAAACATAATTTATACCAATATTGGTCATTGGCCTTTATAATTAATACCTTATATTTATTTTACACTGTACTGTACACACTACGGTTTATTAAATGGATTGCACAAATTATTATTTTCATCGTTTCAATATGTACAGGTCTTAGAATCTTATAAACTTTCATAATATTTACAGGTCTTTAGGATCTATATAGAGATATCTCTGAATCGAAACTTATTCCAATCGGGATTAATGTCCGGATGATGAGACCTAATGCAATGTAATTTTAGGCAATAAGAAAAGTGTGACCGTGAGATTTCCAGGTTTTATTTTCACTACTGCAACTGCAAATCTGGCAGCAAATGTACATGTAGAAACAATCTTGACCTAAATTTTAATCTTGACTTTCATTTCGTTTATTTGTAACCAAGATGATTTATATCTATTTTAAATTTTCGATGACAATTCAAAGAATAAACTTGTATTCATTGTTCAGCGCTGAGAACTGTTATAGCACGATTCGGGATTTTTTATGTAAATAATAGTCCGAAACGTCCAGGACTTTAATTGGCTGTGCCATAGCGGCTGGCACGTAAGATTTTGTTGCCCTTCATCAACATTTCATCGCAAGGCCACGGGGTTTTTTTTCAAATTTACAATGTAGCTGCTACTTTTTTTAAATGTATTCGGCCATTTTGGACATCTCTACGACGATACAATGTAATTCAGCGCCATCTAGCGAAAAAATCTTAACCACTTAAAATACATGCTAACAAAAAATACTTGTACACTGTTTCACTTTTATTTCACTTACAGAATTTAACCTGACCGGTTTTGCTTTATAGCATTATCAAAGGTTGTTGTCCACTTTACATATATTTATTAAACAAGCATTTTACTACACTGTCTACATTTCTTCAAGCCATTGTTGAATTTATTTGACACAGTTCACAAACCGGTCAGGTTAAATCCTGTAAATTAAATAAAAGTAAAACGGTGTACAAGTGTTTTTAGCATGTATTTTAAGTAGTTAAGATTTTTTTCACTAGATGGCGCTGAATTACATTGTATCGTCGTAGAGATAATACTAATGTTATATTTAAATTTGTGGGAATATAACTTTAAAAAAAAGTGGTCTAGTGGTAACCGACAATGTTAACACATTGCAAAGGTTAAGCAACATCGACTCAGGCCGGTCTTAGGATGGGTGACCATTTCTTAAGACAGATCCCTCCGTGCCTCGGAGAGCACGTGAAGCCGTCGGTCCCGGTTGTCATACTAACATCTATGGCAGTCGTTAGGGGTAGTTGGGAGCCCTAAATCAAAAATCCTCGCGGTCTAACTACAGAACTTCGATATCGCCCATGGGTTGTGAAGGTCAGATGGCAGTCGCTTCACGGGAAATATCGAAGTTCAGTCACAGTTAGACTGGAAAGCCGACCACAACTGAGTTGGGAAAAGGCTCGGTGATGATAAGTTAGGTCCATTTTGCACGCATGCTTCAAATCTGTAAGTTTCGGTGAGTCTGCTACATAAGAGACAGACGAGATCGCTAGTAGCGACAAGGCTGCCGTTTATACGGTTCTTAAGTGATGTCATTTATTTCTATGATTTATTGTTATGAGATGTTGTATCGCTTTTTTTGTTGGAATATTGTATTTGAATTTCTTACAAAAATTAGGCGAATGGTACCTGAATTACAGATATATAGGCCAATGATAGGAAACCACGGTATAGCAGGGTTACATATTTACGTATTTTTTTAACTTCAATACATATGTTAAGTAAAACTTGTAGATCACACAGTGAGTTATATTAATTCTATTAACAAATAAAAATACATATCTGCTACCGTAAGATCCCGTTTTCAGTTACAACGTGCTGCAACTAGTAAGAACGTGTGTTAACTAGTAAGAACGGTTTTTTTCTTTTAAAAAAAAAGATATGAAAAAATTACAGTCTAATTCAGACACTTCTCCATTTTTTGTGGTCGCTTAAAAAACGGGATCTTACGGTAACATAGGTAATATCCAAGTGATGAGTATCGTCTGCCTTATCCATACGCACTAACTTGTAGCAGTTATATGAAGTAGAAGCAGTGCGGCTGCAGCTCCAGCTGCGCCATCTTGGCGAGCAGGCGGTGCAGGCGACGCTGGCGCGGGGCGGGCGCGGCCGGACGTGTCGCCGAGCCGCCCAGCGCGCGCACCTGCGCCAGGCGGGTGGCCACGTGGCGAGGCATCTGGACATAACACATTTATTGAGCTCCCATGGAGCAGGTTAAATGTTAAATGTTCGTTTCTCAGCAACCTCTAGACCGATAATTAAAATTGTTTCTAATAGCTGATTTCAATTAAGGTCGTGACGAAGCTCATATATTCAATTTAAATACAAAAAATAAAAACACCGCTCAATACGAAGCCGCGCACTGTTTACAACAGCGTAGCTTTACCTAGTTATACTTATATTTAAACGGAGACGAAAAAAAAGCCGGTTAAGTGCGAGTCGGAATCGTGCACGAAGGGTTCCAAAACATTATCTAGGAGAAACGATGGGGTAAGATGTTGATTTTTTATTTATTTATATAATTGCACTAATTTCGCTAAATAGAAGACTTTATAAACGTCGACATATGTCACACACCTACTCACGAGGCATTCTCAAGACTGTCTCAACGAGAACAGCCGCTGTTCTCGTTGAGACAGTCAGTAATTTTATCATGGACTTTCGCCAGGTAACGCCTGATTCCATTCAATATTATCTAGGAGCTCATCTGTGAACATTGCAAATTTCTAACTATCACATCATGGTGACATAATTCATAATTCATAATATTTATTTGCAATAAATGGGGTGGTACATAATAATGGTATTACATAAGTTTTAGGTAAGTACTTAATTATGTTAACAATCGTCGGTTTTTCGATTTACATACATTTGCATGAAATATTAAAATATTCTTTTTATTTTCTTATATATTTTTTTTATATTGTATATATATATTTTTTTATATTTGAGGCGATACAAAGTTCGCTGTGATAACTAGTACTTTAATACTTGAATATTCACTAGTTTATAATTTTATTTTATATCTAAACAAATTCGATTCAGCAAGATACAGATTACTAACATTTAACCATTCAGGAAATCATTCATTGAATAAAATACCTTATCGACTAGCCACTCCTTTAGAGCTGCAAGACATTTGTTTGTTGGCAGTGTTTTAATATGTTCAGGGACCTTATTGAATATGTTCACACACATTATGTAACTGTTTTTTTTTTGCATTCGGGTCGTTCTGGATATAACGCCCAATACCAGTCTATTTGGATTTCTAATATACAGACAAACGGACAGACGGACAGCGAAGTCTAAAAAGGCTAAGTCTTGTTAAACTTTTTAAACATAGCTCGATACATGGCCATGACACCACCGCAACAGGTAAATACTATACTCTATTTCAGGTAGGATGGCTCCGGTGTTGTTTAGTATTTGTCGTAATACTGCGGCTACAGAAATCAGTTCTAGGCATGGAAATGATTGCTACTGTAAAATATTATCAATTACTGAATATCTATGTACAGTCACTGTGATTTCGCCAGTGATTAATTACTGCTTATGATGTGACGGGCATAGATAACTAAAGCATATTGTAGGTAACGTCAAATACCAAGGTCGTGTTCGGGAAACTTATCAGAGGCTTCAAATGTTTCGATGACGTCATATTTCAAGCCTAGCCTAGTAGTGCGCTACTAACGCAAAAGCGCGCTCCCCGAACATAAGGCAAAGGAACGTCACCGGACTCTTCCTATGTGAAAAACACAATAATTGCAATTTCGTCGGTCTTCGTAGCTTAGTGGTCAAAAGTATTATCCTTGTAAGAGAAAACTAGCTCAAAATCCGTCTGAGCTAGTTTTAGCGGATATAGAAAACAATGATTTTAAAAAATATTTATTTATCTGTTTTGAAAAAAACAAACTTACATTGAATAGCGGCGAATGCAGTATCGGCGTCCAGAGCGGCAGTAACTTGTTCAGTACAGTCGAGTTGCACTCCAGCAAAGATTCCAGCATGCTCAGGAAGTGAAGGTTTACCGTCTCCGCCAACTGGAAACCAGAAATGGCCAGTTAAAATATAAGATCGTTAAAGGGATGCTGTTGGATAATTGATATTCTTGGGAGAAAATATAAGATCGTTAAGGGGATGCTGGTGGATAATTGAGATTTTTGGGAGAAAATCAAGAAAACCGGCCAAGTTCGAGTCGGACTCGGCAAAAACATCATGTTTGTTGTATGGGAGCGCCCTTAAATATTGACTATATTCTGTTTTTAAGTACTTTTTGTTATAGAGGCAACAGAAATACGCATCTACAAAAAAAAAACAATTTTATAACTATTACGGTTCATGAGGGGTAGGGTTCTCGTTTTACTTTTTGGGTACGGAACCCTAAAAACCTTAAAGTTGAATGAATAGTTAAATAAGACTGAATCAATACAGAGCTCACAACTGGTCTCTTTGCAGTAGACTGCAAAGAGACCAGTTGTGAGCAGTTGTGAGACTAAGTCTGTCAGTTAGCAGAAGAATCCTCTTAGAGAGATATCTATTCAGATTGGTGGGTTTGAACGACAATTGCCTTTCCTTCGATATCAGTTAATTAAGCGCTGTATGTGACACAACTCCACCACCGCTACTCGACCTACCCCCCGCACCTCGACGCAGTTTTGCAGTCTGCCCCTCAGAAAGTCTTCCTTACCCCAAAATATAAAGTTTCTCACCACTTTAGACTGCACGGTGACCTGCAGTATACTGGGCACCAGCTTGCACCAGAAGTCCAGCAGGATGCAGACCGTGGTGTAGTGGCTCTCGCTGGACGGGAGCGCCGCCGCCGCCAGCTCCTCGAGGTACAGCGTCCACAGCTGGCAGAGGACGAACGCGTGGAGCAGAGCGTTGAGACGCTGGGCCGCCGGCTTTGTTTGCTCCACGTACGACGACATTATAGTCTAGGAAATAACATGGAGAATGTAAAAAAATAACAAAGCGATAAGTTCTGGATGTAAATGGGTACAATGCGGAAATAAAGAGAGACACAAATTAAGTAGGTTTCGTCCTGTTCAAATAGTAATTTACATGTTCTACTATGTTAATTTGTAACTCAGAGAATCACAGCTTGACGTATTATGCTCGTGCGCAGAAAAATATTCAAATTCAACTCGATATAAAATTCATTATTATAACGATATGGGCGACGATCAATTTGTTTTTCATGATTTTATAGTCACGAAACATAGAAATTGGTTACATCTCGACAGTACACTATTTTAACTTATCCAAATCATGGAGGTGTTATGGAAAAAAATACCCTATAGCACAAAGACCAAGAGGACAAGCCAACAGGTAAAATTCAATTTTAATACAACGTGATGAGTTCCAAAATAGAATAAAAGACAACGAAGTGACGATAGGGTGCAACGTGCCAGTGTTGAACCTGGAGGTTGGGATCTCTACAGTAATAAAAACAAAGTGAAAAATATTTTGTACATTCGCTGTAAAACAATTGTTAGAACATTTTATTATTTTTGTTTTGATTTTTGTGTTGATTGTAAGGATTAGAAAAAAAGCCCAATAAGGTAAACAGTCCTAAATCCAAAAATTTGAGAGCTAGGGACAATTCAATAAAAAAACAACAAATCATCTATCCTGTAGGCGCCTCAAATTTTCAGTTCATAATTTTCTGTCTGAGGTTGGCGAGGCTAGCGTTCACCAGTCGTTGCCTTCAGGTGTATTTTGAACCATCTGGGAAAGTTATAAGTGGGTCCGGATCTTCCAGGAGTTGAGACTATTCTTTTGTAAAATCTTGTTCAAAATAAAAAATCTGAAACAGTCTTTCAAGATTTTCGCTTGCAAAGTTGCAAGAGTTTGTAACTTTAGCAGTCCTTAAATTTTCTCAAAATCTACATGCCATTCCGAATGAAATTACTCCGCAATCATATTTATCTGAGAATTAGAAAAAATGTTGACCTAAAAACACTTGTGAATCAGACTGTTTTACTAAAAAATACTATTTTTTTTGACAAAACTTGGCAATAAATTAGGCCTGAAATTAGGAAAACAAGTAGATCACATATTTAAATGTGTTTGTATTAAACAATAATACGTCCAGGCCAAGTTTTTGACAGTAAACGACCAAGTTATTACTTTCTGTTACGTTTAGTTATCTTCGAAATTGTCACGTCTTGTGAAATTAAATACTCTTCCAGACATTACTATTCCAAAAAACGCAAAAAAGAAAACAGTTTCGATCTCCGAAATAGATAAAAAAGGACCAAAACTCTCACATGGAGACAAAATCCATGAACATTAGAAATGTCACTTTTAAAACTCACACAAAACTTTCAATATACCACCAAATTTCCCAAATTTAAAGTAAATCAATGAAAACTGCATAAATATTTCTGAAAATATGGTACAAATAAAAAATTTAATACAAAAATCAAAGCACGTACCGACGTACGCGCGCCTGTTGGTAATGGCGGGCGACAACGAAATGGACGAACGACAAACGCTTTTATAGTATACTTGTGGAGTAAGAAAGAGACAAAAAATCGGACACTGATGGGGTGAGAAAGAGTTAAACAATAGGAGTTTGGCCTTCATCTTATTATTCCTGAACTTAATATTAAATATTTCGGTTTGATCGTATTGAAAAAAAAAGGTTTACCTACTCGGGTACAAAGAGTCCCGTAATTTTCCGTACTGCGTGGTTCCTTTTATAATGGACCTATAATGAGATATGCCAAGCAAATATCTGTCTGTATGTATGTATGTATGTTTGTACTATTTCTTGCGTTTGTGTGCGAAACTCAATTTTGTGATCATTTACAATTTTCGGCAGTAAAAACTGATTCTCTGATCTACATATAATCAGGTATTTTTTGTTACTAAATCTGGTTATATCAACGCGACCAAGTTCCCGCACCACCCATCTCATGAGCTGCCGAGAAGTATATCTCCTACCAGAGTTTACCTGATTTTTGCCATGTTTGGACCTTCACTGCGACTAGCCCAGAGGTCCGACAGCAACCAAACTTTATATTCATGCTAGATATAATGCCAAACCCCTGATAAAATCAGCTTCCTACCCCCAGCGGTTGCTGAGATACAGGTACCCCGAAAGTGCACTTTTTCCAGAAATCATGGACTGACTGACTGACTCACTGACTGATCCATACAAATTCTAACCCACTTCCAGATGTGCTGGAATGCTGAAATTTGGAATGTAGGTCCCCATTTATGCCCAAACCAACAGGAAAAATCGAAAAACTTGAAAAAGTTACTTAACAAATTAGCAATAAATTAACAAAGTTCCCCATGCAAAAATGCACTTAGTATCAAAAAGGTGTGATATCCAAGGCCAAAATACTCCGTATGAAGGCTGACCAAGTTCCCCTGGCCCATTAAAGTTATGATATGGAGATGTGTCAAGTTCCACGAAATTCGGGACATCATAGAACTTGGTGCCTGGATATTTAAATATAAGCCTTTTATAAATAAATAAATTGTCTTTGGAGCAATATGATTTGGAGCAATATATGGTAAAACCAGGGGCATGAGCTACTTATAAATATAGGTACTTCCTCTTCAATAACATACGAGAACATTCGAGAAAAAAATTATGCAGTGAACCAGAAAAACATTTATGAAATATGTAAAAAAATATCTATTTTGTATTTGGGACACATAATTTGAAATTTTACCTAAACCGTAAAATAATTCAGTCTAGACGGTTCTTTTTGACGCACTAAACATATTATCATATTTATAAAGGTAATACAAAGCGAGCAGTTGTGAAAAAATTCATTAAGGTGTCTGAAAATCAAAAAATTCCAATAGATTCTTCCTTAATTTTTTGACCGCTTTACAATGCAAGAGCCCTACGGAGTTCTTACAAAAACCGGCCAAGTGCGTGTCGGGCCACGCATAGAATAGGGTTCCGTAGTCACCCATATCAACCTCTAAAACTCCTGAACTAACAGAGACATCTAATCCGCTATAGTTTTCCTTCAAAGTTCAGTACATGGACTACCATCGTGAATTTTTTCAGGTTCTTCACGCCAGCCGTTTATATTTTAGAGGGGGGCGGGGAGTGGGACGCCCTGTTTTCGCAAAAACATGCTCTTCAAAGCTAAATATCTAGCAAACGGATACTTAAATAAAAAAAAACATCTTAGCAACCTATCTAATGATATCCCACACTTCGGGGTAAACGCAAGAAAAAGAACGAAGCGTGCAGGGGAGGTACCCCAAAAAATATTTTATCATAATTTTCTTTTAGCACTTTGTCAAAGTAGTAAATCCATGAAAAGTTTCATGCTTCTAGCTCTTCTAGGAAAGCCGAAGACAGGCGGACGAACGGATATGACGAAACTATAAGGAGTTCCGAAACTGGAACTACAGAACCCTAACAATTAACCTTTTTTATTGATTTGCAGGGAAACTTAGCTCTGCGGCTTTTGCTATTAGTAAAGTCAGACAGCTCACGGATGTAGAAACTGCCAGGCTGGTTTATTTTAGCTATTTTCACAGTATCATGTCATATGGAATTTTACTGTGGGGTAAAGCAGCTGATATAGAGATAATTTTTATACTCCAAAAGCGAGCTATACTTGCGATTTATAAACGGAATGCACGAGTTTCTCATAGAGAAAGATTTAAAGAAATAGGCATTTTAACAGTTGCATCACAATATATATATATATATATATATATATATATGCGAATATTATGTTCGTTAAACAGAATATACATTCATACAGTATGAACAGTGACATACATGCAATAAATACTAGAAATAAGCATAAATTGGTTGGGACGTATTATCGTTTACAGAAGGTTCATGACTCCTTTGCAGGATTTGGTGTGCGTTTTTATAACAAAATTCCTCTAAACATTATGAACCTTCCTTTGAATAAATTCAAAGTGGCTGTTAAGACACACCTCCTAAAAAAGGCATATTATACTATTGTTACGAGCCGGGGTTCTACGGAATGGAAAATGCCGATCAAACTACCACAAAACACTTTATTTATTACACCACTAATTTACACTTCACTATAAAGCTTCACTAAACACTTTTAATCGCACTTGAACTCGCAGGTATAACTCGTATTATCGCTCTGGAAATACTGATGATCCGCCACCGAAGTGCTCCGCCTTTATAGTGCGGTCATTACTCTAGATTACTCTGGAATTTTCACGGAAGAAATATCGCGAACATTCCACACCTTCGAGATGCTTCTAGATAACACGTTACATAGAAGTACCTTGACAGAACATTCCCGAAAGACGTTACGTAGTAGTACTGCGATTTGCTACTAGATGGCGCCGAGTTTGGTAGTCTTATTACTCGCTACGAGATGGCGTTACACTGCCCCCTCCTAAGACATGCTCGTCCCGAGCATTGTCAGGCCCATAATATCGCGCCAATCGATCCACATGAACTATCTTTGGCGCACTTCTTGGACTCTTCCGTATTCGGTAAGTGACATCGTTAATCTTGGTCACAACTCGGTATGGTCCATCCCATTTAGCTTGCAGCTTAGGAGACTTCCCTTTACTGCGGACTGGGTTATGTAACCACACTAACGAACCTTCATCGAAGCTCTTATTGTTTGTCTTTCGGTCGTAACGGGTCTTCATCTTTTCAGACATTTGTTGACCTGATTGTCTGACATGCTCATAAATGTCATTCATCCTGCTGCGCAAGTCATTCGCATAATCAGTGATATTGCGTGGAGCGTCAGGTGGTATACCGGTTAATAAGTCGGCAGGCAACCGTAATTCTCTTCCAAAGTTCGCATAAGCTGGTGTCACTGACGTGCTTTCGTGAACCGCAATTCGGTAAGACAAAAGAAACGGTTGGATGTGCTTGTCCCAATCTTTTTGCCTGCTTTCCACAACTTTTGCCAGATATCTCTCCAATGTCTGATTAAATCGCTCCACCATTCCATCTGACTGCGGGTGGTAAGAGGTCGTTCTGGTTTTGTGAGTACCCATGACCCGACACATTTCCTGGAACACCTGAGATTCAAAATTTCTTCCTTGATCGCTATGGATTTCTAGAGGCACCCCGAAACGACAGAAGACTTCGTGAACTAATTTATCTGCGACCGTAGTAGCTTCTTGATTAGGTATAGCGAAGACTTCTGGCCACTTCGTGAAATAATCCATCACAACCATGAAGTACTTGTTTCCGCTTTCACTTTCAGGAAACGGTCCCGCAACATCTAGGGCTATCCTTTCCCATGGTGCCCCAACGTTATACAGTTTCAGTGCACCTCTGCTCCGTGTATGAGGTCCTTTCACAGCAGCACAACTCGTACATTTGCAACACCAGTCCTCAACGTCGTCGCGACAGTGGATCCAGTAAAACCGCTCACGTATCTTCAACAGAGTCCTTTTTACTCCCATATGGCCCCCTGAACATCCATTATGGTAGAGCTGTAGCACATCTGGGACCTTAACTTTAGGGACGACCATTTGCAAATGACAGCTGTCTCCTCGAGCATTTTCCCATTTGCGGCACAAGACTCCATCCTGAATAACTAAACTGTTCCATTGCGCCCAATAACTTTTTGTGATTGAACTCATTGAAGCGACGTCACTCCACATGGGTTTAGGAGCACTTGCTTTAATCCACTCAAATATTGGCTTGATCTCTGCGTCGTCCTGTTGAGCATGTTGTAGGATTTCTTTCCATTCGTCGCTCAGATCCGTTTTGAGCATCTTCACAGGTATGGCTTCCTTTATCTCCTGTTTGGCAAAGTGCTTACGGTCTTCAGGGCAAGGTCTTCTTGACAATGCGTCTGCGTTGCCATGGGATCTCCCATCCTGGGTTTGTGAGATCGAAACCTTTGGGGCTCTTCTAACATCAGCCGGCACCCGCCACGCAGTCCTGGCTATTGTTCGTTTTCCCTGCTGTTGCTGGGCGGTGACGTTAGTCACCCTATCTCCTTGGGAACGACTTCCTGCTCTTTCTGCAGTCCGCTTTGGGCAACTGGATCGAAGGTGGCCCCTCTCACCACATGTGTAGCACCTAGGGCTATACCTCGTGAAACGGTCCCGAGCCGGTGATGCTACAACTTCCCTGACGCGGTGAGATCGATGATCCCTCCGTACGGCTTCGACCTCCAAAGCATGAGCCAAGGCGTCTTTGAGAGTCTCATGGTGCCCGAGTCTCACTGCAGCCCTGACTTCCAGGTCGTGGATGCCGTCGATGAATGCTTGCACCAGATTCCCGTTGATGAGCGCAGGTACCGACTGGTATGCTTTCCGTACCAGCTTCTCTACTTCCAGGGCCCACTGTTGCAAGTTTTCACCAGTGCGCTGGACACGATCCTTCAACTGCGCACGATACACGTGTTCCAGGTGAGCGTCACCGTATCTGGCTTCCAAGGCTTCTAGTAGCTGCTCGTAGGATACATTGTCTCCGAGAGCTTCTAGGATGGTTAACGCCTTGTCTCGCAGACCCAATGTAAGCGCAGTCATGGCCTGGGCTTTGCTCCACCCGTTTGCCTTCTTAAAGGCTTCAAAATGCTTTTTATAGGCTGACCATGAAGATGTCCCATCGAATGGCGGTACTTTAAATCCACGCGCTGAAGGTACGGCAGGTAAGGAAGTCGCAATCCCATCTCCAGCTTTCAGATTTCCCAGCTCTTTCCTCACATCTGTAATCTGGTTTTTTACATCTTCAATCCGAGTTTCGGCTTCCGTGATGCGGTTCTCAACATGATGAACTTGATCCTTCATCACATTCATCTCCTTGCCAAAAGTCGCTCGAAGATCTTTCATGAGGAGCGTCTGTTCCTCCTGGCGGCGTGCCTGCTCCTCCTTGTCACGCAGCAGCTGTTCTTCCAACCGGCGGGCCTGCTCCTCCTGGCGGCGTGCCTGCTCCTCCTGGCGGCGTGCCTGCTCCTCCTTGTCACGCAGTAGCTGTTCTTCCAACCGGCGGGCCTGCTCCTCCTGGGGGCGTGCCTGCTCCTCCTGGCGGCGTGCCTGCTCCTCATTGTCCCGCAGCAGCTGTTCTTCCAACCGGCGGGCTTGCTCCTCCTGGTGGCGGGCCTGCTCCTCCTGGCGACGGGCTTGCTCCTCCTGGCGACGGGCTTGCTCCTCCTGGTGGCGGGCCTGCTCCTCCTGGCGACGGGCATGCTCCTGTAGCATCGCCATCAGCGCAGCAAAGTCTGGAGGTGCTGGCGCTGGAGATACCGTGGGCGGGCCTGCTTCCACCGTTGGCTGCTCCTGACCACCCAACCTCTCCGGCGTATTACCTCCGAAGCGCCTGCTGTCCAACTCCTGCTGGCGCTGACCCCTGGTACGGACGCCCTCTGTGTCTTCTTTCGGTAACACCGGCATTGTCCAAATCCCCAATTCTGACACCAATTGTTACGAGCCGGGGTTCTACGGAATGGAAAATGCCGATCAAACTACCACAAAACACTTTATTTATTACACCACTAATTTACACTTCACTATAAAGCTTCACTAAACACTTTTAATCGCACTTGAACTCGCAGGTATAACTCGTATTATCGCTCTGGAAATACTGATGATCCGCCACCGAAGTGCTCCGCCTTTATAGTGCGGTCATTACTCTAGATTACTCTGGAATTTTCACGGAAGAAATATCGCGAACATTCCACACCTTCGAGATGCTTCTAGATAACACGTTACATAGAAGTACCTTGACAGAACATTCCCGAAAGACGTTACGTAGTAGTACTGCGATTTGCTACTAGATGGCGCCGAGTTTGGTAGTCTTATTACTCGCTACGAGATGGCGTTACACTATTAAAGATTATCTAAACGATACAGAGAAATGGCAATGAGTTGTTTGCTAATCACTCGAGCTACATAGGGGCTACTTCTGTTTGAAATGTTGTTTTATTGCTGAAACTCACTTATTATTGTTAAATTATTATTATTATGATATTGTTAGGTATGGGTACTTTGAGATTATGTGGCACCTTTAACTAGTATTTGACTTTTGTTGTGAATAACAGACATCCATAATTTTTAAGTTCACTTGGTCCACACATGGTCACGTACTGCCCTTGCCCTCTTTTTATTGTTGTAACAGAATCATTGTATTTACTGGCGAATAAAAAGAGTGGCCGTGAATTTTTCTTGCCAGGTTCTTTCCTCACAGGCTCTACCTATTGCCTTGCGAATCTGGCGGTAAATGTAAATGTAGAAGCATTTTCTTTTTTTGACGTTCATAAGTGTTACTTTGTGACCTACATGAATAAAGATATTTTGATTTTGATTTGATTTGAGCTAAGAGACTGACGAAAGACAACAAAATGGAACTGCCAGCTTAACATAGATTATGTTTATTTCTAGAAGAAAATAACACAAGTGCTAAGTTAGGATAAACAGTTATCATCATCCACTGAGCCTTATCTCAACCCTGTTGAGCTCAGCTTTCCAGTCTAACTGCGATGTTCCTTATCCATTGGTGATATAGAAGTTCTTTAGTTAGACCAGTCGGATTTTTAGGGCTCCAACTACCTGTAACGACTGCCATAGATGTTTGTATGACAACCAGGACCGACGCGACAACTCGCTCTCCGAGGGGAACCGATCACTTTATCGAAATGTTTTTGGTCGAATTTTATTTTACAAACTATTGACCGACGAAAAAACGATTTGCTATATGCATTATTTGACATATTTTTAGATTATCGAAGTATCAAGTGCAATCATTTGACCGAACTATTTTTCACCGATTTACAAAATAACTTTTTGCTACTGCCTCTTTTAAACTTTTTTCGTTTGCCAAATGTTTTACCTCGCATTTTTTCACAGCAAGTTTTAGAGCTTTAAAGAGTAAGTCGATCACTGTGCATAGTACCCCGATTCAGAGCAACCCTTCTTGGATAGGTTAGGTTGCCTCCCCACTATCTCCACCTTCCCCTACTATAAGTATATAGATAGTGGTCGTCACCTGTATGTAGTCGGTGATGTGACACGTGGCGTCCTGCGGCACGGGCTGCGGCGGCGCGTGCTGGCCGCCCCCCCCTCCCCCCCCACGTCTCCCGCGCCAGTTGCACAGCGCGCCCAGCACTAGCCACGACACGAGCCGCACGCGAGACACGCACTCGCACACCTCGCGGGAACTGGATACAAATTGGATTAACGATATTAACCAAGGAAATAAACAACCAGGCTTAGAAATTTGGAAAAACCTTTCTTAGCTGATGCCTACGTCATACAAAGATCCCACCCCCAAAGTTTCAAGTTTCTACGATCAGCAGTTTAGGCTGGACGTTGATCCGTCAGTCATAAACCGGAAAGTGAGCAAACTCAGAACGAAAAAAAGAGGAACTAATAGCTGTAGCTTTGTAATTTGGTACAATTTCAAAATTCTACCCCTAAAGGAATGAAAAAGGAGAAGGCAAAGTGATTTCTCAGAAACGACTGCACCGATTTGAACAATTCTTTTACCTTTATAAAATTACTATGCTAGATTGTAATTTAAACTATATAACATCACGCTACAACCAATAGAAGAGCGGCAGAATTGCGTGTAAAATCTACAACAAAAAAAAATAGAAAGAGCGAAGAAAAAGTGTAAGGAGTGTGTGGTGTTCCTTACCCGGGTAGTGCAGGACTGAGCCAGGGCGTCATGTGCCTGGGCGGGGCTCGCTCCGCCCGCCCACGCGACTGCTCCAGCGCCAGCTCCATGGCCACGTACTGAGCGATGCCGCCCTTCACGATAGCCCCCAACGTGTCCTCGTTCAAGCAGATAAGGTTCCTCATCACTATCGACTTGGATACTGACCCCTGTATTTATTTAATTTTGACATTACATGCTTAGTACTATGGAAGGGAGGGACGGGTCACTAGGATGCACTAATCATTATACATAAGGGTTTGTAATATGAACACCAGAATGTACTGGAATATGAGTAAAACATGAAAAGAAAGTTGTAGAGATATACTGATAATGAATAAAACATAGATATTTTGTCGCTTTTCTACTTAGATTTGTCCCAAAAAAAGTCACGCGTAGGGAGTTTTTTCAATGAAAAATAACTATTGCGCCTAGTTGGCATTTTGAGAAGTTGACATTTCGCGACGATACGATTTCGACGAACTAATCCATGTCGAAGTCGATAGATTTCGGTAATGTACAGAACTAACCAACGGATATTATCGAGAAATAAGTATTCTTATCACCACCATCTAACACTAACCTAGCGCCATCTAGTTACATGCGCCAAGAATCATTTATTTAAGAATTATTCATTATTTTTAAATTGAAGTTTTCGTATTTTATTGATTTACATTCGTCGACATTTCAGTCTTAGAAGTTATAATTACCCACTTATTGGCAAAAGAAAAGAGTGGTTTTTATTGCCAGGTTTTTTCTCACAGGTTCTACGTAGTGCCTTATGAATAGAAGCAATACCTATCTTTATTTACTTTATTTTATCGTTCATAAGCGTCACTTTGTGACCTACATCAGATACATTCATGTAATTTCACAATCATATTGATATTATTTTGAAGTACCTACACGGTAGTGTAGGAAACCCTCATACTAAAGCTGACCTTAATCTTGTTGAGTAGATGCGGGTCCTGCAGCAGGTCCAGCAGGTCGGACAGGTGTGGGCGCATGCAGTCCACGGCGCCCACCGCGCCCTCGCGCCCCTCGCGCCCCTCCGGCGCCGCCAGCTCGCCGCCCGACAGCTGCGGCGGGAGCACGAGGCGGCAACCGTGACCTGGGACACGTGGAACTTGTATGAGCTCCAAATTGTGTATGTAGGTGTGTTATTATTTCATTTATTAGATTATTATTTTTCAAATATAGTTGGGCTCGTGGTCTAGTGGTTACCGACTATGTTAACACATTGCTAAGGTTAAGCAACATCTAACCAGGCCGGTCGTAAGATGGGCAACCATTTCTTAAGACATGGAGACCCTCCGTGCCCTAGAGAACACGTTAAGCCGTCGGTCCCGATTGTCGTACGACCATCTATGGCAGTACACGGGTATAAAACAAAATCCTCGTGTTCTAACTATAGAACTTCGATCCCATGGGTTGTGGAGGTCAAATGTCAGTTGCTCCACGGAAAATATCGAAATTCAGCCGCATCACAGTTAGACTGGAAAGCCGACTCCAACTGAATTGGGAAAAGGCTCAGTGGATGACTATTCATACAAAAAATACTTAAAAAAATGTAAACTCATGCAACTCCTGCGGTCAACTGCAAAAACTACATGTACATTTTGTTTTAAGTCGTAGGTAGAATAGTTTATAAAGCCGAATAGGTTGGGGGTATTCTTGTGTCGAACTTCAAACCGCTGATATTGGATACAAATAACTTGTGAAGATGAATTATCAAGAATGGTAGGTGATGATCCCTGTCACCGTCTGATGAGGTATCACACACATCACTGTGTGTGAGTGTCCAGAGTACCAACCTTGCAGCACGAACTGTATCAGCACGAACAGGTTATCATCAGGGATAGCGGTCTTGGTCCTCAGCGCCTGCACGAGCTCGAACACGAGCACCCGACTCACGAGCAGCTTGTCGCGCTCGCGGCCGAAGGCTCGAGAACACGCGGCCCCGAGCTCCCACAGCACCGTGAGGGGCACGCCGAAGTTCTGCACGCCGTAGCTCACGATCTTGGAGATGGGCTCCAGGATGCTCTTCGACACAGGAATACATCGATTATGATCGAGATTCTTACAAGTACCTCACGAGTCTGAGAGATTAGTTATGGCCAAAACTAAGCGTTAGGGTTAGGCCTTTCAACCAATAAAAATACGTCAGAAACAAGATCTCAGAACATTATCTATCTAAAGTAAATTAGTTAGTTTTTTGGCACGCGCCATATTATATTGGGCCACTTATATAAACACACACAGCAGTTCGCACCTTTAGGGTGCTTTTCCACCAGAAATGTGCTATGCAGCAAAGACCAATTAATATGAGTGTAATATTTGGACCAACGAATATTATTATGATTGATGGACGTCAAACGCATCCATAACAACATAGCACATTGGTGGAAAACCAGTATTATAAAAGCGTTCCGAAGAAATCTATAAGATTTCATGAGGTTGTCATTTTCGATGGATGAAGTCACGCTAAATGAAAATTTGCAAAATATTGATTTGGTAAATTAAAATTAGACCGATTTTTTTAGATGTTTTTTGGGAATAAAAATTTTACTTTGAAGTTTGCCAAACGGTAGTGCCCTGAACTATCATTCATACAGTAGTACTACCTCCTAACCTTATGGTTGGCAGCAGTAGGTATCTTCAGCGCAGCAGTAGCAGCGCGCAGCAGCGGCAACACGTCGTCCAGCTGCGGCAACAGCAACACAGAAGAGCGCAGCAAGGAGTCTAGTTGCTGCACTAGCGCCAGGCAGGCGGGTTGCGGCCCGAGCGCTTCGGGCGCGAGACACTCCAGGTACATCGCTATGTTGCCTGCTATCACTGTTATTTGCTAAAAACAACCAAAAATATCATTCAATCGATTCTGTAGATAATCTATACTAGTATAATAAAGAGGAAAGATTTATTTGTTGTTTGTATTGAATAGGCGTTACTGAATGAACGGATTTCTCAAATTATTTTGCTAATATGTTGCTACATTATCCTCGCCTTATCCTTTATCACTTAAATAGGGTACTTTTTATACCGGTTAATGGGAACCCCGTGGGAATTAGAAACGAGAAAACTATACCAAGCGGATGGATCCGCGGTAATATATTCTATTCTAGGTTTTTAACTATGATTTTTTTTCAACACCTAAATAGAACAAGTTCGGGCCAAAAGTGTAGAAAGTGATTTATTTACTACAACATTAAAACAATTCATTATTTATCCAATGATTCTTTTAAACAACATTGAGTGAAATATTTGAATTAAGCAGAAAAAAAAACAAAACAAACACTGATTAATACAGATTTATTATAAAAACATCTCTCTATTATTTTAATGAATCCAAACATAATAATAAGTAATCAATATTTTCGTTTGCGATAATATCTTGCGCATACGCATGATGACATCACGCTTAGTTACCATCCAGTTAACCAGATGGCGCTGTAAACATGACGTCACTTTTACAAGTCGGTGTTAAGATTCTCCGTAAACAGATGACTCGACGCGTGTCGTTCAGTATCGACAAGACCTTACTTCATAGGATCATTTCTATAGTAAGCTCTTCTCGAGACTTTCACACTATGTGAGTCCTCGCAAGCCACGATGAGGAGACGTGGCGCGGTGCCCTGAGCGTGAGGCGGGCGCTGGTAGTAGAGCTGTGTCGATCGATCATTTGCTAAAACCTGGGTCATACACGACCCGTTGACGCAGTGATTGACTCATAAAGATTCGATCACTCGATCATTTCGACACAGAACTCTGGATCGTGCATAGTTACTTAGTATAATTTTTTTTTTCCCGTGTCTCATAAAATGGGAAGGAACTGAATCTTAAATATATAAATATTAAATATATGAATCTTAAATTACTAGTTGACGCCATGTCCCACTTCAAAAGTACAGTATATTAAAATGCTGAGGCTCTTAGAAATACCTACAGTATATTATTAAAATTTGAGGTTACGCGTATTTGTATGACACTAGCTGATCGCCACAGCTCCGCCCGCGTGATTTAGTTTACTTGTTCCCGGTTCCCGTGGGAACTCATTACTGGGGTAGCCTATGTTACTCAGGGTGAATGTAGTGTTCCAATGGTGAAAGAATTTTTGAAATCGGCACAGTAGTTTTGTAGTGTAGTTTGATGCTGAAATTGTACCGCACTACTTAGAGGTGGTACTTTTATTATATCGGTATTGAAGTATGAGTTTTATTCATGTTTTATTATTGACTGTTTGAAATTCAATATTAACAAATTATAGGTAGGAACTAACACACTACAAAAACAAAACAGTTTTCAAATCTTTAGTTTGTCGATAGTCAACTATTTTTGATCCCGGGATTGTTCCACTATTATAACTATAACTATTCCACTTTGTAGTAGAAAAGTGCTTCCATATTGGACTCTTCTTTCTTACGAGAGTTAAGACATCTTAGATAATATAAATAAGATTTTAATAATTATTAAAAAAATAAAATAACTAGGAGATAATAACCACAACCACTGTTTATTAGGTAGGTACGTAAAAATCAGTTTTGTGACACCAATACCTAAGCAATTGTTATTGTTTATCACCAAATCAAAGTTCATGCAATTGAAAAAACCTTAAGAAATCACACATAAAATAACACGTTACACAGAAAAAATTGTACACAAACATAAGAAAGTTACCTACGAGTACTAAAAGAAAGTTCGTTACGCGGGTCGCGGTTTATGTCATGACGCAACTGATTGTTTACGATTTATGTAAACAAACAATCGATCGACGAATCGACCCGAACAAACCGGTTAATACAGGTACAGGTACCCAAGTTCAGCGCGTGATCGACGGGTCACGAAATGATCGAGTCTTTTAGAGATCGGTGATTGACTCACTCGGATACGACTTGCGACCCAATCTTTTTGATTCGATCAATCGTGATTGACACAGGACTAGCTGGTAGATCTACCAGCAGCCCTCGATGATCGTTCGCTCCCCTTAACTGGGGAGAGTGGGGTACTGTCGCTGTCTGAGTGGTCGTTTTTAACCCATTTGTAATAACCATCGGATATTAGAAAGGGTTTCGATTCGAAACTCAACATAAAAATATTGTCATGTATTTATCTATATTAATAATTTATTTTTCTTATTTGCAATTAGCAATAAAGACAAAACCAATAATTCTTGAATAGGTTTTCTGGTAAGTATCTAATTATGATAAACAAATCCATCCATACCATGTTATAGTGTGAGTATTGTGGTACGAGATATACTTGTACTTGTAGAACGGGCTGTTACCCGCAATTCCACGACTAGGGCGCGGGTTTTGCGTGGTACGAGATATTAAATTTACTAGTAATTGTTGTTTCGGAGTCCTATCGATGATATTTGTTCTAAACACTTAAGGTTAATATTTGCTTTCTATCACGCCTATATCCCCGAAGGGGTAGGCAGAGGTGTATTACACACCCACAATTTGCCTATGGCACAGTCCTGGGCATCTCGGACTATGCTTGGAATATTGGCTAATTTTGGTCTTGAAATATTTGTAGAAGTTCAGGGAAGTTTTAAAAGGACAGTGTCGAAAATGGGCCGGAGTATGGACACGATGCCGGCAAATAAAGCTATTTATCTATATTTATGTTACATATTTACATATTTAATATGCCATGATTTCTGATGTATGGAAATCTCTTTATTTTAATAAGTAATTTTTGATTAAATCAAATCAATAGATTGTCTAACTAAAGTATGATCCGTTTTCCGTGAAGCCAAATTGTTGCCAGTAATAAGTTACGTTTTAGAAATATATTAATCGATTCAACTTTTTCTAAATCGATTCATTTAAAAAATCATTTTATTCTTTACTAGATTTCATATTATATAATTACTTCTCACACAATGCTGGGGCATAAATTAATTATAATTGTTATTTTTCTCAAAAGCAAGTGGTAAAGACACATTTATTTACAATAAGAATTACAATATACATAATTAAATACTAAAAATATTTACATTACAAAATATCGTTTAAAAAATCCTCCGCGTGTTACTAAATAATGGTGAATTGACTTAGCATGACGAATTCATGTAGAATTGACATTTTTAATCAATATCATTTTTAATCATCTATGTGATGTTTGTATATTATTATGGTAACTATAATAAAAAGTTGAAACAATACCAAAATGAACGTCAATCGCTTTGAATTTTTTGTCATTGTGAATACTTTCCGATTTTCTTTTGAGAAAATGAACCCCGATACCTCTTCTAACACTGACCCTGGCGCACCTACGGACTCTGAACCCGACCTGAATGTTGCTTATGGCATGACTAGGTACTATTTTATTGTGTTTTTTCTTAACCCCAAATTGACTAAAGGTTCATGTTCAATGTGTACATAGCATTCTGTACATAAAAATATGTTACTATTTCGATCGCTAGTAATATAAACTACAATATCTGAATCATATTTGCTAAATTTGTAGCTGTACAGATGGAACCAAATCTCCATACAAGTTCGACAATGTCCTTTAAGCGGTACTAAGTTCGTCGGGAAAAAGAGTATCAATAAAAAAACTATAGATTTTCTAGAAGACTAGTACGGTGTCTTGCGCGGTGCTTCGCGCCGTATCACGCCATAGGGTTTGGCCTATAACTTTTGACCCCTTAGGGCTAGGTCAAATTTTAAATTTTTTGGCTTGCTCCAGGTCAAGAACTATCCATAGAGGGGTCAACCATCATTAGAGCATAAGCAGTTCTCGTGAGCTAAGAGGAGATAAAAATTATATTCACCATTTCTGTATACATGGGGCACACTAAAAGTTTTGCACTTCTAGCTAATCGGAACTATTTGAATTTAGAATGTTATATTTCTTTAAACGTTGCAACCTTCTCAGTAATAAAAAAAAACAATTGGCGGGAAATCATTTGTCAATTGTTTTTTATCACACATCAAAGTTCTACGTATGCAACGAAAATGGAATTAAGTCGAAAAGATTTTAGAGCGATGATTTTTTATGATTTTAAAAGTTCTCTCTCTCCACAAGACTGTGCTGCTCGTCTTCAAAATGCTTTTGGGAGAGATGCACCTTGTTTAAGCACCGTAAGGCGATGGTTTGCTGAATTTGAGCGAGGTCGAGTTTCTTTACATGACAAATTTCGTGGAGGGCGGCCTTCAACTGCCGTCAACGAAAGTAATGTGGCTACTGTTAAGCGGTTAATTGAAGAAATCCGCGGATTACCTATGAGACAATTCGAGGACTATTGGGGATTGGTGTGAGTCAAATCCAGAAAATTTTACACGAAGAATTGAAAGTTCGGAAACTTTGTTGTCGTTGGATCCTTCATGAACTGTCAGCGGAGCAGAAGCGGGCTCGCGTGGAATGGTACTCACAGATGCTACTGAAGTACGACCACGGACATTCTAATGCTGTTTATGACATTGTCACAGGAGACGAAACGTGGATTTATTGTTTTGAACCCGAAAAAAAACAGCAATCTTGTGAATGGGTGTTTGAAAATGAGAATAAGCCAACAAAGTTAATACTATCAGGCGTTACTTTTTGGAAGTCCATAGTTAAATAAAATAAATCTAACTACTTTGCAATATTACGCCACATGCAAATTACCCAACTCTCGTATTTATTCATGCACAAGTCCGCCCTCCAAACCCACTTAGGCCGAAAGAATAGAGAAATAATTTTGAAAATAGAATAAATATGAGAGTTGTGTTATCGTGCAAAAAATAATAAAAAACCTCGACACGTGTTTCGCCCCCAACCAGGGGCATCATCAGGAGATGTTGATGGCTCGGCGCACGGCGCACGGCGACCGGTCGCCGTGCGCCGAGCCATATTTATTGAACTCTCATATTTATTCTATTTTCAAAATTATTTATCTATTCTTTCGGCCTAAGTGGGTTTGGAGGGCGGACTTGTGCATGAATAAATACGAGAGTTGGGTAATTTGCCTGTGGCGGAATATTGCAAAGTAGTTAGATTTATTTTATTTAAGCCAACAAAAGTGAGGCAGGCGAGAAACGTTGATAAAAAAATGATCGCGTTTTTTTTCTCAGCTACGGGTCCCATCTGTACAATTCCACTTGAAGATCAAAAGAGTGTTAATGCCGAGTGGTATTCTACCATTTGTTTACCCAGGGTGTTAGAAAAAGTTCGCGAAAGACGACCCAAAAGCCGCGTTCTCCTACATCATGACAACGCTTCTTCACACACGACCAACAAAACAAAGTCATTTTTAGCTTCCGAAAAAGTACAACTCGCCACCCATCCTGCGCATAGCCCCGACCTAGCACCCTGTGATTTCTGTATTTTCCCCAAAATCAAAGATTTGATGAGAGGTTTCACTTTTACCAATTCCGAAGAGGCAGTGATAGCGTTCAATCAGCACGTAGAAAACGTGCCTTCAGATCTGTGGTCCTCCTGTTTTAAAACATGGTTCGATCGCATGAAAAAATGTATAAAATGTAAAGGAGAGTATTTTGAAAAGCAATAAACATAATATTTTGGTTTTAACATGTTGTTTTTTTAAGTTACGCAAAATTTATAGTGTGACCTACGTATAGATAGATATCAACCGCTCTCCTGAACACAAAAGTAAACTTTTTCAGGCCACATATATTTCATGTTTTATTTATCAATAAATCTATAATCTTATCAATAAGTCAAAAGTATAAATTGGTATTGAAACCTTGATACAATAGTCAGTTATTTTTTATTGAGACTATCGATGAATTACACATTTTATTCATATTCCTTTTAGCAGTAAACAAGTTGACGGATAGCCAAATTGGTTAGTTATTTATTCCTAGCTTTTTAGCTGTAAACAAGTAGGGGCAGAGACAAATTGGTTCGATTTTATTATATCGAATTCGATGATTATTATATTGCATCGGAAATTGACTAGAGGGGAACCGTGGCCACTTAGGGCTCTATTGTGCATGTTTGACGTCACAAGTTGTGTTAAAGTTGCACAACTTGTATAGAACTTACAACTCTGCGTGTAGGTTATGCTCGCTCGGAGGCGACCGACAGGGAGAGGGAGAGTACCCTCCCCGCTGAATTCCGAAGTCAGCGGCGAGGGTGTCGCCGACTCATCTACGCCCAAGACCATCGACCTCCATATCGGGGCCTGAGGACATCCTTACAGAAGCAGGCAAGAAATATTCACTCATCGACGCGGGATAAAACCTGACCCCAAGGATGCGGGATAAAACCCGTTCCAACCCCAGACAGAGGCCACACAGGTGACCAAAGTCCGCCGGGCGCCACTGGAAATTCTTCCTAGTGCTAACCAGAGGTGCTCTGCAATGAACGTAGGAGCGGCCACGGCCTAAGGGTGGGACTTTTTGACGTTACTTAAAAGATATATCTGAGCTACACTATGCTCGTAACAGCTTATATGTATAAGCCGCGCTCGATGTGAGTGGGATAGAACCTTGTCACAATAACCGCTCCGTGACGTCATCAATCGCTCAAAAGTACGGATAACAAAACAAAACAGTATTGTAGGTTACTACGTCGTCTTATACAGAGATTAACCACTCGTCAAATTGTACATCAATATTTCCTTACTTATAATTATTATAGAGAAGACATCATTACGACCGTAGATTACCACCAAACTTCTTATTTTTTGAAGTATTAAAAATTTCTTAATATTTTAAGAATAGTTTAAGCAAACTCATTGCTTTGAAATATAAAAAAATATATGGACTTGGTAAGGATTCATCTAAAAATTCAGTGTTTAAATATCGTTGTAACACGATACACTGATACCGTCAGTTCGGTAGAACTGCGGTAGGTGGATCCAACGCTAACCTTAATAGCACGATGTAGAAATTATGAATATGATATGAAGCAAAAATTCGATGTCGTCGGTAGTGGTCATCGTAGCTCAGTTGGTCAGAGCACTCCCCCTGTTAGGGAAAAGCCGTGGGTTCGAGTCCCGCGACGACATCAGTTTTTGTGATCTATTTATAATTTCTTTCTTAATGTTTTAAGAATAGTTTAAGCAAACTCATTGCTTTGAAATACAAAAAATATACTACCAAACGTCACCGAAAGCTTCCCAAGTATAAATAAGACCAAACAATTGTCAGAATGGGACCAAATGAAAATGGGACCGCTTAAGAATAAGTAGCTGTCAATTTAAAATAAAATTTCAAAATCAGTCCAAAGATACAATCAACTTGAGAACCTCTTCCTTTTTTGGAAGTGGGTTGAAAATACATACATACATAGCATCACGCCTTTTTCCCCGAAGGGGTAGGCAGAGGTGTGCAAACACATCCACATCTCGCCAGCTATGTTAGGTCCCATGTAATAGGGGGCGAGCCTATTGCCATTTACCGGACACAAGTTCCAGACTCTGGGATAATTATCTGGGTAAAATTCTAAAGAGAATTATACATTATCCACCAGACCCGGGAATCGAACCCGAGACCTCGAGGGTGGCAGTCCGTACATAGTACCATTGTGCCACCGAGGTAGTCGGTAGGGTTGCAATAGCGGCCATTACTTACATCGACAGGTAATGTTTTCTTCGAGTTGAGATGTTCCACCACCAGCTGCAGAGGGCCGCAGGGGTACAGCTCGTTGAAGTCCACGAACGCCTGCGCTATGCTCTTGAAGAACATCTGACGTTGTTTCTCTACAAAGGAAAGGGAAACTTAGTTTCATTTCTACATAGGTAATCTATATATTTCATACGACAATTTGTCTGTCTGTCCGTCAGTCGCGTTTTTCAATTATAATTAATAATACATACATTTGCATGAAATATTAAAATATTCGTAGAAGTTTAAGGAAGGTTTTTTTTTTTTATATATTTGAGGCGATACAAAGTTCGCTGGGATAACTAGTTATTATAAAATTGTAATTAGTTTAATCATATTCAATTAGTTTAGGCAGATTTTCGGCTAAATTTTATTTCAGTAATATTTTCACATCGGATGAACGAAATTTCGTAACATTCGTACAACTATTTAATACGACCCAGGGTTCGAACCCCTTGAGTGTATGTTATTAGACTGCACTGATAGCGAGGTTGGTAGTGGATCCGCTTTCGACGGAGGGAGTCTCAGGGTCAATCAAGTGGTTGAATCAAATATTTTTTTTGATCCACAAATTAGTGTTTGTTTCGGAGTTTGGGTGTTTTCTATGAACTCCAAAAATCTTTGTAAATGTATTTAGAAAAACATAAGTATGTTTATACTGAATGGAATCAGGCGTTACCTGGCGAAAGTCCATGATAAAACAATGGTAAATATGATGTTTGATTTTTAAAAATAACAGCATAAATTTCGCTTCAAACAAGACGTTATAAACGTCGACATATGTTCGTTCCGGTTCATATAGACTAAATCCCATTTCGTCATTTTCCTGCATATGTCTGAATCTCAGTTTGACTTAGTCCCAAAATGCCTGAAAAACAAAATGACTGATTTTCTTAATGTCGGAATCATAAAATGACTGGAAATCGAGGTACAGTCAATTAGACATTTGAAAGAAAATAATGGGAAAATGAGTCATTTTATGGCAAGGGCACTACCAGCGATACTACCAGTAGTGTCGTTTACAAATAACGACACTACCGTGCCCATTTTAGATCAAATTGTACAGCCAACAAATAGGAAGTTCAGAAATTTAATTCTTTATTTACCTATTTTAAAAAAGCAACAGGAATCTTAAGAAAATGTAAATCTATTATTTTATTATTATTTTATGACTTTATATTGGTCAGTCTCTCTAATCTTGAAGGCTCTTATGTTGTTATGTATTCCTGGTACATTTGAGGTTTGTGTCTTTTATAATGGACAATCATTTTCCTCTGTACTCGGTGCACCTGTTGACACATTTCTTTATTTTTCATCGGGACAAAAAAATGTATCATGCGCTTAGTAGGGCAGTATGGATATATCTTACCAGAGCCGCTTGGGTCCCTTAACTCTCTATTATAAAATACACAAACAATAAAAGTACTAGGAGTACCCTACCCTTTTGATTTTCAACAAACACCAAATTCGTTGTCTTTTTATCCATTTTGAATAATATAACTATTAATCTGTAAATAAACAAACTGATGTCAAACAATTTAATTTATTTATTATCTGACACTTGACTCTATGAAGTGGCCATAATGATTTTTAAGGAGATCCTTAAAGATATATTATATTATATAGAGATTCTAGCTTATTAATTTATAGTATAGATTACTCGATTGTACCAGTCATTTTGCAATTCGTACATATAAAAAAGTTGTTATTTTGGATTTTAGTCATTTTGTTTTTCAGGCATTTTGGGACTAAGTCAAACTGAGATTCAGACATATGCAGGAAAATGACGTAATGGGATTTAGTCTATATGAACCGGAACGCATATGTTTCACCTCTACACGAGGCATTCTCAAGACTGTCTCAAAGAGAGCAGCTGTTTCTGTCTCTCTGCTGTCTCTCACTCTATGCTATTATTTTTAAAAATTAAACATCATATTTACCATTGTTATAAGTATGTTTATCAGTAGTCTAGATCCCATAGCACAAGATTACTCGTATATTAGCTCAATTTGTACTAGATGACGTTGTGTGAGAATGTCCAAAACTAAAAACGGTAACCTGGTGGTACGTACCTGGCGTCCTCTGCAGGAATATCTGCAGGAACACGTTGTTGGGCGCGAGCTGGTGCAGCACGCAGCGCAGGAACTGGTGCGCCACGAACACCGCGCTGCCGGGCAGGCGGGTGTTGGTGTCCGCTTGCCACGAGTAGTTGCCCAGCTGGACTACTCTGTGTGGGACAGGCAGTTATATCTAATTAGTGGTAACCTCGAACCAAGCTTTTCGTGGGGGAGGGCAAATGCGCTGAAGCTGAACATCTTATCAAATAATCGCTTTAGCAACCTCTCATAATCATTATCACAGCCAATTTGACGCTAGCTGCTGGACATAGGCCTCCCCCAAAGAGGGGGGAATTTAGCCCACATATACCATGCTGGCCAGACGAGCGACGGATCTTTGATTTGGTTTCCTAGTTATCAAAAATTATAACAATGGTCATACTAGGTCACTTATAAATGCATGTCATTTTAACTAAAATTGGATAATACATTAAATTCTGTAAACAAAAGGCGAATGCGCAGAGTTGCCCCAGCTCCGACGCAAAAGCAACTTATTACAGATCTGCGAGTGAAACTAATCATTATCGCCTATGAATCTGCAAGCTATATTGAACCTGGTACACCAATAGTCAAGTGTACCTGCTGACGCTATGCAGTAGCGCGGGCAGTAGTGGCGCAGCTGCGGGAGGTTCACGATGCACGAAGGTGGCCAGCACTATGATGCACAGCCCTAACTCTTCATCGCTGTACTGTTCCACGGCTGTTCCGCACTCCGCACCTGGGAGTAGAAAACACTGTTTAAACTATTTGTAAAGGACATCATCCTTTTTTGGTTCAAATTTTGAAGGCAAGAAATCCCTGATTCTGTTAGATCCTCGTTATCTCTCATTTTTAATTATGGCAACATAGTTGTAAGACCATTGCCATTTTTATGCCTAGGAAAAAATGCTAAAAAAGGTATGTTCTACACGATTATGAATTTCGTTTTCCCCGGCCGGCACATTTTGTATTTGGACCAGATGATGTCCTTTCGGTAGTTTATTTTAACAAACTTTCTAAGAAAACTGGACTAAAAAGGATAGACAAAAAGGTTTATGACATGAACATATATAATGTTTATAATATCGGACAACTCGCATTTTACATCAAGAACATTTAGTTCCCTAGTCTAACTAAGCTTAGAGGGTTAGAGGTCGCTTGGCCTATTATGTAAGTCCATGACCATGACATGACAATCAGATGACTATCAGAGTAAAATAATAATTTTTGAGTAAGGTTGGAAACCGATTTCACTAGTTTTTATAAATGTCGATGGCTGGATAGATGTCAAGCGATTAGCCCTAACCCGTCCTAAGGCTATCAAGTAGGTACTCACATCTATAGCACAGTACAGAGTCCCCTGCAGTGTGGTGCGCGTGCGCCGCCCTCCTGCCCGCGCGGCTCTCCCCCTCCCACCAGCCACCCGCCCCCCCGGTCACTGGCCCCGGCCCGACAGTACCGCCCTCTGCACCGTCTACACTGCCACCATCTAAATACCATTGTACATTCGTCCTCATTTAGTCTTAAGAAATTGTGTATTTACCTATCAATTATTGAGAAGAGCGATCGTGAGTTTTATTGCTAGGTTCTTTCCCTCAGTTCTACTTATTGCTTTGCGAATCTGGCAGTACATGTATATATAGAAGCAATAATATTTTTTATTTTAAGTATTTACTGACGTTTGTAAGAGCAATTTAATGACCTATACAAATAAATAAATCATTTCATTTCATTTCACCACATTAAAGCATTAAAGACCTGGACAGGCGAGGGACTGCTCAGATATAGAAAAATTTAACAAAACACAGTTAAATTTAAGGAACAGTGGAGTGATGCAGTGTAATTGCCGTTTCAGTGAAAATGGCGGATAGCAATATTTTTATCTTTTATTTTTATTGAAATTCCTATGAAACTCCAAGGATAATGGGCAATTCTGGCCCATGAGCGACCATAATAAAACTAGTGTCATTTGAAAGGGGAGGTTTATTAGAACAAAAAATGTTCAAGGAGTATTCTGAAAAAGCATTAAAATTTGTGAAAAAAGCTATAGGAAAAATATCACTTTAATGAATTTAGTTGTCTTTTTTTGGTCGGACAGGTAGAAACATTGGTCTTGGCTATTGGAATTTAGGTTCGGATTCCAGAATGGTGATTGATTTTTCTATTCAAAAGACTTTATTGCATTAAGTGCTCGGTAACGACAATTGGTTTACCACTAATTACGTGGGACCAACCAAAATACTGGCAAATTGTAGGCGTGTAGTACGCTGGTGCCTAACCCTTCGAAGATGTATGTAAGTTTATATATATATATAAAATAATGTACAAATGTTTACATAATATACAGGGTTACCTGGTAAGTCGTGCGAACCCCGTTCAGAGGTGGTAGTTCCCAGCATTTCTGACAACTTTCACCTTGGACCCCTGCCCCCCACCCTAACCCTTTTCAAGTTATAAGGCTTTGAAGATTTTTTGAAAAAATGCCGATTTCTTGTCTATGGCCTATCTTTTTCGTTTATTTTTGTTCAAACTTTTATTTTTATACGATTTTTGTGTAGGAGATTAGTTTCTTCACCTTTATGAAAAATAAAATTAGAGTTACCTCAACTAAATGGGTCGTAGATAGAAGATTGATAGTTATAGCATGAATAAAAAATCAGTACAAAACAAACTTCAACCAGCGATAGTAAAAAAAACATCTATGACACCTAGGCTGCAGACACCTATGACACCTAGGCTGCAGACACGCTTAAAAATATCTACGTTTCATTAGCTATTCAACAAGGTATAACAAGCTAGGCTGCTATTGGAAGTCTTGGAATAATCTTTGATAAAACTCTTAAAAGTAGTAGCAAAAATTACCGTAAAAATTGATCAATTAGGTTACAAAATAAAATAAAACAATTCAAACATGACAGTTGCCCATGTTGTTGTAGTTGAGGTAACTCTCATTTTATTTTTCATAATAATGAAGAAACTAATCTGCTACACAAAAATCGTATAAAAATAAAAATTTGAACAAAAATAAACGAAAAAGATAGGCCAAAGACAAGAAATCGGCATTTTTTTCAAAAAAATCTTCAAAGCCTTATAACTTGAAAAGGGTTAGGGTGGGGGGCAGGGGTCCAAGGTGAAATTTGTCAGAAATGGTGGAGACTAACACCTCTGAACGGGGTTCGCACGACGTACCAGGTAACCCTGTATGTTTATTATATAATTTTATAATTTAGGTTTTTATCGTTTTTTGTTTAATTTTATGAAAACCTTACGTGTACCTTCGAGATCAAGACGTCAAAAAATTTGCAAAATTGGTGAAGCCGTTCTTGAGTTTTGCGCTTAGCAGCATTTACATTTTTAATATTTGTATGGATTATATTGATGATAACTTTTATCCAAACCAGTTACAGAAATATTCTTTTGTAGTTTTATTGTATACATAAATGCCTACTTAAAATTATATAATACGGCTGTAGCCGCCGATGGGCCAAGCGTCATACATTTTTGCCCATTGTAAAACCAAAACTAAAACCAAAATATCTTTATTCATGTAGGTCACAAAGTAACACTTATGAACGTCAAAAAAAGAAAATGCTTCTACATTTACGTTTACCGCCAAATTCGCAAGGCAATAGGTAGAGCCTGTGAGGAAAGAACCTGGCAAGAAAATCTCACGGCCACTCTTTTTATTCGCCAGTAAATACAATGATTCTGTTACAACAATAAAAAGAGGGCAAGGGCAGTACGTGACCATGTGTGTACTTTGTAAAGTAAAGTAAATCAGTGTTTAAAATTGAATCATTGAATATTTGTTTATTTAATACTGTTGTCACGCCTACGGCTTTGAATCAAATTGATCAAAATTGGATGGCATTCTAGGAAATAAGATAAAAGTTATACTCTTAGTCACAGGCTATTTCATGCAAGTGAAGTTGCGGGTGTCCGCTAGTGGTAAGTAAAATAAATAATAGATAAATAAATACATACCACTAGGTTGCTGTGGTGGAGAACCCAGTTGTGCTGCTTGCCGGGCGAGGCGGCGAGGGGATCTGCTATATTTATTGTCTATATATTTTAAGTGTCTATTTGTAATTCCAAATTCATGCATATGAAAGTAATGAAATGACTGATAGAAGTATCTAATAACACCCTTCAAACAAATTTTCACATCACCATATTTTAAACTCAGACTAAAAGAATAACATAGACGGAACGAATAGAACTAGCGAGTGAAGCCGCCAAAAGGGATACTATATAGCAATGGGATACCATTTCGTTCGCCACTCCTTTGTGAGCAGCGAGTGTACGCACGTGTGATCACGGTTGAACAAAATATTATAAATATGCCGTATTGTGTGGTGAAAAGGTGTAAAAACACTTCAATTATTCATAGAAAGAATGCTGGATTATCGTTTCATAAGTAATTAACTATTTCTTATTAGATTTCATAACATTTTTCTAAATATTTTAGTTGCACAAACTAGGAACACAAAACCTCCGCCATATCATACAGAGTTGCCATAATTTTTTCATCATTTCCACAAAATATTTAGCAGTATTTATGGGAATTTATAAAGTACTGAGTAAAAAAATCAGTGTCATCAATGTTGACCACCTCGATGTTTCTAATCATCATCATCATCATCATCATTCGTGCGTTAGTCCCGAACTCCCGATACGTGGCTTGGGTATTTCGGCAATCTTGGAATTGACTGCTGTCTGACCTCCCAGCCTGTGTTCTGATCCAATATATTTATGTTACTGTGTCAGTAGTTTAATTTCAGTCTAACACTACAAAGGCCTCAGTCTTAACCTAACGACTATTGATATCTACTTCATGTATAGTCAACGACAAAAGTAGCTTAACCAATAATTCTTGTCTGTTGATCACTAATAGCTGTTAAACCGATCACAAAATCATAAACAAAACACGAAATATATTAACTTTATCCTTGGGGATTCTAAAATTACTTGTACATTGCTGTGGCATTGGGATGTAAAAAAGAATAATAAATATTTTTGTGCTAATCAACTTTTGTTGTTGACTGTACTTTGTACTTACACTGGAATGAAGCTTTGTTCATTCATCTTAAAAAGGATTATTTTAATAATGAGAAATTTTTTGAAAGCTAGTAATTAAAGTGTGTTTACTCAGTGTTTATCACGTTTTTATTTATTTTAAAACTTCCCCATTTTAGGCACTTATCATAATAATCATTTGTGTAAATGACAAAATAATTGCAGATAACATTAACTATAACAAATATTAATTTTCCATATGTCCACTATATAGAGATTTTTAGGAGATTTTTTAATTTGCTGGCAACATTACGCACACGCCGTTAGTGGTATCGGTACACGGAAATCGGAGTCACACGCACACATTGAAAGTGTCATTTGGCTTCACGTGTTTATTCTACATGTTCCGTCTATGTTATTCTTTTAGTCTGAGATTTTAAATATCAAATATTTTTTTTTTAAACCCCAAAATTCAGCATAGAAACTTAGATATTGGAAAGAAATCTAATAAAGTAATTTTGATATTTATTTTGAAGCTTACTGTTGGGCGTCTTAGGCCCTTCGCTGCGTTAAGCGAGTGCCCGTCGCGGGTGCCCGACGCGGATGTCCGCGCCGTGCGCCCGCCTGCCCGGCGCGGGTCCACGCGACGGGCTCCCGTCTATCGCAGCGACGCTAGTATAATTTTGATGGCGCGGGTGTACAGTCAAAATGGATTATTTATTGATATATTACTTAACCAAAAGACGACGGGAACAAAGGCGTCAGCCAATCAGCCATATGTCACGTCTAGACTGTTGTGTGGAGAATTTGTAACCAACTTATTTCAAAGACTGTACCAGCGCGGCGCGTGCGACACGGATAACGGAGCGGCGCTCAATGATTTTGTAGAAACAGACCCGCTCGCGTGCTCCGTCGCGCGTACACACGACGGCTATCCGCCTCACGCAGCGCTACTCTTAAAATTACATGAACCAAGCACGCGGAGCGGACACCCGCGACGGGAACCCGCTTAACGCAGCGAAGGGCCTTAATAAAATTGTTTACAATGAACACCAACTTTCGTTACTATTGATGGAACAAAATTTTTGAAAATGCGAAAATTAAAGTTAATGTCAACTTTCTTCGTTGTTTCAAGATGATGATATATGGCCATATTCTTAGACAACACTACAAATGCCACTCCACTTTACTCAATCACTTTTGAGTGATTTGATAAGTAATAAGTAGTTACTGAAATTAACTCCATTCAAGAGTTTAAACTACAATTTAACTCTTACAAGTGGAGAAAAGAAATGTCATCTCAAGTAAGCTTACTTGAAATTGCACTCGAAATCGCGTTCTATCGTAAATCTATCGATATATATATAAATGTTATGTTGGTTTGTGTACGCTTCAAAAACTCAAAAAGTTCTGCACCGATCGAGCTGAAATTTTAGCATGATATATAATCCGCATCAAGGATTGTTTTTATCTAGTAGGGTACAGCTAGTCCTATTATAAAAATGTCTTTAAATAGTTTCAAGAATTTATTAATTATATTATGTATGATGATGATACATACGACTATTACCGTCAATAATGTATTTAAGTGATGTAGACACTCAATTGAGTTTATAACGAAAACTCGAAAAGCTTGACTAAAAGTACCGACTTTGAAGGAGTTTACATGGGAGAAAAATGTACACTTTACGGAGATTGAGTGGAGAGGCATTAGAAGTGTTGTCTAAGAAGATGGAGGTTAGTGATTGTTGGGTTTTTTAGAAAAAGAAATGATTCAAAGGTATTCGATTTTAAAATATGGTGATGTGTTTGTTTGAAGGTGTTATTAGATAGGTAATTCCTCTTCCTTCAGCCATTTCAATTTGCAAACGATTTACCAAACACTCTGTATTATAATGCTACATTAAAAAATAAACCAGTCGCTTTATCCTCTATTGCCAGGAGCCCCAGGTACAATGCAAGGCGGCAATAAACCTAGGGCGCCAGCGGTACATACATCAAAAAAACTATCATTACATGTTTTGCTTGTAGGTATGTCTGTTTGTTACGGATAAACTCTGAAACGGTTAGATCGGGGTTAACGGGATTTTAACTGGCAGATACCTGATTTTATAAAGAGTAATTTAGGTGGCTTTTATTTTAGCAAAAGAAAACGCGGGCTTTTTAAGGGTTTCGTACCTAACCGGTAAAACGGGAACCCTATTACTGAGACTTCGCTGTCCGTCCGTCGTTCTGTCTGTCTTGGGCTGTATCTCATGAACCATGATAGTTTAAAATTTGAAATTTTCATACATGATGTATTTCTGTTGCCTCTATAACAACAAATTCAGAAAAACAAGAATATAATAAATATTTAAGCTCCCATACAACATACGTGATTCTTTTGCCGTTTGCTACGGAACCCTCGAACTTGGGCGGTTTTTATATATAGAGAATAGCAATGATACATACCTGCTGGTACCTTCTGAAGCGGCTTTGGTTTTATTTAGATCCTGTGGTCGGTAGGAAGTCGATGGTGTCGGTGTGGGACCAGCTTCCGAGCGAGAGGAATCTGTCTTATCTGTTGAGTCGTCTGTTGCAGCAAACACATCAATATCACTACACATTATAAAACAAAGTCGCCCGTTCTGTATGTATGCGTAGATCTTTAAAACTACGCAACGGATTTTAATGCGGTTTTCACCAATGGATAGAGTGGTTCTCGAGGAAGGTTTTTATGTATATAATTTGTCAATCGGGCGAAGCCGCGGGCGTCCGCTAGTTCTAAATAAAATACACCACACATAAAAATCACATCAAAGTGATAGAACCTCTACATACGGGTATCGATACAATATCGATAACTGTATCAATCAAACATTCAATCAATCAAATACTCTTTATCAACCGACTTCCAAAACAGGAAAAGGTTTTCAATACGAATGCATGTTTTTTTGTTTATTACATACATATCTTTGGATCTACATATAAAAAACTAATTTTAAATGAAAGTTCCTACTAACCCAATTTGGTCCCATTTCGG
Organism: Nudaria mundana; assembly: GCA_963556515.1. Classification (NCBI taxonomy): domain Eukaryota; kingdom Metazoa; phylum Arthropoda; class Insecta; order Lepidoptera; family Erebidae; genus Nudaria; species Nudaria mundana. The sequence goes on along the minus strand of OY748306.1, from coordinate 17,477,908 downwards.
TAATTTGAAGTCGGTTGTTAAAAGCAAACCGCCTGAACTGCGAATGTTTTGTCATCGATTAATACGAAATACGAGTTAAAGTAAATACCTGGAGGTAGACTGAGGGCCTCCCTCACTCGGTCGACCAACGCGTTGAACACTGGGTACTGCTCTTTGTTGGGCCTCGGACCAATTGGCAACAACCTGGTTAGGACAACAACTGGGCTAGAGATTGATGATGCCTTTGATTTTCGAGTAGTAATCCAAGAAGGCCGAAAATGCGACAATTTATCGGTTTTTCTTCTGTCTGCTACTGCCTGCTGGCCTTAGCATGACTAACTTGGTAACTAAGTCAATTCTAAATACTAGTTGTAGTCGCGAAACTTTTTTTTTTAAATTCAAACAAACAAGCTCACGATGAAAAAACTGCTTAAAATCAAGGAACAGAAGGTTGGCGCATCATGGTGTTCCTCCTCCACACATCCCGGTCACACTTCATGCTTTCTTGGGCCTCTCTACAGGGTGCAAGTTACCTCTCAGTAGGCGGTATGTGGAAGGGCTGGTGCTGCGGCAAGGGCGTGGGGAGGTTGGGCGAAGGCGCACTCCACGCCACTTCCATCCTCGAGAGGGGAGACTCGGGAGATGCGTACGCGACACCTTGTAACATTAATTTTCATTTCCATTCTATTTGTTAATTTAGTTTATTATGACATTTGATTTTATAATTGGCGCTTGCAAATTTATTTTTCTAATTCCCATAGCTTCAAGTCCTACACTAAATAGTTCTTTACTTGCGGGCCTCTACCAGATCAATCTCCTTACCTACCTCTTTCTCTTTTCATAAATCTACTTGGCCTCCTACAATTGCTTTTATTTTTGTATTAAATAACATCCAATCGAGTCCACACAGCGTCGGTAAATTTTCATGATCAGTCAACTGACCGTCAAGCTAACTGATGGACCTTTCAACTAGTATCACAAGAAGTTCGACTATTGGGGCTTAGTACTTGGAAGAGAAGATCGCTGAATGGTTACCGTGACTTGCTTGCGTGCTAGTGACACTGTGGTCTCAGTAGCAGAACTTCTTGCCATACTAGATAGATAGGTCCATCGGTTAGTTTGACGGTCAGCTGACTGATCATGAAAATTGACCGACGCTATAATGTGTGCTCGATTGGAGGGATAACTTAATCCAAAAATGATAGCCATATTATAGGTGGCTAAATAGATTTATAAAACGAGAAAGAGTTACGTAAGGAAATTGACCTGGTAAGAGGCTCGCAAGTAAAGCCCTATTAAGTGTAAGACTTGAAGTTATAGGACTTCAAAAATAAATTTGTAAGTGTCTATTAAAAAATCAAATATCATAATAAAGGGTAAATAAACAAATAAAATGGAAATGGAAATTAATGTTACAACCTGCACCACCTGCGGATTTGTAAGGAGTTGTTAATAATATAGTAATATAATAAATTGGGTAGAGACGCTGGGACCTTGGGGTCCGAGCGCTCGTGGACTCTTTAAAACCATCTCAAAACTCATGATCGACACTTCTCAAGACTAGAAGGCTGGTTACTTTTTAGCTCAAAGAATAAGCATTGCCATACAACGTGGCAATGCTGCCAGCCTTCTGGGAACATTGCCAGTCGGCGACGAGGCGGAGGAGTTTTTTGGCGCATGTATATAGTGTAGATTGTAATGTGTATAGTATAGTTTGTAGTACGTGTAAATAGTATTTTCATATCTTATTATGTATATTGTTATTGAAAAAGTTGTTTTTTTTTTTTTTATATTTAGGTCAACAAATTGACGCCACCCGCCTGATGGTAAGCTGTGGCGACGTCTGGTGATTGTGGGCAACTCTCACAGTACACAGGAATACTATAGAGAGTGACCCTCAACTTGACGACCCAGTCATGTGCCTCTTCACGCTTCACTTAAAGAGCCCAGGGTTATATGTTGGAGGAAACACGTGCGCGGGCAGGGCGTTCCAAGCCACCATCGTTCGGCAGAGAAACGATCGTTTAAAACGCTCGGTTCTCGCGAAGACGGTTTCCACGGTACGAGAGTGACATCTCTGCCCGGCATGCGTTGTTCGGGATCGGAAGGGAGAGGGTGGGATCAGGTTGAAGAGCTCTTCAGAACACTCACCGTGGTAAATACGGTAGAATGCGGCCAAGGAAGCGATTGTTCGGCGCTGCGCTAGCGGCTCAAGGCTTCCCGTTACCTCCGGACAGTCTATAATGCGAACAGCGCGTCGCTGCATAGCGTCGAGTGCGTCCAGCAAATACTTCGCGGAGCCGTCCCAGAGGTGAGAGCAGTATTCGACGCAGGTTCTAATCTGCGTTTTGTACAGCAGACACCTCTGGTGCGGTGTAAAGAATCGCTTTACCTTGTTCAGTATTCCTAGTTTCCGCGAAGCTAGTCCAATACATCTCTCAATGTATTTTGTGTTATTGAGCTCTCGACGAACGTCTATGCCAAGGATGTCTAGATTATCCTTCATTGGTAATGTTGCATTCTGAAGAGTGGGTAGGGGAAGGAAAGGGGTTTTTTTCGCTGTAAATGCACACGCCTGTGTTTTGCGGGCATTGAACTCGACCAAGTTGAAATAAAATATTCCAATTAGCGGATGAATTCCACTCACTTCTTTTTTAGGTTTCTAACTGCTGCTTCACAAGGGAAACGTTTTTACGTATAATATAAAAAAACATAGCGTCACGCCTTTTTCCCCGAAGGGGTAGGCAGAGGTGTGCAAACACACCCACATCTCGCCAGCTATGTTAGGTCCCATGTAATAGGGGGCGAGCCTATTGCCATTTACCGGGCACAAGTTCCAGACTCTGGGATAATTATCTGGGTAAAATTCTAAAGAGAATTATACATTATCCACCAGACCCGGGAATCGAACCCGAGACCTCGAGCGTGGCAGTCCGTACATATAAACATTGTGCCACCGAGGTATATAAGGTATATACGTATAATATATATATATATATATATATATATGTGTGTGTGTGTGCTAATATTTAATCAGGAAGTAGTCAGTGATTATAGTAAAACAAATACTTAATATTAAGATATATCTGTAGCTATAAAATATCATAGCAATAACCGTAATATAAGTTTTAATAATATAAAATGATTTTACCAGGGCTCTTAATATGATGAAGTGGTGGAGAGCGGGGGTGTGTCACGTGGGGTCCCTGCGGTCCGTGGGGCCCGGCAGTCCCTGGGACCCCGGGGGCTCCGGGGGCCCCGGCCCAGTGGGGGAACGAGCCGTCACTGTTGGACGACGGCGCCGTGTCCGGGGATGTACTGCTACCCACTACAGATAGATTAAAATATGCATGTTAAATCTTTATTGTAAGTGACAAAGGTGTTAGTGAATATCGTAACATGCGATTTAGTTACGTTAATGACCCTTTATATTAATATTATTAAAAAAAAAGTTTACATTTCTGTAAACATTTTCACTCCTTCGAGTAAAAATATTAGTAGCAGATTGATGGGTAAGAAACGTCCTAGTTTCGTGAAAGCGCACTTCGCTCATAAACTGCGCGAAAATAATTTATAAATTCACCTTCTACGTCATAAATATTACTTAATGTATAAGTGAAAATGTATTCGTTGTCACAACTTGATCCCACGTAATGGAAACCTGCTCGGTTTATGTTTGTCAGAGCCAGAGTTCAGCGAGGAGCTCTAAAATCATATTGGGACCTGAATTCACCCTAAAATAGTCAACAAACAGATAATCAAGTTACCTATGATCCGTTTCTGCTTGCCCAACACGCGGGCGCGGGGTGAGGCCAGTGCGTGTAACTGGTCGGGCCAGATCTCTACGGACTGACCGCTCATTGGGGTCGATTTCCTGAAAATTTACATTCATTTTTTTTATTTTTTGGATATTCTTACACAATGTCATCTAACCCAAACTAAACTTGTGTTGTGTTATGGTATCTAGACAACTACTAAACATACTTGTTTATTTCTAAATACATACGTAAATATTATACATAGAAAACACCCTAACTCTGCAACACACATATGATTCGTCCCAGGAATCGATCCCGAGACTCCAGCGTTGAAAGCGGATGCACTACCGAACACGCCACCTAAGTAGTCAAAGAACATTATATGTAATATGTAAAGTTAGTGTAGAAGTTTATTTCATCATCATCATCATCCGTGCTCCAGAGCTATAATGAATACGCCTGTGATGCTTAGATCAAAAATACCTAGATTACCGATCAGTGCTTTAAAAACGGCACCACTTCAACTCGGTCCACTATTGAAAATTGCACACTTGAGCACTTCAGTCGCTTTGCGACCGTGCTGGTAGTAAGACGTTTCACGATGATAAAGTGTTCGCTTAAAAATTGCAAAAATCTACTCTTTTAGAGTGAAAAAAGAGGATGGAGTGTACTTTCGACAAGTAAAAATCAGTTCACATTGTTAATTGCTTTTCATGTGCAATAATGCACTGCTTAAAAATATATGGTTATTTTTAACTGTGCAAACTACGCGCTTGCTCGGTGTGCACACCGAGCAAGCGCGCATCTTCACACCGCAATGTTAGAACAAGTCTCATACAGAAAGATGGAGTCGTCATTTATTTATATTAAATTTTTGATTACTGTTTGATATATTTTTTTTATATATCTTATTTTGTTTTAAGTTTTCCCCATAATGCAACAAGACAAGAAAAATGGAGGCGTATTATAGCACGTGAAAGAGAAGATGAAATGTTTAAACCTAATAATTCTACTGTTGTTTGTTTAAAGCATTTTAAAAAGGACGTTATTTATGTCACTAAAAAGGATTAAATAAATAAGAAATAACAGCCGTCCCAAATATTTTACAGGTAAAGGAGATATTATATTGATAAGGTGCAGCGCAGACGGTACACTTTTTGTGTGATCGACAAAATGTCTGCATGGCGCGCAAAAAGTCAGTCGCGGATTTTTCACAGACTCAACGCACACTACGCACATCTTCGATCATTCTGTCGGCAGAACTGTAGGCACGTAGACGCTATGGAAATCGTGCAGAGATCGCGAAGTATTATTTTGTACTTTAAGTACAGAAAAAGAAGAAGAAATAGAGAATTTTGGGCAATAGATCGCGTACGCTACGTCCACCCCTAACGAATGCAGATTGCCGACTAAAGTGTGCGCCGTTTGCATTAGCGCGCGTTGAAGCCAACGTTCATTTTTTTTTGTACACTTTTTGCGCGGCACGGTCTGTCCGAAACACGGATTTTGTGTGCGCCAGACTTTTTGCGCGTCGTGTACGTTACTGCATATAATTGCATAGGTTCTATGTTCACAGACTAAAAAGTGCGTCACGGATAGTCTTTCGTCTGCGCTGCACCTTATGCTTAAATACTTTGTATTCTTAATATCAAATGAGTGACCAAATTAAATAGACTTCATAATACCACCTAGTATTTTCAAATATTTCATAAGTATCGTAGGTGCGTATGTGTACCCATAAATTTATTTGATTGATTGTTTGTTTTAGATTTAAAGGTTCACACAGATAATATAATTGATAATTTTATTTCGTACTAGCGTTTTTGTAATCTTTTATCTATATAGTTTATTTTATACGTTTATTTATACGTGAATAAAACAATGTGAATTTAAGTTTATCTTTCTCATCGTATTTCATTAAAAAAAGTTTTATATGCAATGTCGGCTCCACATTCTTTTTATAACCTTAGCGCATGGAATCCGTACTAAGTTCCTATTCCGCTTGCTGACTCTCGAGGGATGCGACAACAGCGCTGTACATTGATGCTTTTGTATTATTTATTACGAATTATTTCTATGTCAACCATCAATGTACAATGTTGTTTATTTTATAGATGCTATTTGTAATATTTACCTATATAGTATTCGAGTGCCAAGATTCCGCGTTGTATTTGTACTGAATCCAATATCTATAGTATTTTTTATCTAAGCTGTGATGTGATACCGGAGACTTGGGTCCAATACCATGGGGTCATAAATATAATATGCAATTTCAATCGTATCGAAATAAGTATTTATTTTATTGTATTTCAAAGCAATGAGTTTGCTTAAACTATTCTTAAAATATTAAGAAAGAAATTATAAATAAAGCACAAAAACTGATGTCATCGGCAGGACTCTCAGGAATTTATTTCTTAATATTTTAAGTATTTATTTATCTCCTTATATAACAATTTTTCAGTGACAGAAAAACAGGTGAATGGGATTTATTTACAAAATTTGAAATTTATAGAGTCTCAACTAAGCCAAAGCCTGTGATATATAATCGTTGTGTTATGGCAATGGTTACGGTCAAAACTTTTTGTACTGCGCTAATAAGTTCGTGACAAAACAGATTTCTAACGACTGGCCAGTGGTCCTCCAAGCTATTCAAAATTTAAAATGGTGGTACACAAGGATATAAAAATAATAAAGATTTATTTCAGACTAGTGGTCGCCCGCGACTTCGTCCGCGTGGTAATTTGGATTTTTTCCCGTTCCCGTCGCGCCGCGTCATATTTTGAACAATTCACACAACATCTTAATAAATTGTAGTCTATGTGTTATTCTGATGTATAAGCTATATTATTGTAAAGTTTCATTAAAATCCATTCAGTAGATTTTACGTGAAAGAGTAACAAACACCCATCCATCCATACATACATACTCACAAACTTTCGCGTTTATAATATTAGTAGGATCCATCCATCCATCATCCATGCATTAGGCGTGATTATATGTATGTATGTAGAAATATTCCTGAAAATTTACGTCAACCAACCTGCGCTTGCGTTAGTGAGATGTAAAATTGGTAACACCTGAACGACTTATACTCACAAATTGGTAACACCTGAACGACTTATACTCACAAATTGGTAACACCTGAACGACTTATACTCACAAATTGGTAACACCTGAACGACTTATACTCACAAATTGGTAACACCTGAACGACTTATACTCACAAATTGGTAACACCTGAACGACTTATACTCACAAATTGGTAACACCTGAACGACTTATACTCACAAATTGGTAACACCTGAACGACTTATACTCACAAATTGGTAACACCTGAACGACTTATACTCACAAATTGGTAACACCTGAACGACTTATACTCACAAATTAGACGAATCACTTCCTATTGACACAGACGAACTTGTTGACAATTGGTGAGCTGATCTAGATGCAACTGGGGCCTATAAATTATTTACAAAACGTGACTTTGGCGTCTTGGAAATAAAAAATATATGTATTAATACTAATAAATTCAGATCTGTTCTACACAGAATTATCTCGCCTAAGGTAAGCTAGATAAAATAACTGATAAACATCCTAACTTATATGTACTTAAAACAATTTTTACGGAACAATAAGCGAACAAACGAGAAAAGTTAAAGCACATTACTTTTCCTTTTCATCTTGGTTATATAATGTTATGTAGTTTAAGTATATTATATATATATCACAGCATAATAATATGTATCTATTCATGTATTTATTATTATGTACCCATAGTTTATGTAAGTTTATTTACTTGCACTGCACACATTGTAGCTCTTTCACCCTTACATCTCCTCTAAGGCCTGCTAGAAAAGATTCCTTGTACAATAGTCACTATGTTTTATGTATTTCTGTGTATATGTACAAAAATTATAAATAAATAAAAAACTGTAAATCCCACAAATATTTGTTTCGACTTGGGAATCGAACCCGAAACACCTGTGTCGAAAATACGTAGATGCACTACCGATCACGCCACCGAAGCAGTCAGTATAAGCAGTCTAAGTATTTTGTAAATTCCCGACCTTTTAAAGCCCAAATGATTTTTAAGTACAATGATATGCTTACAATTTTGTTGAGTGGTGGATACGGCATGGAGGTCGCAGGCGTATCTATTTTTGGTGGATCTTCGTAATGCGATGGCTCATCGAACGATCCCTGCGAACGTTCTTGTTTTACTTAAAGGAATTTTAACCAATGAAAACTAAAACGGAAAATAATTGAGTATATTTCTCTTTTTTGCATGTCTATTGGTTTCTTAAAGTTCTTTTATTTGTTCTCTTTACATACGGTTGCCTGGAGGTCAACCGTATGTAATAGTTATGTAACTCCCAATTCCCAGGGAATATATTCCTGGGATACAAAATAACCAAGGGTTTTTTTTTTATTTAATTTTCCTGTTCCTTGTATATATTTAAGTAATATAGTATATAGTTCTTGTAAATATTCTGAAATAAAAAGATCCATGGATTAAATAGCCAAAGACTTCTTATAATATCAGCTAAAGTCAGTCAGTCAGTCAGTGAGTGAAAGTCCCGTTACATACTACGTAACAAACAGACAGACCTTTTAAAAATTGTTTATTTTTATGTAATTATTGTCGTAATAACTTTCATATGAATTTGGCGTATTAGCTGTATATTTGGAATTACAAACAGATATTTCAATTTGATTTATCAGTAAACCCTGTTCACACTAGACTGACGTCCACCGCATAGACAATAGACTTGCGAAACCTCATTGGCGGACTTTCGACTCCACTAATAATAATAATAATAATCTCGTGAAGGCAGAGAAGGACAAACTTAGTAAGTACCTCGATCTGTCCTTCGAGATAACCGCCATGTGGGACGTAGACTCGACGATCATTGTCCCGGTGGTCGTTTCGGCAAACGGATTAATAGCGAAGAGTCTCGATCAACATCTCAAGAGACTCTCGTTAGATTGTTGGATCAAGAGTCAGATTCAGAAGGTTGTTATCCTCGACACGTGCCGTATTGTTAGGAGGTTTCTTAGTCTGTAGCCTCCACCGCCGGTAGTTTGGGTCCTACTCCGCTACTGGTGGGACACTATTTTTTATATTTTTAAATGTATTTGTGTTTTTTATAAATCTATTTAAAAATGTATAAAATAAGAATGTTATTGAATAAACGAAATAATAATAAATAAATATGTTAGGGCAATCCACACAACGCCATCTAGTCTCAAACTAAGCAGAGCTTGTGATATGAGTACTAGATAAACTGATATAAATACTTATATACATTTTTTTTTTGTAAATACATACATATTATACATAGGAAACATCCAGACTTCGGTACAAACGTATGTGTCATCACACAAAGTTTGTCCCGACCGGGAATCGAACCCGAGAATCCGGCGTCGAAAGCGGATACACTACCGACCACGCCACCGAAGCAGTCAAGACGCATGACGGTTCGTTCAGTCCCGATAATCCGCGAATGAAAGTTTGCAATTATATTAATATTTTTTGGACATTCTCACACAACGTCATGTAGCCCAAATTAAGATAATATAAGCTTGTGTTATAGGATCTAGACTACTTATAAACATATATATTTCTAACACATAGAAAACACCCAAACTCCAAAAAATCATTAGTAGATCATAAATATTTGATTCGACGCTGAATTTAGTGTGCTTCAAGCTGTAATCCTCATATTTGAAATCTCAATGAAAACGAATTTTGACAACGCTAAAAAATAGTCATGAAATAGTCATAAATAGTCGTACATGTAAAAAAAATAGTCGTATTGTAGTTTCGGCGTTACAGCTATAAGTTAATGAGGATTATGGCTTGACCGTCAAGCTGTAATCCTCATCTCTGGTGCAAGCAAACGGTAAAGCCTATCGAATTGGTTTAGGTTCCAAAAAATAGTCATGAAGTAGTCGTAACGACATGCCAAATCTCAGAAATAGTCCTTCAAAGGTTCCAGAGATATAACGGTAACCTGATGAGGATTATGGCTTGAACATTTGAAAACTTCAACTTTCTCCGGAACGCCTGCGATTTTCGGTTTAAAGTTTATGCCAAAAAATAGTCGTGAAATAGTCGTATGAACGACTATAAATTTGAGCTGCATGAATTTGAAAATAAAAAAAAAAATTCGTTTGCCCTACATTTGTATGGAGTACAGTCGTGTACAAAATTGATAACTTCATATGATATTATTGTGAAACATTTATAATTTGTATCCTTATTTATTACAATCGAAAGCTCGCAAATACGTACATAACTTGTATAATTCTCATGTGTTTCCTATCCGTTGAGGTTTCTACCCTTATATTTGTGATTAGCCACGCCAAATATATTTTTTATTATTGATTTAACTTCATCATAAGAAGTAGATTTTTTAATAGCTCTAATGCAATTGATATAAAAGTTTGCAACTCTTTAGTCTACATTTTTAAATATCGATTGGTGATGGAAGAACTGTGATTATTATGATTTTTTGTAGTAGTAAGTTTTTAAGACAATGACAAGATATTCTGATTGTTTACACTTTAATTGGTACTTAATTTAGTTAGTACTATACTTTTATTCTATATAAATAATTAAAAGTTTTTGATATTGTTGGTGTCGGATTCGTTTTTGGAATTTGTGATTTTAGAAAATGCACACAATCTATCAGCGTCATCTATTGAAATTTTCTAGAAACAAACTGAATGAACTAATCCCACACCAACACATATTGAACTAACTGTGATATTTGTGATCAAACCTAATTGCTGTGATATAAACATATATGTACTGAGATTTATACAAGTTATGTACGTATTTGCAAGCTTTCGATTGTATTAAATAAGGATACAAATTATAAATGTTTCACAATAATATCATATGAAGTTACCAATTTTGTACACGACTGTACTCCATACAAATGTAGGGCAAACAAAAACTTTTTTTTTTTCAAATTAAAGCAGCTTAAATTTATAGTTGTTCATACGACTATTTCACGACTATTTTTTGGCATAAACTTTAAACCGAAAATCGCAGGCGTTCCGGAGAAAGTTGAAGTTTTCAAATGTTCAAGCCATACTCCTCATCAGGTTACCTTTATATCTCTGGAACCTTTGCAGGACTATTTCTGAGATTTGGCATGTCGTTACGACTATTTCATGACTATTTTTGGAACCTAAACCAATTCGATAGGCTTTACCGTTTGCTTGCACCAGAGATGAGGATTACAGCTTGACGGTCAAGTCATAATCCTCATTAACTTATAGCTGTAACGCCGAAACTATAATACGACTATTTTTTTTACATGTACGACTATTTATGACTATTTCATGACTATTTTTTAGCGTTGTAAAATTCGTTTTCATTGAGATTTCAAATATGAGGATTACAGCTTGAAGCACACTGAATTAAACCTGGGATCTCAGGGACGGCAGTCACATACACATAACTGCGGCATCAGCGTAGTGCGAACAGGGCTTAAAAGCGTAGTGCGAACAGGGCTTAACAGCGTAGCGCGAACAGGGCTTAACAGCGTAGTGCGAACAGGGCTTAACAGTTACCGGTGCAGTACTGCCGTGCACGGTGGTGTCGGACTTGTCGCTGGTCTCCGGGATGGCGATCAGCTCACTCTCGGACGACTCCTGCTCTAAGCTCCACTGTTGATACCTATTTGTATATGAGTGAGTGAGGCTCCAACCACACGGACGTGTGACAACCACACAACATCGTAGTGACCTAAAATGGTCACTTGTGAATTATGTGACTGCACCTTTTTGCAGATTCGTTGGTAGTAATTAAAAATATCGAGGCGGTGTGTATGGTGGTTGCATTTTAGTTGCGATGTCGTTCAGATTTAAGTCAATACCAATCACATCGTTGCGTTCAACAATAAATTGTGGGTAGTGTGAATAAAACTATACAAATTGGTGCCCAACCACGTGTTTGCGTTGTTTTGTAGTTGTTGTGTCGTTGTCGTACGCGCGCTTGGAGCTTTCGGCTCAAGTCACACTGAATTGGCAGCGATGCGAAATCGATTTTAATAAAAAGACATTGCCTATAAACTTATTTTTATTGAATTAAAAATTTAGAAAACACCTGATCTCCCGCAACTGCTCGAGTCGGCGCAAGTCTCCGTGACGCCTCGTTCAATTTACGTGTTTCTATATCTTAACATCGGGCAGTAGATCTCCGTGCATTTTCCAAAAACAACTTTTTTTTTACCTCGCGGACCTCAGGGATTATGGGAAACTCAAATTCGGTTTTTCGACGCTCTCAATATTTTGATTGTGAATATAAGTGATAGTAATTTAACGTTATTTAATATCCAATATTTAAATAGAGTAGAACAACAAAAGTATTCTCAAACTACTTATTTAGATTATAAACCACAGAAACTGAAGTGGCACCGGCAATATTCGAAACTAGTTTTCCCGCGATAGCGCGATCCAGAAATTATGATAATGTAGCAAAGATTTAATTATTTCCGTATTGGTCATTATAGCTCAGTGGTTCGAGTTCTGCCGATGACGTTTCAGTTTCTGTGATTTATAATTTCTATCTAAATATTTTAGGAATAGTTTAAGGAAACTCGTCACTTTCAATTACAAAAGTACCCTCACTTGTTAGTCTTGGCGGGCTCCTCCCAGTGCGTGTGCATGTGTGCGGGCGACTTGTGCGTCTGCAGCTTGGCCTTGCCCCGCTCCGGCGCGGGCAGCGGGCTGCACGTGGCGCCCGGGCCCGCCGACCCAGCGGGCACGCCCGCGCCCGCGCCCGCGGGCTCGTGGGCCGTCGATAGTGAGGGTTGGCTTAGGTCTAAGGGAAGTATACACTGCCTATATCGGTCTATAAACAAATATTTTATTGAACTCTAGCTGATGCCTAAAACTCGAGAATTGAAGGACCAATTTGGCTAATGTTCGTCGTCGAATGTTCGTCAAAAGGTTGGTAAGGTTTAAAATGTTTTATTTTTAAATTGACGCGATGCGATCACCGCAAGTATTAGTATACTTAGATATAGACTAGTTGAATCCCCCAGTTCCGACTGCGGTAAACAGCTGACATGACAGTAAATTATTGTGCTATCCGATTTCGATAAAACAAAGCCTATGAACTCAGCCACGCGGTCCGTTTTCTATCCTTCGGACATTTGATATGTCAGCGGGAAATAAAACAGTGCGGTACCGCTTCGCAACCCGGACCGAAAAATGACCGTGTGGCTTTAATTTTTTTTTTATCGATCAAACTCTTTTTTTATTGGTATTAAATGTCCACACTTAATTTTACTTTAATATAATAGTATTGTGTACCTCTAGCCCTCGCGATATGCGGCATGACGACCATGGGCGGTATGCGCTTGCACTGGTGGTACTGCGCCTCCAGCGAGCCCAGCACCACGCGCACCAGCCCCACTGCCAGCGGGCCCAGCGCGCCGCTGCCGTAGTGGTACTGCGGGGAGGGGGGCGGTACTGGTGAGTATAAGGCCCCGTTTCTACGCGCGTTAAAAAACCGCAACGTATTTTTAACGCCAGCTGGATGTTGAACGGGAAATTGAACTTTACGCTAAACATCCAGCGCTTAAAATACAACTAATACTAGGCAATGCATTTGATCTATACCGACGTATTTTTAACAGGGCCCTAGCGTTATACCGTGGCATATACGTGTGACCTGAGTGTGGCCAGAGGTCTGAGAAAGAAGAGGAACGCACGTCACACGCAAGTGACCACGCAGATACCACGCAGGTAACACGTTGATACAATCATTTCTTGACAGTAGCTTTGTTAGTTCCTCTTATAGGAACCTATTGCTGCAACACGTGAGCTGATTTTGTTTGTCAGATTGGTCACGCGCAGATTGTAAGTTAGTCGCACGCAGATAACACGTAGGTAAGGTAACTAGAAGTGCACTTGCCTATCGGACAGAAGATTTAAGTTTAAAACACACTGGTCCTTCACATACGACATGTGCCATTCGACGTGCGAAACAGCGACACACTGGTCCTACGTCTTACGACGTCTGACGTTTACATTATCTACGCGCTATGACACTTTAAACTTGTGTGACAGCGTCGTACGCGTGGGATAGCATGGGAACACGTGAATCTGCCGCGATGACGTGTAAGACAGCGTGGTGAATTACCAGTGTGTTCGTTACCATACAAACTGTTCAGATGTCATAATGCGTGGTGTAAGTCGCATGTGAAGGATGAGTCCCTTGCCCGTCCCTTTATGTTCACACACGTTTTTTAGTCGTAAAAATGCTTTCTTATTAATAATAAAACCTAATATAATTTGACGACTACAAACAAGTAGAGAAAGAGTGACGAGAGAAGCGCTGTAACCGAGAGCAGCACCTATAGACGTAGCTCACCTTGTAGAGCACGACGAGCAGCGCCATGAGCCAGTGTCGGCGCACGTGAGGCTCGAGCGCACCCAGCGAGTACGTGCCCGCGCCGCTCGAGCCACTGCCCGCCCCGCAACAGTACTGCACATACAGACAGTATGCTAAACAATAAGGACATTTGTCCTGTCATACGTTTGGGCCTGGGGACGTTCACTCCATAGCCTTTCATGGACGTATCGTCAGTGGAGGTCCTCAAAGCATAACGCATTTAATTTATGTTTCTTACCTCATATATTTCGACCGGGTGAACCGATTTTAAAGTTTTTTTTTTATTGAAAGCTACCTACTGCTTCCCGATACAATTATTTGGTCCCATTTCGGTAATTTAAAGTCTGTTTCCGTGTCAATGTTTGTGTGATTGATGTGATTTTAAATTATGAATAAATGAATAATTTTTGAACATTCTCACACAACTTCATCTAGCCCTAACTACGCTATAAGCTTGTGCTGTGGGATCTAGACAACTGATAAACATACTTTATATACATAGAAAACACCCAAACTCCGAAAAAACCATTTGTGGATCACACAAATATTTGATTCGACCCGGGGAATCGAACCCGAGACTGGAGTGGAAAGTCGATGCACTACCAACCACGCCACCGTACAAGCCACAAGTAAATTAATACATTACAAAAAAATTGATTAATACTCAAATAATAATTATATGAACGGAAAAATGATAATCTTGGGCTCGAATTGAAGCAGCGACTGTTCCCATTTCGACTTCGAAGACTCCAAAATTTGCGATCAAACTATCAACGTGCGACTTACTGTGTCAATACAGAGCGCCATCTACCAGCCGTTCAGGAACTAACCACTATGGTGGATTGGAAAAGTTGTGCCAATAAAATAAGACCTCTGTTCATACCTGTAGCAATAGTAACGTGGGTTCAGCGATACTGGCGCCCATCACGTGGTTCTGATCTAGCACTTGGGGTAAATTCGCCATGAACGCGTTGAATATTGACGATTGTCTAGAAAAAACATTATATTAAATATATGAGTAGTCGTTCGCCCCAGTTTTGCAGATGTAGAACTGTGTCTACTGTCCGACCTGACTAGAAATGTGGTGCTGTCTTTGGGGGGTCGTAACGCAGCTATAAGTGGCGTCATTGGTGAATTTTCTATGTGTCAATCACCGCTCTCTAAAAAACCGAGCTTATTTTTTTAACATGAACAACATTCCGATGACGTCAATTTATCGCTGTGTTGCGACCGCCTTAGGACGGCACTACTTTCTTCAGAATCCAAAGCTTTCAGAAAGTAAAACATGATGAGACTTCTATAACCAACCTAAGAGTGTAAGGTGCCAAATGGAAGTACTTCTCCACAGTGTTGTAGCCCAACAGGAGGAACAGATGTTTGAGGACCAGCTCCTGGTTCTTGGAGGTCGCCTTGTCTTCTGTTGGATGAGCTTGGTCAGACCTGTACAATGCAGTGTTTAAGAATTAACTGAACAGCAATCTTTTCTAGACAACCTTGGATTGGAGTGGATGAAAATACTTACAAAGTAGTCCACGAATTCAGAAACTCCTTCTTTTAAAATAGTTTTTAAATTAAAATAACCTTCCCCTACCAATCCCTTGCCAGGTGTCCCGGGTACGCCCTTAGAAGGATAAGCTACGACGCCGGTGGACTCTGACCATCTTTGCGGCTCTTAAGAGGACGGGTGTCATCCCGCTTTTTTTGGGGTCTCATTTAATCCTACTTCTTGTATTAATAGTTTTCTGTACCTAGACAAAAACTGCATCAGCAAAAACACCAACAGGTTGGTAGTCTCTCTATCAGCTTCCTCTAAGTCCACAGCTTTCGGCAGCACAGTGCTCAAGGTGTCTTCTGAGCGGCCTGACATCGAGTGGAAGCCCTCTGTGACCAAAACACCTTTATAAAGTTACTTACATACAAATAGAGGGAACAGAAAATCATTAATTCCCTCGAAGAATGTACGCAGAAGTATGACGCTGTCGTGAGTTTCTAAGATCTTGGTGAGGTACCTATAAATCATCTGTATGTGGAACTAAAGTGAGGCCACCCATACGAACCTAGTTAAATTGCCAGCAACTATTATCTCTGTCCTTATCGCTCGTACCCAGTAATGGCGTAAGTTGGTCGACGGGAGCTGTTGCATGTTTCATGGTACAGGTAAACATTTCGTACCATAGTTGTCAACCATTTGTGAACATTTATAGAATAGATAGTTCTAGAATAGATTAGTAAGTAACTTAGACGAAGTTACTCGCTAGTTCCAAATATTGATGATTTTTATTTGCACGAGGCTTGACCCTTTGTCAGTAGTTAAGTATGGTATGACTTGAACCCGTCATGATGATGATGATGATAATGAGCCAAGGGTCAGTTTAAATACTCACCGTGGGTATTGTTGTTCCTCTGAGTGCCGGGCGGTTGTGGAGCGGTGAGCAGTTGGCCGATACCGAAGCGAGATGTCTTACGTTTCAGCAAAGGGGCGGAGTATTGACGGGAATATACTTTTTCACGTTCTGTATAAGATTAAACAATTACAGAGGTATTGATGTAATAGCTGACCCTAAAAAATCCTACAAATGATCGAAAAACGATGAGGTTGGAGTTAATAACCAAAATAGTTTACGAGCTTTTCAAATACCTACCATACAAAAAATGGCATAGAGATCGATCTCGCACGTGGAAGAGGAGTGCGGCCATAAACACGTTGTGATAAAAGATTTTGAACGCCTGATCTGTGGCATCAGAGCAGCCGAAGGGATGGACCTATATTGATGCAGATTCTCGTTCGAAAGTCTGATCATCTGATGTGATCGAGACGGTTCTAAGCTATAAATTTAAATCAACAACAGCTCACGTATGAAGCTCAATGATGAAAAAATTTCACTAAAATCTGCAGATCCGGTTGATGAATGCAAAGGAAATTTGTGGACATTTGTATCTCATGCTTAACAGGCCATATATTGACCAGTCGCGAGTGTCCTGCGATTGCGGTGCCCCATACCAGTCCATGTCCCACTTGCTCTCTTGCCCACTGTGCCCTACCACCTGCACTGTCGAGGACTTATATGGAGCAACGGACAACGCCGTGGCCGTGGCCAACTATTGGGCTGGGAAGGTCTAGCAGAAAAGAGATACTGTAGCCATTGACTCGAAGAAGAACAGGCCATATATAGCAAACATATTAAATTATACCAGAAGCCTATGTCAAGCAGTGGGTTGATGATGACGACGAAATCATCGAAACTAACCGTGTCTGGTGTCCGGATGTGGCGGCATAGTGGCCGGCGCAGAGATGGTCCTCTTGTAAGGCCACTTGGTACCAAAGGAAGCACTTAAAGTGTTCACATTAGTGTCCCTCGCTGATACGCTTAGGGCTTCGTGGGCGCGACGCACTTTGTATAGGAATCCTTCGGAACTGGTGTCACTGCTCACTAGTTCTGGGTAAAGAGATTGTTTACTTTTTTGTTTTATAGTTTTGATTAGGAATATGAAAAAGTAACTATTGTAAAAAGTTAATTTTTGATGGCAAATATAAAAAAAATAAAAATTATCTGACGATTTAAGAGTGCTGAGAATTTTGCTCAAATTCTAGAATAAGAAATAATACGAAAGAAAACTCGAATAAAAAGAATAATAAAAAACAAAAGATTTAGATGAAACTTACCCAATTAAACAAAAGAGGACCAAAGCAAACACATTCCTCTAAGTAAATGTAAATAAATGAAATTATAAAAAAAAAAAGATTAGGAAAATGAAACTAGAATATTCAGAAAACATTCATACCCTGGGGAGAGTCGGCAATGACACGGAGATTTTTTTACACACTTTATTTTTGTAAATAGTCTTGGTGCATATTATGCATACCATAAATAGTCTTAGTGCATATCTATACTACTATTATAAAGAGGAAAGATTTGTATGTTTGTAATGAATAAACTCTAAAACTACTGTGCCGATTACAAAAATTCTTTCCTGCCTGAGTAACATAGGCTACTTTTTATCCCGGTATTGTGTTCCCACGGGAACCGGGAACGAGTAAACTAAATCACGCGGGCGGAGCTGCGGCGATCAGCTAGTTATGCATATAGTAGTAATTGACCAAGCGAGCGAAGCGTCTACCAAAATTTTTGCTTTTGTGAGTATGTCTGTCTCTCTGCCTGTACGTTAGTTGCGGGCAAAAGTTTAAAACATTTTTTTTTATTGGGGCGGAAAAGCGTAAATCAAAGCAACCACAAGGGCGATCGATATTTTTTTTCGTGTTTTACCTAATCTGTATAAATTAAAGAATATTTTATGCCAGTTGTGTTATATTAACTTACCTCTCAAATTAGAGAAATCGATACTTTTATTCGAATTAATCTGTGCTTCCAAGAAGAGAGCCTCAAATCTATTGAGGAAGAAGTCCCAGGTGAGGATCTTGCGGTCGCTGAGGGTATTGTGGAGTTGGTAGATAGACTGGAGTATCATTGGACGGTCCACTATGACTAAGTCGAACTGCGTCTCCAAGCAGTACAGTAGTAACTATGGAGGGAATATTATAGGTTTCAAGTCATCTGTATCTATAAAATTGAAGTGTCTGTTTGTAAATATTCCAAATTAACAACTTTATCTTAAATGCAGAGTAAAAAAAATGTTTGTCTGTCTATTTGCTACAGATGAAATCTCTGAAACGTTAGTAACCTGTTGCCTTGCAAGTTTGGCAGTAAATTGAAATGAAGAAGCAATAATCATGACTTTCATAAGTATTACTTTGAGACCTGTATGAATAAACATGTTTTCATTTCAGTATAAATCAAACTAAGGTCTACTTACATCGACAGCATTATCATGAATAGTCCCTATGTATAGTGTGGACCTCTGAGCCACATACACGTTGATGTCGTCCATGCTAGAGATGAGGTAACAGAAGGCAGTAGCCAGGGCCGTCTGCAGAGGGAGGCTAGTCTTCACTGGAGAACCGTCCATGAACCTGGAATAAACTCATTACTAGCACTCCCATTTACCCAGCTAAGCTAAAACTGTTTGTATTATGTTATATTATATTTATAACGTATGTTATATTTTTTTAAACGGCGCAACCTTCTTAGTTTAAAAAAAAAACAATTGGTGGGAAATCATTTGTCAATTGTTTTTTATCACACATCAAAGTTCTACGTATGCAACGAAAATGGAATTAAGTCGAAAAGATTTTAGAGCGATGATTTTTTATGATTTTATAAGTTGTCTCTCCGCAAGACTGTGCCGCTTGTCTTCAAAATGGTTTTGGGAGAGAAGCACCTTGTTTGAGCACCGTGAGGCAATGGTTTGCTGAATTTGAGAGAGGTCGAGTTTCCTTACATGACGAATTTCGTGAAGGGCGGCCTTCAACTGCCGTCAACGAAAATAATGTGGCTACTGTTAAGCGGTTAATTGAAGAAAACCCGCGGATTACCTATGAGACTTTTCGAGGACTATTGGGGATTGGTATGAGTCAAATCCAGAAAATTTTACACGAAGAATTGAAAGTTCGAAAACTTTGTTGTCGTTGGATCCCTCATGAACTAACAGCGGAGGAGAAGCGGGCTCGCGTGGAATGGTGCTCACAGATGCTACTGAAGTACGACCACGGACATTCTAATGCTGTTTATGACATTGTCACAGGAGACGAAACGTGGATTTATTGTTTTGAACCCGAAAATAACAGCAATCTTGTGAATGGGCGTTTGAAAATGAGAACAAGCCACTAATAGTGAGGCAGGCGAGAAACGTTGGTAAACAAATGATCGCGTTTTTTTTTCTCTTGAAGATCTAAAGAGTGTTAATGCCGAGTAGTATTCTACCATTTGTTTACCCAGGGTTTTAGAAAAAGTTCGCGAAAGACGACCCAAAAGCCGCGTTCTCCTACATCATGACAACGCTTCTTCACACACGGCCAACAAAACAAAGTCATTATTAGCTTCCGAAAAAGTACAACTCGTCACCTAGCACCCCGACCTAGCACCCTGTGATTTCTGTATTTTCTCCAAAATCAAAGATTTGATGAGAGGTTTCACTTTTACCAACTCCGAAGAGGCAGTGATAGCGTTCAATCAGCACGTAGAAAACATGCCTTCAGATCTGTGGTCCTCCTGTTTAAAAAAATGGTTCGGTCGCATGAAAATATGTTTAAAATGTAAAGGAGAGTATTTTGAAAAGCAATAAACATAATATTTTGGTTTTAACATGTTGTTTTTTTAAGTTACTCAAAACTTATAGTGTGACCAACGTATATCAAAGTATTTGGTTTGGCATCAAGCAAATTGTCAAAAAAAAAAATGTCATCCCTGAAAGGATAAATTGAATCTCAATACAGTTCCAAACCTATTTGGGTATTCTGCTATTAATTTCAGGCTATTAATTTTTATTGATATTCTTGCGTCTAGGTAAGGATAACTTGAACCCTGGAGATGTTGATAAAAGAGGGTCAAGAGAAAGGGTCCTTTAACATAACTTAAACATTTATGACAATAAAAGACACATTAAAATCTAACCTTATGACAATAGATACTCTCTCGACGGCAGTGAACCGTACGTGATAGTCGTGATGATGGAACTGATCCCGCACCAGGTTACAGAACATGTCGGCGCCGCCCGCGAGCGTCACACAGTGCAGGAGCACCGGGACCGCGACCGAGCAGATGTGGGAATGTGACGCGTTGCAGACATTCCACAAACTGGGAACATATCGTACTACGTTCACATACGACACTACTGGCAAACATCTTGCTAGTCATGTTTATGGTCCCACGTAATAGGGGGCACACCAACTGCTGCTCCTGGACACTTTAGAAAATCTATAACCACTCTGCTATTCAAACCAAAATTCCAACAGCCCGGATATATGTTACATACCAGTAAACAGGACCTCTGCAGTCCGAGCAGGCCGAAGTCGGAGTTCACGTTCCTACTATTTATATTTTACAAAGGTCATATATTGAAAAAAAATAACCATTAAAAATAAAAAAGCTACCAATCGGACTAAAAATCATTAAATTTAGTCGAGGTCATTTGTGACGTCCACTTCATTAGCTAGAAAGTTCATCCGTTGACTGGCTAATCACTGTTTGTGTAATCTTGGGCCTTCAACTCTTGATGACACCTCTACGTATCATTTTCATTTTGTACAACTAATATAATTAAATTTACATTAAAAATAAAGTCATTATTTAAAACGAATACTTATAATCTTACTTGTCTATAAGGAGATTCTCCTGACACCATATAAGGAACCCCCTGTGCTCAGCCAGCGCGTCTGTGTTCAACACCAGAACTTGCAGACATTGGAGTAAGTGGTATAAGACGTCAGGTCGAGATGTACTTTTCAATTCCTAAAGAACAATATTATGGTCTGTTACTGAAGTTCTTTATAATAATGAGAATGCACTTTTGAACCTTGACTGTACTTACTTGCAAAAGTTGGTGAATGTACTGCAGCTCCTGCGGCAACTCCTCGATGCAAAAGTGGAATTTGCCAGCAGAAGTAGGCCAAAAGTTAGTCATGTCATCTTCTGCGGATTCGGCACTAGCCTCTTGATCACCAAAGTTCGGTGTAGACACCTGCGATATTTATTATAAACTAGCTGTCACAGTGAACTTCGTGTCAACATAGAATAAAAATTGTTAAAACCTTCACTAAACTTCTACGAATATTTCAAGATCAAAACGAATCGATACAGCCATTATCGAGTTTTAGCAAGACAATTGAACAACAATTCATTTTTATTTATAAGAGGGCTAGCTGATGCCCGCGACTCCACACACGTGCAAATAGTTTTTTTCGGTTGCAACTCTCACGAACAAATGGTTGGTCATACATCAATGATCAATCTCTCGTCAATTGAAATTTTTGTACAAATGAACACACTTATCTCTTATAGTTAAATAAAATTATGATAATAAAAAAAAATATAAATATTTAGGACGTTCTCACACAACGTCATCTAGCTCAAACCAAGCTATAACCTTGTGCTATGGGATCTAGACAACTGATAAACATAAACATATATATTTCTAAATACATACCTACATAATATACGAGTACATAGAAAACACCCAAACTCCGAAACAAACATTAGTGGATCACACAAATATTTGATTCCACTCGGAATCGAACCTGGGACCTCAGGAACGGCAGTCGCATACACATACCACTGCGCCACCGAGGCTGTCTTAAATTCAAATAAATGTAAATGATTACACCAGTTTTTAACGTTTTCCTTTCACGCTTAACATCCACATTGTGCCGCTTTGTTGGTACCACGTAATATTAAACCTAACGAGCGGCAACAAAAGGTACTTATGCTGCGTGCGAGCTATAAGGGTACTCACATCAGCAGTGGCAGTAGCGACATCTGTATCCGTTAGCGTGACAGTATGTGCAGTGGCCAACGTTGGCGCATCCGTTGGTGGTAAAGACACGGCCATGTCCAACTGTTCGGTGATAGTTTCCACTGTGGCAGTCATTATCTGCACAATATTGGCCCATTTAGTTTGATCAAAAATTTTGTTAAATCTATGTCAGAGTGAGTTCTACAGCTATGCGTGTAGGTAAGTTACTAATTACTTTTTGTATCTTTCTTCTATCGATATAATTACACAGTATTACGCCAAATGTTTGAGAAATAATGAACTGCATCGTAGTTCGATAGATTGCATTGTATTAAGTATTGTAAATTACGACATAGTTTCGTCTCAGCTGAGCGAGAGATATTGTGAATTTTCAACATTAACTTAAGTTCCAATTTCAAAATGCATTCAAATTCTTTCACCATACACAAGACAATTTTCTATTTCAATTGTAAGTATCTTTTTCATCAGTTTCCACGGTTACTTACCTCTGTTTTTAATGTAGGTAATTAAACACTACTTTAGTATTCTACCTAACAAGTAACAAAAGATCTACTATCATCGATTCTTTGCTATAATACTAACAATTGATTCATATCGAAAATTCTTCATAATATTATGGCATTCAAAATTAAACTATACAAACTTAGAAATAGATTAAAACATCGTATCATAGCGCAGAATCGAACGACCACTAACACCGAAATAAACAATACTCATTCACATATGAAAAGCTCAAGAGATAGAGTAGGAGAGAGATAGAGAGTTACTTTGGGTGTTAAACGTTCAGCAATATCGATATTTAATATTTTATTTGACTAATAAATAACATTTACGACACTTCATGATATTTAATATCAGATTTAAAGTTTTTTTTTAATATCGACTAACAAGTAGAATTTTGCAATATGCAACTAACTGGTACACTAAATAAATATAAATACGTGAGTTAATGTATTGTAGTCTGTGATTATATAGATCAAAATACCAGAATATAATAAACCCATAAAGGGACCCACATACTAACAGATCGCCTGCCAGCCGCATGCGAATACCGGTCTGACAGTTACTTGATTAGGCCGAAATTGGCTACGAAATTGATACTAAATAGGTCGATTTCCCAAAACAAACTGTTAGTTGCTTGCGCGTTTCACACTCAAAGCGAATATCAATAGACATACTTGCGTATCGCCTGACGATTTAGTTATCGTGGCGTCCGACCCGACGTCGCTTATGATTGACAGTTGCATGAAATGAACAAACTATACAACTACGTTACAATGTACGAGTAGAGAGAGCTAACACACAATCCAGTCAGGTGTAACGAGACTTTTATATGGGGCTAATGGTGAGTGTTCAAGATTGAGTACTTTAGTAGAAGCATCTGTTTCAACGACAAAAAATAACAGAATTTTACTCAAAATGAGAATTAAGTATACTGAATTTACAAAAACAAACAAAATCTGTGTAGTTTTACAAACACAACATGTGTGCCAACAATTATTGTAAAAAAATATTAGACAGATATGATATTTATTTCGCGATATTATATATTCGTGAAACAGTTGCGTATCAATTATTTATTTTACTATTGAAGGTTCATGAACACATCTGCAAGGGCAGATTTCAAACCTTTTGCAAACAACATTGTCTAAGGTTAGACGTTAAATGCGTATACGCAGACGTACACGTATATTTACATACTGGGCGTTATAAAGCCTTATTGTAGACTAAAATGTTTTTGAAATAGATGGCGACGCAGTGTCGACACAATCGAAAGAAAAGTCAGCGATTTTCTGGGCCGAAATTTTAACTTCACACAGAAATTAACAAGAAATTTTATTATTTTTTTTTGACACGTAATTAAGTGTTTTGCATGTTTTAAAGGTAAAGGGTATAGGCATAAAATAGGTAATATTTGACATATTATATTGATTTAGTTGACATTTTTATATTGATTTAGTTTTAAGAAGACATTATATTAAATTAATTGGTGAACATGTGTTCAAACTTAAAAAATTGCAAGCTGTGAACCATCCGGTGAAACATGAAAAACCTTAGACAGACGATTTGATTTGATTTGTTTACGTAACGATGAATACGAGCTTTCAAAAGTAAAATAAACAAGTGAAAATTTTGAATTTATATTTACATTATTTATTTAGTATTTTTATTACCAGAGATATCTAATAAAAAATGTAAGTAAACAAATATAAGGACTGTTTATTTAAATAGATTCCAACATTTAAAACAAACATGCAGTTTATAATTTCATTATTAGATACCTACCATGAGTTCACAGAAAATCTACAAGACCACCGTAAGACCAATTTAAAAAATATAAACCAATCTATGGAAGATACGTCCTAAGCTTTGGTGTTTTAGAAAAGCGGTGACGTCCCAAAGCGGTTGCATCACAGCGGCGAATAGACATCACCAGAACGTTTTAAATGTTCGTGAAACGTTGGCTATGTTAGCTATGATTGACACCTTTGTTTACATAAAAAAACGCAATGACATAAATGACCGCTGCGTTACGACCGCCCTAATACGGCACCGTCTTCCTAGGAAACCAAAGTTTTAGTCTCGTAGGAAACATATCCAAAACTAAAAAAATAGCCCCTGGTCTTTTAACCCCACCATTAGCTCCAAGCCAGTTACACCAAAACCTTCATTCGCTGTGACACAAAAAATATGACTTTAAAAAAGTATTTACCAGACTACAAAAAACAGATATACTCGTAGTTGGTAAAATAAATTAATTTCAAATGTTTTTTGTTTTCCGATTTTTCTCAAAAAAATACTTTTTTTTTAATTTTTGGAGGTCATACGTACAAATCCTTCATGTCACAGCGTACAAAGTCACACAACATCCAACACACACGCAGACCCATACGTACATGTGGCATGTGTACTAGGACTCCGCCTACGGAGCTCTTGTCCCCTCCCATGCATAGAGGATGTGCTATAGACATTAGAGCGTCCACAGAAGTTGCGGGGGTTCCCCCAGATTTGCTGCGTTCGTCTTCCGACTGGCCTTTCTTGTCGCGTTGGGTTTCTGGCCATATATCATCTAGAGACGGCTGTTGGGAAATGGCCCAATGTCACTAATACCAAAGCTTCGAGATTGTAAGACTTTATTGTAAACTAGCGGATGCCCGCGACTTCACCCGCTTGACAAATTATCTTATTATGTAGTCTCAAAGAATCTTGGAGAAATCAAACTAATCAAGAACTGAAAGTGCACTCACTGAGAATTTAGCATTTAGAGCAAACACAATAATCTTCTGTAATTTCATTGAACAACCAGCAATTCTATTCTTTAAATATCAGCCAGACTTTAATTCTTTATCCAAACCATAGGCCAGCTTCGTGTAAGCAGGTTGGCCTAAGAAGTCAGCAAAAGTATACTAAACCCTTCCTCGAAAACCACTCTATCCATTGGTGAAAACAGCATGAAATTCGGTGCAGTGTTTAAATTTTATCGCTATGATACAGACAGACAAACGCGGCGGAGTGCTTTGCTTTATAATATGTAGTAAAGTGGTAATGCCATTTCAATTTTATTTATGTGTTATAGGGGGTAGATGGTTATAGATCTGTACAGGACTTACCTCGGGTTGTGGCTTAGGCTTATCAGGTACTAAAGCCCGAACTAATAACACGGCGAGTTGATGCCATAAGGCTGCAGCTTCACAATACGAACACGCGCCTTCCGCTTGACACCATGCTGTGGGCATGGGGGACGAGTGATAAAGATCTAAAGACTTGATAAAAGTTTATAGTTAATTGCTAGACAGAACAAGCTTTGGATCAGAAAATATTTGAAGATAAACATTGTGTTGGACGTCTTGGGATGAGTATTTTGGGACAGGTTGCCTTCGATTTGGTGGACCCCAAATGTGAAGTGTATTCCCTCAGATATTTATCAGTAGACCATGTGATTTTTCAATCAATGTCAATTTAATTAAATTTATTACCTCATAAAATATGGAGTGCTTAAAATAAGTAGGCACTTATGTGGGCATCAGTTTCCTGGGGAAATACTTTGACGTAATCATATAAGTCAGTAGCTCAGATGGTCAGAGTGCTCTGTAAGTACGAATGTGTGCACGTGTTACTTACCATGCTCAATAGTGTTAGTTTGGTTGGATTTGAGCATCAGGCGCAGCAGTTTAGTGGCTTCGCTGCTCACATTTTGACTGTTCATACGTCGTTGTTGTAGCGCCATCTGTTGTACAAAGAGCCAACTAAGTTTAAAAAAGTATATTACACAACGGATTTTAATGAAACTCGACAACAGTGTAGTTCATTTATCAGAATAACACATAGGCTATAATTGTTGGAAGACATCGTATAAATTAAATATTGGATAGAAACAGGCGTTACTTGGCGAAAATCCATGACAAAACAATGGTAAGTAAAATGTTTTTAAGAAAAAACTTTTTAAAAAATTATATAATAGCATTAATTTTTCGCAGAATTAAAAAGACAACAAAACGTCGACAATTGTTTCGCCTCTAAACGAGGCATTATCAAGACTGCTGTTCTCTCTGAGACAGTCAGTCAAAATCTGGTGTTTCCGCGTATTGTGAAATTAAATACGACACTTGGTTTTTTTAGTTTTTTTTATACGCCTAGTACTAAATACAAGAAGGATTTGCTACAACAATTAGGCACGTATATATTATATATACTCTGATGTTCTTAGGCCACACGCCTCGACTAATGGTGAGGGAAATAGCGAGTCACAATTTCGAGATTGGAGAATTTTACTTTCGTCCGCTTCTCTGTCTGTATGTTAGTTGCGGGCTGGCGGTCACATTTTTTATTCGATCTCCACGAAACTTGGCACAGGTGTTTCTTAATTTAAAACTTTTTTAATGGTGTATTTCTTTTTTGATTGGGGTATTTTTGGGGGTGATTGGGAAATGTTCGCCTGGTTTAACCGTTCGACTAATATGGGCGACCACTAGTTAACGATATTGACGTACCTGTTTCAATAAAATGTCAAGCATAAGAATACAGCAAGTCAGATTGAGTGGTCGCATCTCCTCTTCGTCCGGTTTCTCATTGTCAGACTCGGGGGATTGATCTTTTGATTTTGTACCACCTAGTCAAAAAAGCAAATATTGGCCATCATTCATCATCATCTTCGCCCATTTGACGCTCACTGCTGGGCATAGGTCTCCCCCAAAGAGGTGGAGGTTCTCTAAACATACTTATATACTTTCTAAATACTACTAATATACCAAAACTCCGGAGTCGAAAGCCGATGCACAACCGACCACACCACCGAAGCAGATGGCGTTACAACTAGAGTAATATCATGGAAATTGAATAGTTTATTGAATCAATTGAAGAATTGTCATTAAAGAAATCTATTTTACTTTCAAAATTATAATTGAATAGGCTTATTATGGACATTGGAACTTATTATTGCATTATTTTTTTGCATAATTTAATCGCTAGTGTGATAATGATAAGGATGTAAGTAAATACTTACTAGTTGTTGTTGTCGGCTTGAAAATTTTCTCAGGCAAGTTGACGACGCAGTGGCTGAACAAATCGAACAGTTGCGACAGAGGGATCTTCACATCCAACAGAGATATCGTCTGTAACAACACAACGCGCACAAGATACAAACTCAATGACGTCTAATTTCAAACTAAGCATAAAGCAATATATTTCCTTTTCATTTCTATTCTGTTTGCCATTCCATTTCATTTCTACTCCATTTCCATTTCATTTCATTCCATTTCCGTTCCATTTTCAACCCATTTCCATTCCATTCCCATTACATTTTGAGTAGATAAATATAAGTAATCCTACTATCCTACTAATATTATAAACGCGAAAGTTTGTGAGTATGTATGGATGGATGTTTGTTACTCTTTCACGTAAAAACTACAGAATGGATTTTAATGCAACTTTACAATAATATAGCTTACACATCAGAATAACACATAGTCTATAATTTATAAAGATATTGTGTGAATTGTTCAAAATATGACGATCAGTGTCCAGTAAGTAGGAAACGACGATGACAAACCGAGTGCGCGATACTACGGGAACGGGAAAATATCCAAATTACCACGCGGACGAAGTCGCGGGCCACCACTAGTACTTTATATGTATAAACCGTGATGGACCTTTGACACCACCGGTGGTGTCAAGGGTATTTTTTAATACCCATTACACTACCAAAGAGATGCACCTAGTCTGTGATATTATATTGACATAGGTAGGTATCTATATATCTGAAATATTTATGAGGAATAGTATGAACGTCTGGGTTATCAATTATGATAGCTTTCTTTCTTCTTTCCCATAGTACTCTATGGGAAGGAAAAAATTCCCGTACCACGGGAATTTTAAATACTTCAATGTTTTGGTTATATAACCCTTTAAAATATTATTATTTTATGAATTTATATTATGGTCAGTCTCTCTAATCTTGAAGGCTCTTACATAATTATGTTGATATGTATTCCTGGTACATTTGAGGTTTGTGTCTTTTGTAATGGACAGTCATTTTCCTCTGTACTCGGTGCACCTGTTGACACATTTCTTTATTTTTCATCGGGACAAAAAAATGTATCATGTAGGGCAGTATGGATATATCTTACCAGAGCCGCTTGGGTCCTTTAACTCTCTATTATAAGATACACAAACAACAAAAGTACTAGGAGTACAGAACTACAAAAGAGCACTCGCCAACTCTTATCTCGCTCAGTTTGGTTTTTTCAAAATGTGTTCGAAGAAGTTTTGTTCAGAAACCGTTCACCTTTGATCGTGCTTAAAAAATCTCATATAAATTCTTGTTTTATGCTTTGATGAGGTAGACAGAGCTGTTTATTGTACCCATATTTGATCATATTTCGTTAGTCACATTGATGGTGAGGCCATCTTTTATTATAAATGGCACGACCCTGGAATAAACTACTAGGACTACAGAACTACATAAGCACTCTCAAAATCTCATTCGAATCTCGATCCGTTTAGTTTGTTTAAATGTGTCAACAGGTGCACCGAGATGAATATGACTGCCCATTATAAAAGATTTCATTACGAACTGTCAAAAAGAAAATAAACAAATGGACAGAAGTATAAAAAAATAAGAAAGTATTTTTCACAACACTATTAGTTGGTAGTGTAACGGGTATAAAAAAATACCCGTTACACTACTGGTGGTGCAAGTTGGTAGTGTAACGGGTATAAAAAAATACCCGTTACACTACTGGTGGTGCAAGTTGGTAGTGTAACGGGTATAAAAAAATACCCGTTACACTACTGGTGGTGCAAGTTGGTAGTGTAACGGGTATAAAAAAATACCCGTTACACTACTGGTGGTGCAAGTTGGTAGTGTAACGGGTATAAAAAAATACCCGTTACACTACTGGTGGTGCAAGTTGGTAGTGTAACGGGTATAAAAAAATACCCGTTACACTACTGGTGGTGCAAGTTGGTAGTGTAACGGGTACATCACGACAGAAAACCTCCCGAAATAAATATTTGCAGAGTGTACGACTATTAGATCCTACCCGGGATCGAAATGTTCACACGTACATCATACGTTCAATACATGTGTGTGTTCCGACAACTCGTAGCGGAGATGAACCAGCCTATTTAAAATAAATTCTCAAAATCATTATATTTTTATTTTCACTATAGCAACACCAGTATTCATACCTGAAACCATTCGAGCACTGGCAACACAGTATCAGGAGTGGGAGTAGGAGTGACCCTTATGACAGCAAACTTATACAGGTTCTTCTCATCCACACCAACCATCGTACCTTCTGGTTCCAAGATCTTGCCAAGAGGTACTTTTAGTTCCATCAGCTCCTATGAACAGTAGTCAGGATTTTGCTTAACTGATTCTAACAAGCCCAGAAATTGTATTTTTCAAATTGACATGAGGAAACACATTCCTGGGATAAAAGGTAGCCTAAGTTACTCGTTATTAGATATGCTATCTATCAGTGATAGTCCCGTTAAGAACGGTCCAGCCGTTTCAGAGATTAGCCGGAAGAAACAGACGAGACTCACTTTCGGGTGTGCTAGGTGGAATGCTTCGTGGAACACCATAAATGTATAGTACGATCACTATAAGAGACATTGTCTACATACATTTTAAATCATACTTACATATGATCACGGCTATATCCCCGTAGGGGTAAGCAAAGGTGCAATACACACCCATACTATGCCAGTAATTTTGTCGGTCAACAATTCAAACAGCCAGGACAGATGTTACATACCACTAAATATATTCTGCAGACCAAGTATTTTTTAAACAAGCCGTTGTTGGTCCCGGTTGAAAATATCGAAGTTCAGCCGCATCGCAGTTAGACTGGAAAGGCTCGGTGAATGATGAGTCTGTAGTCCGTAGTTAGGTGGTAGTTCCCACTTACCTTCTCCGGGACATCAGTGCAAATGGCTTCCATCCACGACGGCATTATGAAGTCCCAGATAGACTGAGTGATGATGCCGTACGGTATTAGGCAGTACAATCTGAATACAAACAACGATCTCAATCTCAAGTTAAATGTGTTTTAATGTAGATTTGATCTTATATTAGTAGTTTATTTTATAGGCAGGTATACATGATGAATTTTTGCAAAGGGCTTGGATGGCCAAATCCGAAACTATAAGGAATAGCGAAAAATGTTCAAAGGAGTCACGAGCCGCATTTTGATGAAACTTAAAACCTCATCATTAGATTTTTGAAAAAACAATAATCCTAGCTGGGAATCGAACCCATTTATTAAAAAATAAAACACCCTATGTTATTACACCATACGACAGTGTTGCTATTAAGGATCTTATTCTGGGAGGTAATGACATACGGCAAACTAAAGGAAAGAGCTCATCTTTATCAAAATGTAGACCATTGTTTTCAATACATAGCTGGATTCGAGACCTCAAGGATCGTTCTGCATTCAATATTACAATGTTATTGATTCCGTTTAGAATATTCTCCAAAGAACGTTTCAAGTCATCAATTGTATCATATGTGTCTGTGTAAATTTCGTTTTTAACAAACCCCCAGAGAAAGAAGAATTTGATCCTTAACAGCGACACTATCGTATGGTGTAATAATAAAGGATGTTTTTTTTTAAATCAATGGGTTCGATTGGCAGCTAGGATTATTGGTTTTCCAAAAATCTAATGATGAGGTTTTAAGTTTCTTCAAAATCGGGCTCGTGACTCCTTTGAGCATTTTTCGCTATTCCTTATAGTTTCTTTTGGATTTGGCCATCCAAGCCCTTTTCTAAAATTCACCCTGTATATTTTGGACATAAGTAATCTAGTTTATCGCGCACAAAGGGTTCCATACCAAAACAACTAAAAAAAAACGCTTTTGTTGTATGAGAGCCACCATAAATTATATAATTTGTTGTTATAGAGGCAACAGAAATACATCTGTGAAAATTTCAACTTTCTAACTATGACGGTTCATGAGATATCCCAAAACCGACGGACGGACAGTGAAACTGAGTAATAGAGTTCCCGTTTACCCTTTGGGTATTCCTTTTATTCCTACTGTGTTACTCCTAGGATGAGTGTAGAGATACTACTAATAGAGTCAGAGCCAGCGACTACCAGACTTACATCATTTTGCAAAGCTGAATATTTCTATGACATTAGCCCAATACATCTAATTTTGTGATCATATTGTGTTAATATCGCGACTTACGGAGTCGCCAGAGCGCCATCTACCGGTAGTTGAGGAACTAACTACTTATGGTAGGCTGTGCGTAATGTCGCAATTACGTTTATAGAAATATAACAAAATCAAGATATACATATATACAATTTAAAACAATGGTTAAATGTTATAAATGTTTGAAACTAATTAATAAAAAACTGCCCGGTCTAAAATGTGAAAAGTGTAACAAGTGGATCCAAGCTTCGTGTGGATCAGTTACATCGGAACAGTTGGTGATTATAAACTCAACCGAATCGGTGGATTGGAAGTGCAAAGTTTGTGTCGGTGGTAGTAAACCTAAACGATTATCGTGCATTATGCCTGATATTGAAGTGGAGGAGAACTCTGACGCAGATATCGACAGCACACCCAGCGTCCTTCGTGCAAGCCTCACGCAGCAGCTGTTGCGCGAGCTACGGGCAGAGGTCAGCGAGATCATCAGAAACGAATTACAGCGCACACTTCAATATTACTCGGACAAAATCGATGAATATGAGTGCAAAATACAATCATTCGAAGCGGCTACAAAGGATGTCGAAAACAAATGTAATGATCTGCAAAATCAACTGAAAAATGTCAACATGAAAAACGAGCTACTCGAAAACAAAATAAATCAGCTGGAGCAGTCAAGCATGTCGAATCATTTGGAAATATGTGGCATCAAAGAATCTGAGAATGAAGACACAAATGAAATTGCAAAAAAAATTGCTACGAATATTATGCAAAATACGGAAGATATTGTCAAAACCTACAGGAAAAAAAGCGCTCGTGCTATCCCCTTAACACAAAAAGGACCATCGGCCATCATGGTTATATTGAAGGAGGGCACTCGAGATGCATGGCTGGAGTCTGCTAAGAAACTCATGTTGTCTTCTTCAAACATAGGGCAGAATAGCTCGGACAAGGTTTATCTCCGTGAGAGTCTGACGCCGGCTACAGCCTTTCTACTCTGGAAAACAAAGGAGGCCCTAAAAAGCAACTTTAACTACATATGGTGCAAACACGGCAAAATCTTGGTCCGTAAAAATGACAAAGAAAAAAAAATTTACTCGATCCGAACCATGCAAGATATCGAAAAGGTAAAATCATCCCATGCAAAATGTAAGTAATTGATTTTATTCATTTATCCTTATGCAAAATAAACTTTAACAAGTATATTTGATATATCTACCTACTTAAATTAAATTGTTAATGGATACAAGTGACTCAACAGATTCCAGTATTAATGAACTGGATTGTGTAACTTGGGATGATTTTGCTCGTAATATCCAAACACCTCTAAATAGCTTGTTTATTTTTCATGTTAACATTAATTCAATAAAAAAATATTTCTGTCAAATGGAGATGATGGTTTTGAATAGTGTTCATACTGTGCACTTAGTGTTGGTAACTGAAGCTAACATTAAAGAGGAACTTGTACACATGTATCACCTGCCCGGCTATCAATTATATTACGAGTTAAGATCACAGCGGAAAGGTGGCGGTGTATTACTGTATGTACACAACTCATTGAGTTTTAATAGAAGACACTGTCAAACTGTCATGGAATTTGAATATATTACCGGTGATTTAATAATCGGCGCTGAGTGCACGGTAGGAATAAGCGTCATTTATAGACCACCAGATACCTCAAAGCAGCATTTCATAAGGGAACTATATTCCTTACTATCGAACTATCCTGTCTGCCAGGAGCATGTACTTATGGGAGACATGAACATTAACATAAAAAACCGTGAATCGATCACTAAACGATACCTAAATTCGCTAAGCAGTCTCGGCTTTATTAGTTATGTTAATTCATATACGCGTATCAAAGCTAAAGGCGATATTATAACTAAGTCATGTATTGATCAGGTGCTCGTCCGAAACGTATGTACGTATAGCTATACAGCGGCAGTGGTGAGGAACGGCCCAGCTGATCACTACATAACCGGTTGTGCGATAGCAGGCGCGCTAAGCGCAAACAATATTCACTCTCAACTGCAATTTAAAACCTTAATGAATGAACAAAGAGTGCATAGTGAACTGGGTGACGTTGACTGGTCAATACCATTACAGTACAGCTGCCCTAACGAGATTGTAAATTATGTTTATAACAAATTCACCGACGTATATAATACGAGTATGTATTCCCGTAAAATAAGTAACAGCAAAAGAAAAGAGTGTACCTGGGTTAATGACCGGCTAAAGTATATGTGTAAAAAGCGTGATGAACTGTATATGATATGGTTGAAAGATAAATACAATGTAGAAAAAAGATTGTTGTATAATAGGTATAGAAATAAAACAAACAAATATACACAATTTTTAAAAAATAAGAAAATCATGACAGAAGTTTCCCAAAATTTTGGTAATACAAGGAAGATATGGAGTATAATCAACAGCCTTACGGGTAAAACTGTGCAGTGTATTGATAACTTATTATTAAAAAAATTTAAAATGGATGCATTAACTTTGTCGAACAAATTTGCAATGGAGTTCGATAATAGCACAAAAATTATTAGTAAAAACTGTTCCTTACACTGTCTAAACCCAACATCGTACCTCATATGCCCAGATAGGTCAAAAAGGGTCAAGTGGGCGAATGAGGAAACAGTTGAAAAAATTATTAAAAGTATAAATGTAAAAAAGAGCCCGGGATATGACGGCATACGAGCCAAAGATATAATTTCCTTATCTGAAAAATTGGTACCTGTCATGACCCACCTTATTAACTGTAGTTTAAAAACTGCCATATATCCCGACCTCTTGAAAGTAGGGGTGATTAGACCAATATATAAAAAAGGCAAACAGGATGATTTTAACAATTATCGGCCCATCACTATTTTATCATGCATTGATAAAATTATGGAAAGATATTTGGGTAACGAGATCAGTGACTTTATGTATTCTAATAACATTATTAATGACAATCAGTTCGGGTTTCAGAAGAACAAAAGCACAACTCAACTTCTATGTAAATTCACTAACGAGGTTAACGCTCACTTAGATGGAAAAAGGCATGTATTGGCATTATTTATTGATTTTAGCAAGGTTTTTGATATGCTCCAAAATGACATCCTGTTTGATAGGTTATCGCGAAGTGGGATACAGGGTCCCCTTTTGGATCTCTTGAAAAATTATCACCATAACAGATTTACGACCGTAAAAATAAAAAATGAATTTAGTACCCTTGTAATGACCACTAAAGGTACGGCCCAGGGTTCTATAATAGGACCCACTGAATATCTATTATATGTCAACGATATGTCCAATGTGATTCGGGGGGGTTCTGTATACCAGTTCGCGGACGACACATGCCTACTTGTTGCCAGCAAAGATATCCAAGAAGCCCAAAAACTTCTGCAGCACGACTTCAACCAGCTGTGCAAGTGGGCGCATGATGTAGGCTTAGTAATAAACGCACAGAAGACAAAAATAGTTCACATACACTCCTCACATAATAAAACGTTGACTAAACCCGAAATTGTAGCACATAATCACGACTGTATGCACAGGTCTTTGTATAGTGGTTGCAAGTGCCCGACACTAGAGGTTGTGTCACAACATATGTACATCGGACTCATGATTGACACCCGGTTCTGCTGGAGACAGCATATGGATAATGTGTGTAACAAACTAAGATCTATATTAAGCAAGCTCAGTGTATTAAAATTCAAATTACCATTTCAAGTACTACGGATGTTATACATGGCTTTGGCAGACTCGGTTGTCGGCTATGGGTTGAGTAGCTATGGTAGGACTTATAAAACATACCTAAATGATATATACAACCTACAATTGCGCTTGCTAAAGGTGATTGTACCAAAGCATATTAAAGAAAAATATACCTCACAATGATTGCGAAATATTCAAGTACTGTAATGTTATGAGTGTTTTTGATAAAATTAAATTTAGTATCCTCACTGAAACTAGTGTACCAGAGAGACTGGTTGAGAGGACGAGACCTGAGTACATGAGATCAATTATACACAAAAATAAATACATACTACCTAAAACTCAAAATGTGTATGGAGAAAGAGTTGATGACTACTTGGTTCCTGTCTTTTTAAACGGGCTACCTGACGACCTACAGAATCTTTATAGAAGCACTCATAAATCATTTAAATGTAAACTAAAACTGCACTTTCTTCCAAAATGTCATAATGAGAGAAGATATAACAATTAACACATATACCAATAACCGTAGTTAACTACATTATCGACAGTTTTCTAATGTATAGTTAAACTAATTTATATATAATTTCTAAAAAATAATTTAGTTTATTAATTGCGGCTCCCTATACTCAGATAGACCCTGCGAGGTCTTCGTAGTGTGGGACATTGTAATGTATAGATTGTATTTTACGTATATTGGAAAAATAAATAAATAATAAAAATAAAGTACCTGTTGAGTCCGTCCTTGAGGTGATGCGTCTTGCTGGCGAGGTTGTCCCAGTGGCCCGCCTGGCGCGTGTGGTGCGGCGGGTGCGGCAGCAGGCACGCCAGCAGCACGGCGCGGTGCTCCTCCAGGATGTGCCGCACCCAGTTGCACACGTACGAGCACTTCAGTTTCTCTACAGCGTCTGCTGTTTCCCCTATACATGGTACAATGATCGAATCAATATTTCAGACGGAGCCTGAAACATCTCGATTAGACCATTATGCTTCTATTAGCAAGCTCACTTGCGAGGCTTAATCATAAGAGTGCCCGGTTAGCGGCAAATAGGTTTGCTCAAAACAAAATCCACTATATGTATAGTAGAGTGACCTATGGAAAACATTAGGACGGAATAGGAAGTGGAAGTCAAGAAAATAAAGACAATTTTCGGCAGTAACTTCATCATCATCACAGCAGACGGTTGCCGCTCACTACTAGGCAGAGGTCTCCTCCAAAACTCGCCGTAAATCTCGGTCCTGTGCTTCGTTGTTACTTTAAAAGAGGAAAGCCTAGTTCTGGCTGCTAGCCGTACAGTTTATGATAAGTTCATGACACATACTTGCCAGAAGTTACTGCCAATAACTTGATTGGTCCCAAGTTATAGGAGTTATTTTCAAGTACTTTAGTTAATTTGTCAAAGCCTCATCCGTTTGTCAGCAGGTAAACCTCAAAATGCAGCATCAAAATCAGCAGCTTTAAAATAACTAATCAATACTTACCGGTGTAAGAGAAGCTGGTGACATGGAACCAGTGGAACAGTACTGAGAGCAGCCGACCCAGGATTTCGTCAGGAGTGTCGGCGTTCGGAGTACAAAGACCAACCATCAACCATACTCCATACCTATACCAAAGTATTTTTTAAATATTTTGGTCGCTAAAGTGTCTCCACCGGCCTGATGGAAAGCCTGGGCGACGTCCAACGATTGAGAGCCATTTTCATAGCATACACTACTATAGAAATTGGCGGTTGTTATCGGAAGTTGGCGGCTCGGTGATGTACCTCTTCACGCTTCGCTCTAAAAACCTAGGGTTGTATGTGGGAGGAAACAAGTCCGCAGGTTTTATATTCGAAGGAATCTCTTACTCCCACATTGTAGCAACCACTGTTGGTTATTGCCATCACCAAGCATTTAGGGTATATTTGCAAGATCCTAGTCATTTATGTCCGCAGGTGCTGCTGTCTTCAGCAGTACCCGTTTCACCTAGGCCAGGGTCCAATCTATAATCCATCATGGGAGAGGCTAGTCTACCAGCACCCTGGAATTATCCATTCGAGAGCGTACCCGAGGCGTCCGGCAATTGACGGTAGGGCGGGGATAAAAAGGGGAAGAAAATAAATAACCTTGAGTTTAGAGTAGGGCTGCTAAAGTGCCCTATCAACATTTTAGGGCTAGGGTTGACGCAACATGTGCATTTCTTCCACACATCTCTGTCAGACTTTTTTTCGAACTATTATCATAAATCGGTCACCTGTCTTCTAAAATAGTTGAAGAACTAACCTGCCCAATAGCTGTCGATCTTCCACGGAGATAGGATCTGGCAAGTTGACAGTTAGCGGCGGTTTTAACTGTTCCGCGGAGCTATCGGGGTCCTCCATATTGATGGGCTTGGCTTCTTTTAGAAGGCTATACATAGTAAAATTAAATCGTAATTTAGTTAAATGAGAAAGGAAAATAAACATTTTGAGTAGTTTAATGTTTTTACTGAGAAGTAGTTTCAAAAGTGCATTCCTATTATTACAATAAACTAGACGGTATGCTGATGCTCAGACTGAAGAGATTCTATTTAATGGTTTGTAAAATCTGTGCCACTTTTATGAACCTTGAGAAGTACCTAATGAATTAATAATTAACTCTTGCAGTGACATGACGATAGGAAGTCGAGTAACGTCCACATTGGCAATACCTGACATCCTTACAGATAAATGTGTTGTTCTAACCTGATGATAGCCTCGACGAGGTTGGTCTGCATGTCGCTGTCCATCTGCCAGGCGGGAGGCAGGCGAGTGTGCACCACGTGGTCGCCGCCACGTCTACTGTTGTGTCTGTTGCCGTGGCACTGCTGGCAGTACCTGACATCATGCGTAATATCTCGTATTGAGAATCTATGTGGTCCAGCGGCTGGGTTCGATATCCACACAGGACAAGACTTTGTGTGATAAGCACTAAAGTTTTGTTCAGCGTCAGGGTGTAGTTTAATTTAGGAAACAGGTTCGTCCTCTATACAATACAAATAGGTACTCTTTGGAGGCGTTCTAGATGTGCTGATAGCGAAGAATGGAGAGTATAAGCTGGACAGAGAGGGTTACAAACGATGGGGGGCTGGAACGGATCAAAGAAAGAAGAACAATAGTGGAAGTTATAAAGAACCGGAGAGGAAGGATGATCGGCCAGATACGACACGACATGTTCATGAACATTATTATAGAAGGGGAAGTTGAAGGAAAGCGAGAAAGGGGTAGGTCAAGGAAAAAAAATATAAAACAAGTCAAATAATAAATACAAGTTAGGTCGTATCAGGACGTGAAAGGTTTGGCGGAAAGAAGAGAGCAATGGTGGTTACTTTACCGACAAGAGCGAGGCTCTTAAATTAGAGAGATATTACTCTTACGTAGGACAGACAAAGTTACTGGTGAAATTTGGACATATCAAACGCATCTGTCTACACCTTTTAGGCTAGAGACGGTCTGGCTCGAAGGACCAACAGATCATTGAAGTTTATTTGATTTTTTTACACTTATTACACACAGTCTACCATAGTGATTAGTTCCTCAACTACTGTTAGATGGCGCTTTGGCGACGCCGAAAGTCACGATATGAAGACAATATGATCGCAATATTAGAGGCTAGTGGTGTCTTGACCTCTCCTCTCCCCCCGTCCCCTGTTTGTTTCAGAGTTGTAAGTATGTTTATCAGTTGTCTAGATCCCATAGCACCAGTCAATAACGTAGTTTCGGCTAGATGACGTTGTGATGATGTGAGAATGTCCAAAAACATTTATTTATTTATAGAGAACTAGATGTCCCGGCGAACTTGTGCCGCCTGAAATTTTACTTTTAAACCTTCCCCGAGCTGGTATGAATATTTTAAGACCAAAATTAGCCAAATCGATCCAGGCGTTCTCAAATTGTTATACTCGTAGGTGTAGCCGAATGCCGCTGCCCGCGGTCTGAGGCATTTTTTTTTCTATTTGATGTTATCAACGTTTATATGCTAACACTTTTACGTGATGCCTAAACAAACAAACATACATCGCGGTGCCGGACTCCCAATTCCTTGTTAAAACTGTCTTAATCAGTTATTAATAAATTATTGCACTGGAAGTTAATAATAAATTTACGATGAGATTAAAATTAACATGAGAGAAATTAAAATAATACGTGTAACAGTCACTGCTAC
The DNA here is from genome assembly GCA_963556515.1 of Nudaria mundana. Lineage (NCBI taxonomy): Eukaryota > Metazoa > Arthropoda > Insecta > Lepidoptera > Erebidae > Nudaria > Nudaria mundana. Next base: position 17,437,857 of record OY748306.1, on the reverse strand, counting down.
GATCGATATACAAATAAAACCAAAAGAAAATGGCCGAAAACTGTATAGTGAGTAAGACAGGAGATCGGATGAGAGATGACAACGGTAGACATCTAGCGGGATAACTGATCGATTGATAGTTGGTCGGTTATCGACCGGCGAAGGCGGAAGATCAAATTGAATTGAGAAAAAAATCATAATTGAAGGAAATAAAAATCGCGATGGATAAATAGGGGTTGATCGTAGAGGGTTGAAAATTCATGGTTGTTTTTTTTATAATGCTGTATCATAAAAAAATAAAAATTTATCTAGAAATTAAAAAAAAAATAGGGGTGGACTACCCTTAACATTTAGGAGGATGAAAAATAGATGTTGTCCGATTCTCAGACCTACCCAATATGCACACAAAATTTCATGAGAATCGGTCAAGCCGTTTCGGAGGAGTTTAACTACAAACTCCACGACACTAGAATTTTATATATTAGAAGATAGATAGATATATCACCTTATAGGATGGTTGCCGTTGTAACTCGCACACTCGTTAGAGAAACATATTGAGTACGCGGCTTTGTCTGTTGAACGACAGTTCTGAAACAATTAATAAAAATGTATGTGTAGACAATGCCAAACCCCGAAGGGGTAATCAAATGCATTTTAAACTGGAAACGCTCGAAGTTTTAAACATACACTAAAGTAAAAATATAAAAACAATGCATTTACTAATTCTGACCGTATTTTTTATGTTGGTTACATCATATCTTTCGACGGGTGAACAAATTTTAATTTACAAACTGCTTTCCATGTGGCTATTTCAATTTGGTCCCAATCCTACACATTTTAGACTTCATGTTTCATAGCAACATTTACTGGTGAAGTTGAATTTGTGTTACTTTTATTTCTCGAAACAAAGAACAAACCTTCGAATGCCTTATAGTTTCAGACTTTACCATACCAGTCAGAATGTTACACTCTGTATATGAAGAACTAGCTGATCGCCGCGGCTCCGCCCGTTTGACATAGATTGTGGATAACAAGTAGCCTATGTAACTCAGGGGTAATGTAGCTACGAGGGTGGATTGAAAAGTAATCGGCCTAACCAAGAAAATAAATACATAATAAATGAAATATATTTTTATTTTTCAACGTAATCACCATCAAGTTCAATGCACTTTTGCCATCTTCCCTTCCAAGCATTTAGCCCGTTGAAAAAAAATTATTCTTCCTCAAGAGTCAAAATATGCGTCTACTGGTGCTTTGACCTTGTCATTTGTCAAAAATCTTTGACCTCCCAAGTGCTTTTTTAGGTTAGGGAACAGAAAAAAGTCTGACGGTGCCAGATCAGGTGAATAAGGTGGATGCGGTAACAGTTCAAAGCCACAGTTGTGAATTTCTGCCATTGATTGGACAGACGTGTGAACACGAGCGTTATCTTGATGAAACAGGACTTTTCTTCTGATCATTCCTGGACGTTTTTCTTTTATTTCCTCTCGTAAACGACGTAGTAAGGTGCAGTAATAAACAGAGTTTATAGTCTGACCCCTTTCAAGATAATCAACCATAATCACACCCTTCGAGTCCCAGAATACTGAAGCCATCACCTTACTTGCCGACAAAATCGACTTAGCCTTTTTGGGGGGTGGTGAGTAATGAACCCATGTTTCGTCCATAGTAACAAAACGATTCAAAAAATCACATGCATCAGCTTCAAATAACTACTCCTAACTGTCATGTGCAATAGTCAATCGCATCCTTTTTTGCTCAACTAAAAACAGTCGCGGAACCCACCTCGCAGACACCTTGTGGAAACCCAACACGTTGACTATTATGTTTTGAGTACGTTCATAAGAGATGCCTATAATCTCGGCTATCTCTCTAATTTTCAATCTGCGGTCTCCCATAATTAAGTCGAGTATTTTCGTCAGTAGTGGACGTCGAAGGCCTTCCAGAGCGGGGTTCGTCTTTCACACTCTCTCTACCACGCTTGAATTCTGCTATCCATTTTTTGACGGATGAATATGAAAGAGCGCAATCCCCCAATGTACTGACCATATCATCATGGATGGCTTTAGATGACAGCCCCTTCTTATGGAGGTACTTAATAACGGCACGCTGCTTGATTTGCTCCACTTGCGGAAATGATGTCAGATTGCTTTGTTAATGTATTTATAAAATTAAAACTAATTATCGCACACGTTTCAAACTTCACACAATTAACAGGTCTGAACTGAACTAAAGTGGGTAGATTTGATTTTTAGAACTAAATGGATCAGTGTTAGGCCGACTACTTTTCAATCCACCCTCGTACATATCAGTCAAAATCGGTGCAGTACACGAAGCCTATTCAATTAAACAAACATACAAACAATCAAATCTTTTCTCTTTATAGTATTAGTATAGAAAAGGCTCACCTTGTTTTCGCAGACCATTGAAACTTGTTGCTGAGGATGTAAGATGTCGAAGAAACGCTGATTCGGATGTTCCCTTTGAAAGCAAACTTCTAATCTTAACATAGTAGGCACAAAACAAACTCGCTTCCCGATGTCTGTCTGTCCTTATCTATACTTGATCTTAAAAAACTATGCGACGGATTTTAATGCAGTTTGCATCAATGGATAGAGTGGTTTTCGAGGAAGGTGTCGAGTAAGTGTTCGAGTAAGTATATAATTTGTCAAGCGGATAATGGGACATAAATATCAACCCCGATTCAGTATATCTCAGTTAAAAACTTTTATATTAATTTTGAAAAATAAACTGTTGTCACATCCCGATAATTAAGATATTTCAATTCAATTTATCCGTAGCTTGGTGGCTAAGGGGTTGGACTTGCACTTCAACGACATGAGTTCGATCCCCGGTCGCTACACTACTGACGCGGGCGTGAACCCACTCCTGACACAAGCATTTTTAGCTTAACTAGAAGGGTTAATGAGAATGCTAGTAGATCGTACGTGTGCTTTTGCAGCAAGCAAACTTAAAACACTTATTTGGTACGTAAAGGTAGGAAGGACATCATGTACATTTGCTAGTATATTTTTGTTCCCACTAAACACCTATTGAGAACCTTTATGTATGCAAATGTCTCTTGATGACGTGCACGAGCGCCGACGCGACCCTTTGGGGTCTGAAACCTGTGGAGTGGATGTTTTAATCAAAAAGTGTAATTTTATTACCTGTGTATTTCATTAGCACACTCAATACACAGATAGAGCGGCGGTGGACTGTCAGACGCGAAGGTGACGCTGATGCAGTGGTCGTAGCAGACTTTAGCGGCCTCGGCTGTGCCCGCGTTGGGACACATGTCGCGCTGGCACAGGAATGGGACCAAGTCATCTGCGAGAGGAAACTCAAAAGATGGCATTACATTTTTATAAGGTAAGAATAATTTGAGAGCTTGCGTCACTAATCTTGACTACAAAAAGAACTTGGCTAAAAAATAGAAAATACTCACTGGAAAATTTACAGAGCAATCCCTTCCGATCGAACAGCTTGGCGTCGAACGGTGGCCAGTAGTAGAACAATAGCTTAGCAGCCGAGAGCCTCGCGCCCCACGTACCGTACGCTATCACGCACAGTACGTCTTTCACCACCGTTTGTTTCATCGACATCAGACATTCCAGCAGTTGGCAATGGTGTGCTGAAATATTCGATAAACATCAGACTTCCTTCTTTCTTTAAATTTACATTACCTAAATGGGACAAGTTTTGCAATATCATGCTCTCGATGAATATATAATATAATAAATAAATAAATGTGGGTGCTTTGTAGTCTTATCAACCCCTCCAGGACCCTAGTCATCTTTACATGCACGGGGTACACCTGCTAACAAACAGACTCTGGAAACGACAACAGGCTCGCTACCTTTGGTGGGGTCAACGAAGTGACTGGCGAAACCTGGGCGTACCATGTGGCATGTTCTTATATATTAATACATGAAGCGAAAACTTGCGGTACAAAGTTATGAAAAGATGAAACACCGGAGGATGACAAAATGTTTACTTGATTTTATCATAAACCTTAGAAAAGCCAGGTTTTTGATCTAAAACCTTAACTTGTTCAGCAGATTTATGATAAAATTTTAACTCGTAACGCGATCAATTAGTAGATTTTCCTCACTCTAGATATTTCCTAAATGGTTTGCTGTCATTCTATCCATGGTCGACACTGAAGAGTATAAGGCAACCGTCACTACTCCGTCGAATCTCTTCCGTTGATGCCTATGAGGGCCAGCCTCTCCGTATCCTCAGCAGTGTCTACGGTGGGGCCGCCTGATCAATGATGAAAGTTGGGTTCTGCCAGGGTCCTCAAAAACACCGATATTTCTTTTAATTTTAGAAGTATTTAGGACATAACAAACAAACAAACATCATCTCACCCCAAACGCATATACCGTCCCCGTTCTGATTCCGTCGTGGGTAAAAATAAGTCCTACAAAAGCATCAATATTTCTTAATTTTTTTTAACTATTTACGAAATAGGCATACTTAACCAAGATCGTTTCTTTAACCAACACCATTTAAACCTGAACAAGATAAGGTGTTTGATCAAAATCCTGGATTTTCTTAGGTTTATGATAAAATCGAGTAAACATTTTGTAATCCTCCGCTGTTTGACCAAAAACCTGATTATACACTAAACCTGCGACATTATATAAATTCCACCAGCATGCAGATCTCGCCTGTAATGCGTGTCCATGTCAATGTCAAATCAGTTCCCGACTAGCCCCGTTACCATAGCAACCGGCGTGCGAGCTGCCCGCGCGACATGAAACGCTTTTCAATATTGTATGAAATTTGAGAATTACATCAACACGCATTGCGGGCGATATCCAAACGCTGGTGGAAAAACGCTGGACAGGATAAGCGCTATTAAGGTCACCTGGGTTGTTGGAGTGCTGGAATACCATCATAATGATGGCGGCCACCGACTGCGACGCCTGGCTCTCTTCTTCCATACCCGCATACTTGCGCGCTATACAACAATGTTGAGTTAAGCTTCTAATACACGATGACACTTGTGTCGACACCGACACTAGTGTGGACATGTACGTCTAGTGTCCGTGTGACGTCATATGGGTCTACAGTGCAGACTAATTACCATAACTCTATTACTACTTGTAGTAGATAGTCACTCCGAGTTTCACTCATAATTATTATTACATAAGTATATTATAATCACTTATGCAGTATAAGCCTCACGATTGATTTAATTAATAAATTTTATATATTTATAAAAATGTAAACAATAAAGTGAAATTTTCGAGGTTTGTTCTACTTTGTCCTAAAAAGTTATAGCTGAGTATGAAATTTTCAGAGAAAATGCAAAAAAGACAGATTTTTCAGATTGGTGATGCATTTAGGCACTTCTCAAGGGGTAGCGGGGGGGCTTCGTGTGGGACTCCCGGCCTTAGGATGGAAAACGGACCGGACTTCCCACTAAAACCTATATCAACGGTGTTTCTACATCGCCTCAGCCGGGCCGCCGCGCCGCGCCGGATAGACAGGAACTGTTAAACAATGGCTGCCCTCCCCTAGATGACCCACCCCCCACGGCTCAATCAGTCGGGGGCTTGGGAGTAGGCAATGCGCCGTCGTCCCCTGACTGGTGGCCGCCGCGGGCGCACGCAGGGCACCAGGGCCTCTCTCTTCGCCGCCATTACCTCCCGAGTGAAGGAGGCGATGGCGGTCCAAAATTGGTCGCTGCCGTGCCGACCATGGATTGGATCAAGGCCGGCAGCGAGTCTACTTTGCCGATTGTGCCCGTGAGAGCCAACCTCGCCGTGTCCACGGCGCCGCCTGCGCAGTGAAGACAATCGGGCTCCGACAGAATCCCCACCAGCGATTCTGGCGGTTCAACCACTTAGAACAGCCCCTTTACAATCACAAGATAGCTCGGAAATGTGGTACTAGCTCAACATTTTTTCTTGCTAAATTTGTCAAAAATATTTTATTTATTTTCGAATGCGATATTTTGGACAAGGTAGACCAAACCTAGAACAGTTCAGAACAACTTTAAAATGTTTGTAATCGAAAAGTGTGGTGCCAACTTCGTTGACGTACATTTAAGGCACTTTTGCGACACTTGTGTCCGAGACTGCGCAAGTCAAGCGCGACCTCCGACTACACTGACACTGGTGTCGCTACTTGGTGTCGCGGCAGTGTACACAGGCCCACATTGTGTCAACACTAGTGTCGACACATTTGCCGTCGTGTATTAGTTTATACTCGTAAAATTAAGACAAACGGGTATTTTACACGTTTATTGAGATATATACATACCTCTTTATTACCCGACGTAAAAAACCCGTTTGTCTTAAGTTTACAATGTTTGCAAAACGTTAAAGTTTAAAAAAGTTTCTTTCGATTTTGTAGGGTTACAGTAATTTTAGTTTTAGCTCATACGAACTTCGTATGAATAGCAGCATGAGTCGACAGGTACACCACTTCCTAAAATAAACTAAGTATCTTTTGAAGTAGTAACAGTTGACCTACGCTGCTAGTCAATGTTTTTCTCTTATTTCGGTACACACAAAATAGAAAACAGTGCTTAATACATCTATAAAAATATTATTATGAATATATGATATATGAATACAAGGTTCGGTTTCAAAAGTTCTTAAATATTCTTTGTTTACCTTTCAGCAGTCACAAATTTTAATATTAAGCAGGAATTAAATGACAAGTACTTACTGATAGTAAACGGCAGTATATAGTAGCATAGCAGATGCAGTATCTCCTGGTGGAGCGTCACCGGAAATACTGCCACGCAGTACGCCACCAGATACGGCAGGTTGTCTATCATGTCATACTCCAGGAATGGAAGAATACAGCCGAGGCATTGCAGGATGGCCTGGCCGAATGCTGTAACAAAAGCAGGGATGAATAAAACCAACAATCTACTCGTAAATCTACAGTTTCAAAAGATTTCGGTTCCAAAGGAGGATATTTGAGGTAAAGTTTAATTCAATATGTAAAGGCTGGTCCCCAACGACGCGGGATGAAACCCGACCAAACTCCCAAAGAGGCTACACAGGTGGCCAAAGTCCGCCGGGCGCCACTGGATATTATGTGCTCACTAGAGGCGCTCGGCAACGGACGTGGGATTCTGGAAACGAAATTCAAACAACGCATGCGCGGCAGGGTGGCTAGAGGGGGTGTGTGGGAGCCGACGTTGACCGAACTAGGATGATCAGATTGCGTAGCAAACGCGCACGCTATATTCGAATAGCTCTTTTCATGAGCGAGAGAGACACTATGCTAGGGTATTTTTTTATGTCTGCTTAACTTCCAATACGGGCGCCCCGGGCATGCTTCTTCAATGTCCTCAAACAAAATAGATAGAAAAGTAAAATATTCCAAACACCTTTGTTTCAAATATTGGATGGAAGCAGGCGTTAGTTAGTTAAAATAGGTATTCACCGATACAAGACATTACATTTTTTATTTTCTATGTAATAAATAAAAAAGGTAATGTCTTGTATCGGTGAATACCTATTTTGAATTTCGTTAGCATGATTTGCGGTTTCTACCCGCGTTAGTTATTGTGACAAATCCTACATCACGCTAGCGATATTTGCACACTCTTACTTATAAGCAAATATGTTCTAGCTACAAATTTTGTTGTTATCTTTGAGACAGTCTTGATAATGCCTCGTTTAGAGGCGAAACAATTGTCGACGTTTGTTTGTCCTTTTTAATTTTGCGAAAAATAAATGCTATTATATTTTGAAAGTTTTTAACATCTTACTTACCATTCATACATACCTTTGTTTCACATTTAGGTTTAATAAATAAACAGTGTCCTTTTACGAGCCGGTGATGCTCACGAAGGAGGTGCCCGAGAGTGTGAGGGGGCTAGCCCTCCCCGCCGAGTTCCAAGCTGTGCGTCGAGGGCCGCAGACTTCCTTTAATACGAGCAGGACTTACGATCTCCATGATCATGGCCTGAAGACGGCAGGTTGGCAACCCACCATCGTTACAGAAGCAGACCAGAAGGGTTGCGTGCTGTAGGGTTTCAGCTCACTCACGCCTTCATACACCGACACGGGATTCGAAGTCGACCCTCCCCAAAAGATGCGGGATAACACCATACCCAACCCCTGACAGAGCCGCATATGCTGCCAACCTTCGCCGGCAACTTGGCTTTATCCTTAAAAGGGCGTAATCAGGCCGAGTATATAAGAAAAAACCAAACTAGGCAATAAAGTAAACCATTATATGACTTTCGATGTTTGTTGTAGGTAAAACCGACTGTAAAGTTAATTACTTGCTTTTTCACCATTGCAAAACAACATCCAGATGTGAAAGCTATGGTCGAGCAGCTATAAATAGATTTCTGGGAACGAAATTCAAGTAACGCCTGCGCGGAAGGGTGGCTAGAGGGGATGCAATCCAGGGCGCAAGTGTTCTTTTTACACGAAGTGACAAAACTAAAAATTGTTCAAAATACCAGCCATTTGTCTAAAGCAGAGTATATTATATAGGTATATCCTTTTAAAATAAGTATCGTTTTAACTTTGTTACAAATGTGAAAACAACATTATTAAAAATTAACAAATTCAATTTATTTAAAACTAATAACTATTCAAATCGTCATCCACGAAATATAAAAAAGAAAAGCATCAATATTAGTTCAGCAATTTTAATAAAAAAAATATCGTACCTTTAGAGGACCACTCCCGGCGAGACACAGACAACAACTGATCAAATAACGCCTGCGCGGAAGGGTGGCGTGAGGGGAAGGGGTCGAAGTTAAACGTGACCGAGCTATCGATTACCGTGGGTAGCGCGCACGCTATTTTGGAAATATTTACGAACAAAGGAAAGGAATGAGCATGCGTGAACACGGCGCATGCGCGCATAGGGCGCTTTTCCTGTCACGCGTGTTGCCATGCCACCCGTGTAAATTAGTAGGACGAGATTCACCGACAAGTTCTTATATTAGCACATGGCAAAAAGTAGCCCGTAACGAAACGAAAGGAAAATGATTGCATTTTCATTCTATTATGTGCCTACCACCCTAAGACTGAAACAAAGTGAGGGCAAGTCATCGTATCAAAACAAAAAATACTAAGAACCGACTAACTAATGTCACTTTTGACTCGGCAGAACTATATTAAGAGGTAAAGTCAACCATCACTTCAGTTTCAATATTCATATTTTTTAAATACCATCTCATAATAACCTACGTTCAATTATAGCTTCATCGCCATTTCCAAACAACGATATATAAAGTCTGTAGACGAGCAGCTATAAATAGATTTCCGGGACTTTTAAGTGCTAACAACGCCTGTGCAAAAACATGAGTAGGGGGGGCAGGGGTGACTTTGCAGTTCTAGGATAATCGGTTTGCGTAGGATGCGCGCATGCCATATTGAAATTGGAAACATGTACAAATAAAGGAAGCTTCTCGTTTCGCGAACATGCGAGTGAGTATCTATTTTAATTTCTGCTTTAACGTAAATTACCGAACAGCCTGGGTTTGCCATCGTAAGGATAACCTCAGGGTGCCGGGCGGCATACTATGACCATCACACGAACACCGCATATGCACGCAAACAACGCGAAAAAGAAAATCACCAATAATAGTTCAAGCAACAACAATGAACAATGACCTCAGCTAAATTAGACGACCACTCCTGGCAAGACGCAAACCACAACTGATTAAATAAAAAAAGTAAATGATTCGTATGACGTGGGTATTCAAATATCCGAACTCTAATGTATCGATTCATCACATTAGCATTAGCCGAATTACTTAATTAGTATCTATTTTGTGCAGTGTTTCCTTTTTCAGTAAAAACCTTCAGAAAATTTTGATTTTTTTTGACTGCTTCGGTGGCGTGGTCGGTAGTGCATCGACTTTCGACGCCGGAGTCTCGGGTTCGATTCCCGGTCGGGACAAACTTTGTGTGATGACATATGCGTTTGTACCGAAGTCTGGATGTTTCCTATGTATAATATGTATGTATTTACAAAAAAAAATGTATATAAGTATTTATATCAGTTTATCTAGTACTCATATCACAAGCTCTGCTTAGTTTGAGACTAGATGGCGTTGTGTGCTTTGTCCTAATATATTTATTTATTTAATTAAGTACTAGCTTCATCACCATTGCTAAACAACTACCAGGTATAAAAGCTACTGCCGAGCAGCTATAAATAGAATTTCTGGGAACGAAATAAAGCCTGCGCGGAAGGGTGGCTGTCTGGCCGGGATGGGTTGTGGTCGAACGTGCACGATCGGGCGATCGATTGCCGTGTGTAGCGCGGACGCTATTTTAGAAACATTTACGAACAAAGCAAAGAAACGAGCAAGCTTTAACACCGCGCATGGGCTTTTCCTGTAACGCGTGTTGTCCCCCATGTATATTATAGGACGAGATTCATCGCCGACAAGTTCTTAAAATAGCACGTCACTATGGTAATGAGTAGCTCAACTCCGAAACGAAAGCAAAAATTACGATTTTCATATCTTATATTGTATTATGTACAACGCTAAGACTAAAAGAAAGAGAGGGCAAGCATCGTCTCAAAACAAAGAGCCCTAAGAACCAAGCAGACTCGGCTGACCTATACTAAGCAATAACGTGGATCATCGCATAGATTTTAATATTCGTGTATTTTGAATTGGCCAATGAAACGTTTTTAAATAAAAATTGTGCGTCAGGAACTAAGTTGCAACCCTGCAACGCAACCCAAACTTTTTTTTTTTTCAATTCCGCAAGACCGCGGCCTCTCCCATGTCCATTGCTGCGGGCGTCTCTGGTGACACTGAAGGCATTTCCAGTGGCGCCCGTCGGAATTGAGGCCACCCGTCTGGCCTCTTCGGGGGACGTAACCCAACCTGGGTTTGGGTTACTTTTCGTTTTGCTAACGACACCGACGCTAAACTTCAAAAAAAAACTATTAAAAGCGGACCATATTTTGGCTTCTGTGAATCACCGGTTGGGATCCACTAATAACCGTAACGTTAACTTGACGACTTCTACTAAATCGCACTACCCGTAATCCGCGTTAGAGAACTTCGTTCCAAAAACGTACGTCTAGGTGTAATTATTAGCTTCATCGCCATTGCCAAACAACCCGATGTAAAGGCTGTAGTAAAAACTAAGCTATGAAACTGTTAAACCGTTTCCACTGATACTAAGCTATGTAGCTGAGCAAATGAGATGTGCTATGAAGATAGGCAGCCGAGAGAGCAGAGCGCTTCATCGCTATTGCAAACAAACAGAATGATGTGAAGGCTGTAGACGTGCAGCTATAAATAGATTTCTGGGAACGAAATTCAAACAACGCATGCGCGGCAGGGTGGTTAAAGGGCGTTAGGGAGGCGCTCGTGTATCACGAAATGCCTCTCTACCTCCGTCGTATTGTCGGGGCCTATCTCTCGGAGAGGGCCATAGCTTTCCCCAGCTGGCTCGGGCCAGCTCGGCGAGATGTGTCGTGCGGTGTTCCACAGGGGTCGGTCCTGGGGCCGCTTCTGTGGAACATCGGCTACGACTGGGTGCTGCGGGGTGCGTTGCCTAGGGGCGTCGGCGTAACGTGCTACGCCGACGATACCCTCGTCACGGCGCGGGGTGCAACGTACCAGGAGGCAGCACTCAAGGTCACGACGGGTGTTGCTCGAGTCGTGGGTCGGATACGGCAGCTGGGACTGGAGGTGGCCTTGCACAAGTCCGAGGTTCTGTGTTTTCACAGACCTCGGAACGGTCCACCCGAAGGTTCCAGCATAAATGTGGGAGGCGTTAGCATCGGCATCAAGCCCTCGATGAAGTACCTAGGGATCGTACTTGATATCCGATGGAACTTCGGACCACATTTCCGAAGTTTGGTCCCCAAGGTGACGCAGGCATCGGTCGCGCTTTCGCGACTGATGCCCAACCTAAAGGGACCCAACGCTTCCTGCAGGAGACTGTACCTGGGGATCGTGCGGAGTATGGCCCTATACGGGGCTCCCGTATGGGCGGATAGGTTGGCGGTCAAGGGGAACGTGACTCTGTTAAACAGACCACTTCGAACCTTGGCCGTCAGAACCATACGGGGGTACCGCACGATCTCCGGAGAGGCTGCATGTCTCCTAGCCGGGACCCCTCCATGGGACCTGGAAGCGAGAGCCCTTGCGTCATTGTTCCAATGGCGCAAGGAGGCGCTGGAGCGGGACCACAGGCCTGCGTCTCGAGAAATCGAGGACCAGCGGTCCCAACTCCGCCAGGATCTCATGGAGTCATGGAGGGTGCGACTTGAGCAACCCAAGTGGGGTACCACCATCATCGCGGCGGTGAGACCGATCATGGACGATTGGCTGCAGAGGCAGCATGGTGACCTCACGTATCGTGCGACGCAGATCGTTGCCGGGCATGGATGCTTCGGTAGCTATCTGTTTCGCATGCATCGTGAGGTCACACCCCGGTGTCAACACTGCGAGGTTTCCGACGACGACACCGCACTCTACACGTTGGTGGAGTGCTCAGCGTGGGCGAGCCAGCGCCGGGACCTCGTAGTGGGTCTGGGCGTGGATACCCTCTCGCTGGAGACCATGCTTCAAGCCATGGTCTCCAGCCGGAGTAGGTGGAACGCGGCCGTGTCCTTCTGCGAGCAAGTCATGCTCACGAAGGAGGCGGCCGGAAGGGAGAGGGAGCGTACCCTCCCCGCCGAGTTCCGTAGTCGGCGGCCAGGGCGCCCCAGACTACGCGACTACGCCCAAGACTATCGACCTCCATGATCGGGGCCTGAGGACGGCGGGATCGCCATCCGCCGTCATTACAGAAGCAGGCTAGAAGGGTTGCGTGCTGCGGGGCCTTTGCCCCATAGCACGCAACCAGATTCACTCACTGACGCGGGATAAAACCCTTCCCCCAACGACGCGGGATTCTCGTCCCGACCCAACACCCGAAGAGACCACAGAGGTGGTCAAAGTCCGCCTGGCGCCACTGGACATACCCTCTGCTAGTAACCAGAGACGCCCGGCAACGGACGTTAAAGCGGCCGCGGCCTTGGCCGCGGAATTAAAAAAAAAAAAAAAAAAAAAAAAGGGTGGTTAAAGGGGGTGGGTAGGACCCGACATCGACCGAACTAGGACGATCTTTTGGAACAAAGGAAGTCAAGCTTCTCTTTTCACGAGCGAGAGAGACACTATGCGTGGGTACTTTTTTATGTCTACTTTTTTAATGCACCTCTGCCCCTTCGGGGATATAGACGTGATATATATGTGTGTGTGTGTGTGTGTGTGTGTGTGTGTGCTTTAAATTCCATTACGGGCGCCCCGGGTTTCATTAGGGCATTATCTAAAGAAAAGCCCTAGGGCGCCAGCGTACTGTGGTTCCCAACGCGCCTTCTGCCGGTTACGTGAAGGCGTGCGTGGGCGGGAACCCCTTTCAGCACCACGTGTGGATATGTCCTAAACTATTTAAAGTTCCATATTATGTACTGATAGATGTAATTAAGAAGACGTACCTTTTGTTTTTATTCCGCGGCACAACAACAATATCCAGATGTGATAGTTATGGCCGAGTTAAATAGATTTCTGGGAACGAAATAAAAGTAAAACCTGCGCGGAAGGGTGGCTGAAGGGGATGCAACCTATCCAGGGCGCAAGTGTTCACTTTACACGAAGTGACAGACCTAAAAATTGTTCAAAATACCATTCATTTGTCTAAAGCAGAGTATATTATATAGGTATATCCTTTTAAAATAAGTATCGTTTTAACTTTGTTTCAAATGTGAAAACAACATTATAAAAAAGAACAAATTCAATTTATTTAAAATTAATAACTATTCAAATCTTCATCCACGAAATATAAAAAAACATAAACCTAATACATATTTATGTTTTTTTATATTTCGTGGATGAAGATTTGAATAGTTATTAATTTTAATAAAAAAATTATCGTACCTTTAGAGGACCACTCCCGGCGAGACAGACAACAACTGATCAAATAACGCCTGCGCGGAAGGGTGGCCTGAGGTGAAGGGGTCGAGGTTAAACGTGACCGAGTTATCGATTACCGTGGGTAGGCGCGCACGCTATTTTGGAAATATTTACTAACAAAGGAAAGGAATGAGCATGCGTGAACACGGAGCATGCGCGTATAGGGCGCTTTTCCTGTCACGCGTGTTGCCATGCCACCCGTGGAAATTAGTAGGACGAGATTCATCGCCGACAAGTTCTTATATTAGCACATGGCAAAAAGTAGCCCGTAACGAAACGAAAGGAAAATGACTGCATTTTCATTATATTATGTGTCTACCACCCTAAGACTGAAACAAAGTGAGAGCAATTCATCGTATCAAAACAAAGAACACTAAGAACTAACTAACTAATATCCCTTTTGACCCGGCAGAAGAGGTACAGGTAAAGGTAAAGAGAGGTAAAGCCGACCATGTTTTTTTTAAGTATAGTAATAAATAATAATAAATATGTTAGGACAATTCACACAACGCCTTCTAGTCTCAAATTAAGCACAGCTTATCATATGAGTACTAGATAAACTGATATAAACACGTATATACATTTTTTTATAAATACCAACATTATACATAGGAAACATCCAGACTTCGGTACAAACGTATATGTCAGCAGCACACAAAGTTTGTCCCGACCGGGAATCAAAGCCGAGACTGCGGCGTAGAAAGTGGCCGCTTTTCCTGTCTGTCTGAAGGCTGTAGCTGTAGACGAGCAGCTATAAATAGATTTCTGGGAACGATATTCAAACAACGCATGCGCGGCTGGGTGGCTAGAGGGGTTGGATGGGACGATCTATTGGAACAAAGGAAATCAAGCTTCTCTTTTCATGAGCGAGAGAGACACAACGCGAGGGTATTTTTTTATGTCTGCTTTAAATTCTATTACGGGCGCCTCGGGTTTTCCTCAGATAGACATTTTCTATGAAAAACCCTAGGGCGCCGGCGCGGGCGTACTGTGGCTCCCAACGCACTTTCTGTCGGATATTATACCGCATTTTTGGGGACGAGTTTCTATCCCGCAGGTGGAGGCGTGCGTGGGCGGAAACCCCTCTCAGCACCACGTATGGATATGTCCTAAACTATTTAAAGTTCCATATTATGTACTGATAGATGTCTTTAAGAAGAGGTTCCTACCCCAACTTCAGTAGTAACCGTTCAACTGCAGTTCAATAAGATCTCTAACAAGTGCAATCATATTCAACACCAATCATGGATATTTTTAATGATAACAAACTCGAAAGTTTTTAATTACGCCCAAAAACAGTTACTTCATATAACGGTGTACCAATATGAAGTATAATATAGTACTTTTAAACAAAGGTAATCTTGATGTGAAAATTTTATTAGAACTTTACTAAACACAGACTATAGAGGGGACACAGGGTACAGATCTTTGCCCGGGCTTGATAAGGTGGGTGGCGCGCACTCCATATGGAAATGTCGCTCGTATGGACAAAGGGAACGAATTCGACCTATTTCTAATTTCTACAACATAAATTACGTATTTGAAATTCTTCAACGTCCTCAAACATAAAAACAAAAGTAAAATATTTCAAACACCTTAGTTTCACGTTTAGGTTTAATAAATATACAGTGTCCTTCTACGAGCCGGTGATACTCACGAAGGAGGTGCCCAAGAGTGAGGGGGCTAGCCCTCCCCGCCGAGTTCCAAAGTGTGCGTAGAGAGCCGCAGACTTCCTTCAATACGCGCAGGACTTCCGGTCTCCATGATCGTGGCCTGAAGACGGCAGGTTGGCAACCCACCATCTTTACAGAGGCAGACCAGAAGAGTTGCGTGCTGTAGGGTTTCTGCTCACTCACGCCTTCACTCACCGACGCGGGATAAAACTCGCCCGTCCCCAAAGATGCGGGATAACACCGGACCCAACCCCTGACAGAGCCGCATATGCTGCCAACGTTCGCCGGCACCTTGGGGTTATCCTTAAAAAGGCGTAATCAGGCCGAGGATATAAAAAAAACTAATCTAGGCCAAAGTCAACAATTATGAGTTTCAATGTTCGTAGGTATCTATTTTTTCATTAAAAACCCACTGTAAAGTTAATTACTTGCTTTGTCGAAATTGCAAAACAACATCCAGATGTGAAAGCTATGGCCGAGCAGCTATAAATCGATTTCTGGGAACGAAATAAAAGTAAAGCCTGCGCGGAAGGGTGGCTAGAGGGGATGCAACCTATCCAGGGCGCAAGTGTTCACTTTACACTAACTGACAGAACTAAAATTTATTCAAAATACCATTCATTTGTCTAAAGCAGAGTATATTATATAGGTATATCCTTTTAAAATAAGTATCGTTGTAACATTGTTACAAATGTGAAAACAACATTATTAAAAATTAACACATAGTTCTTTATTTTAAGAACAAATTAAGAACTATTCAAATCGTCATTCACGAAATATAAAAAAGAAAAGCATCAATATTAGTTCAGCAATTTTAATAAAAATATTATCGTACCTTTAGAGGACCACTCCCGGGGAGACACAAACTACAACTAATCAAATGAAAAAGTTAATTTAATTCAAATAACGCCTGCGCGGAAGGGAGGCGTGACCGAGCTATCGATTACCGTGGGTAGCGCGCACGCTATTCTGGAAATATTTACGAACAAAGGAAAGGAATGAGCATGCGTGAACACGGGGCATGCGCGCATAGGGCGCTTTTCCTGTCACGCGTGTTGCCATGCCACGCGTGGAAATTAGAAGGGCGAGATTCATCGCCGACAAGTTCTTATAATAGCTCAACTCCGAAACGACAGCCGAGACGAGATTTTCATTGTACTATGGACCACGCTTCGACTAAAACTAAGAGAGGGCACGCACCGTTTCAAAACCCAAATAACTCTTAGATCCAAGCAGACTCGCAGACCTGTTCTAAATACTAAGCAATGAAGCCGACGATGGCATACGAATTATATTAGTATTTTTTGAATACTATCGCGTAACTACTACCATAGTATCCAATAAAACGTTTTTCAATAAAAAACGTATGTCCAAGTGTAATTATAAGCTTCATCGCTATTGCCACACAACCAGATGCAAAGCCTGTAGGCGAGCAGCTATAAATAGAATTCCGGGACCTAAATCTAAACAACAACCCCAGGGCACCAGCGGCTATGTGGCCTCTCGCAGGGGTTGGGTCGGGTGTTATCCCGCATCCTTGGAGTCGGGTTGTATCCCGCGTCGGTAAGAGAGGACGTGCGTGGTCGAAAACTCCACAACACTACGCGTGGGTATGTACTAAACTATTCAGAGTTCCATAATTTTGAACTAACAATTTAAGAGGAGGGCTCCAAAGTTCAGCTACTATCGTAACCGTGCAACCGCAGTTCAATTGGAACTACAACAAGGTGGAATCCTACTCAACGCTAAACGCTAATAAATCCACCAATCAAATAAATAAACTCGGAACGTAGTACGTAAAGTAACATTAGGGAGTTGATATAAGTATACAATTTTAACAAACAGGACATGATGGAGTTTCAAACCACAATACTCTGATTTAAAAGCTGTTTCACACTGTTGGTGTACAGAAAGTATAGAAATAGTAATTACAAACAAAGGGAATCTTGAATTCTTGATAGAAAAAAATAAAAAGCTTTCCTGAACACAGACAAGGGTAAAGAGTATCGTTGCCAGATGTTTTTTTGCCATGTCGGAATTTTGGAACATCTTGAGTGACATTTTAGGGACATAGTAAAATCGTATAACCTACACCTAATCAGACATTTTTAAAGATTTATCTTTTTCTTTCAGTTTAAATTACGTTTACATGATAGAGATCCGAGCAAAATAGTCGTTTAAAATGCATTTTCTTAAAAAATTGATATTTTAAGATTTTAAATTAGATTTACCCTATCATTAAATAGTTGACCTTTATTCGTCTTCTGAATATATAAAAATATATAAAATCCAGAAATCAAAATAAAAAAAGTTTCATACATTACAAAAATTTTGCGTTTAGCGTTGCGCACTTACAATATTTAGAATAATTACTTATTCATGGTATTTCTGTGAAGATTTACGTAAATTCTTTTAAAGCTTTCCCTTTTTAGGGTTCCGTACCCAAAGGGTAAAGCGGGTAAACCTGAGACTTCGCTGTCCGTCCGTCCGCGTCAATCTGTCTGTCTTGCGCTGTATCTCATGAACCGTGATAGTTAGAATTTTGAAATTTTCACAGATTATAAATTTCAACTTTCTAACTCGTTCGATTATCGAACCTAAAAAAACTAAAGTAAAATCTGACTCTAATGTATAAGTAGACGAGCAGCTATAAATAGATTTCTGGGAACGAAATTCAAACAACGCATGCGCTGCAGGGTGGCTAGAGGGGTTGGGTGGGAGCCGACGTTGATCGAACTAGGACGATCGGTTTTCGTAGAAGGCGCGCACGCTTCACGTTACACGAGGTCACACCCCACGCGTAGGTATTCTTTAAATGTCTGCTTTAAGTTCCATTACGGGACGTATGACCGGTGGGGACCTCCTATAGAAAACCCTAGGGCGTACTTTGGTCACCTACGCGGCTTCTGCCAGTGGTTGGGTCGGGTGTTATCCCGCATCTTTGGCGTCAAGTTTTATCCCACAGGTGAATGAATGTGTGCGTGGGCTAAAACCCCTCTTAACACCAGGCCTGGGTACGTCCTAAACTATATAAGTTCCATATTATGTACTAACAAGTCAGTAGAAGACAAATAAATGAGGATTACCTAATAAATTATTTTAAAGAGGAGGTATCCTAAGTTCAGCAACGTTTGTTGCTGTTAAGTACTGTTCAACCTGACCTCCAACAAGGGCAATCATATTCAACACTAATCATGGAAATTTTGATCGATAAATATTAACCCGAAAGTTTTTAATTACGTACCTATGTCCGAAAAAAGTTACATAATTTCCACGGTGTATATAAACTATAATGGATATAGGTACTTTTAAACGAAGGGATTTTTTTAATTTTATAGAGCTTTCCTGAACACAGACTACAGATCTTTGCGCGATCTCGTGGCCATATGCAGTAGTATACCCACCCACGGGCGCGGACGCCATATTACGGAAACCTCGTACGAACAAAGGAATTCGACCTATTTCTAATTTCTACAAAACAAATTATTTGACATTATTAAATATCAATAAAAACCAAAAGTAAAATATTTTAAACGCCTTTGTTTCTAGTTTAGATTTAATAAGGGGCCGTATTCTTCTGCGAGCAAGTGATGCTCGCGAAGCAGTTGCACTGAGTGTGAGAGAGTCATCCCTCCCCGCCGAGTTCCAAGATGTGCGTCGAGGACCGAAGATTTCTTTCAATACGCGCAGGACTTTCGAAGTCCATGATCGGCATGAGGACGGCAGGTTGGCACCCCACCATCGTTACAGAAGCAGACCAAAAGGGCCGGCGACCTAAGGTTATCCTTACAAGGGCGTATACGGGCCGCGGATATTTAAAAAAGGGTTGTTTTTTTTTTAATTGTTTCAAAAATATTTTTTCATAATAATAATCGATCAAATCGGGATCCACTAAATCAATAAAAAGATAAGCATCAATATTAGTTCAGCAACAATTATGAAAAATGATCTTACCTAAATTAGACGACCACTCCCGGCGAGATCCGAACCACGACTGAACTAAATAAATGATTCGGTACAGAAATTACGTAGAACTAAATCCAAATGACTGAACTCTTAATGTATCGATTCATCACCTACAAGTTCTTATAATAGGACGTTACTATGGCAATAAGAGGTACCCCATCCCCAATTACGAAGCGAAAGGAAAATCACAAGATTTTCATCATATTATGTACCTATAAAATTTTTCATATTTTCTTAGTATTTTCCCCTTGAGCTACGTTTATTTGTATGGCGATGAGCGGAAGCGAACCTTACCTGCAAGTGGTTCTTGCTGATCAACAGCCGAGAACAAAATAATGAGTGGTTAAATCTAGGCGTATAATATGCCTTCGACTTCGGTGAAACCGGCGTGTTAATATGTGAAATTTTATGTGGCAACACAGGTTATATTTTGTAAACGTTTCGCTTTCCGCTGATGTTGAAACCACAGCCTTTACACGTGTTTGTTTCGGCGCTGGACTCTATTTCGAGAACAAAAAACTCAACAGGGCTTACGTAAAGAAGCTTAAGTAGGGGAAGATTCATGTTATTTTGCTGTGGAAAATTGCTGTGGAAGATGAATGCTTTGTACCTATCATGCTTTCAAATAGGTATGTCGAAATCGTTGTAATTATATGGAGATCGTGAAGTACATCTGGACCTTGAGAGTCGAGAGGTTGGAGTCGCGCTACAACACGAACTTCAAGTCGTTGGTGATTAAGGTGCCGACTAATCATCTCGATATGTTCCTTAGGAAAAGAGTTTAGACCAAAAGGTGTCGTGTCGTGTATAGACGTTTTCGCACATTGCCTTAGTAACCAAACAGCCCGCTGGTGCGGTCGCGAAATCTCAAATGTATGACGTTGTATGGAAGTGTTCTCACTGAAAACGAATGTAGCGGGCAAGCTCGCGACTGGAGCGAAGGCTGGAGGCAATCTCAAATGTATGGAAAACTATGGGAGTGTTCACACTGAACTAGCGGCGGAGCTCGCGATTCTATCGTGACGTCAGAAAAGTTCAACCTTTTTAAACTTGTAGGTACTAGAAATTATCTATTAGGCAAGCGGCAAACCCCCGAAAAAGTGCGTAAAAATGAAAATGACCGACCAATCACTAAGAATGTGAATGTGCCTTTACAAGTCTGTACTTTTTATAAACCTTAGACCAAAAGGAGTCAATTGGAAAGAAAAATAAAATGTGCGGGTGGGCTATCAATTGTAACTGATTTAAAGTTGGTTTTTATATTGGAAAATGATTTCTAAGGGTAAAACGGGCAAAATAAAACACTTTTTACTCTTGTGTTTTTTCGAAAAAATGCGTTTTAAAGAAGTTACAACCCTTTTAAAGCGAAAAAAATAATATAATAATATATAAATACAATAATCATCCTTATCCTCTAAACCTCTAAGGTCTGTTGGCAGAAAAGTCATCTTTTTGACTTAAGCACGCCTTTGTGCATATTGTTTTTAATAATTACCAACTTATGTATATATTTTAATGTACAATAAAGAATAACAAAAAAAGAAAAAACAAACAAAAATGGTCCAATCCAAAATTTTTTATCTTGCCGAGTTTTGATTGAATTTAAAAAAATCCTACGGCAGAATACTTCTCAGATCTTAAGCTTTAACTGAATATTTTTCAAAATGAGAAAATATACATTTTTCACATCGTAAAATCTATTTATATACGTAGCGTTTTTCCGAGTTAAGATACACTAATATACGCATGTAAAGTCTCGTTAACCTTCAGGGGGTTTGCCGCTTGCCTAGATACTCGTAGCATGTTCTCACTACGACCACATATTATTTTAAAACAAACTCCCCGCGCCGCGTCTGTTGAACTATTTGCAATAAACTCAAAAACTATAGCAACTGTTTTCACGCTGATTTTAGCATTATATATTATATTGCGCGTAACCAGAGACGCCCGGATACGGACGTTAGAGCGGAATTTAAAAAAATATATATATTTTATAAGTACCTATGCCTATCACATAAGGATAACACACTATGTATATCCATTTTTCCACCGTGAGGAGCCTGGCGTTGAAAGCAGGGGCGAGGTGATGCTAGAGGTATCTCTTGACATCGCCAACGCGATGATGATGTCTTGATGATACGTCAGGGGTGCAATTGTTTCCTTCTAAGTTAGAGTTTTTTCATTATTATCGTATTTGGGGCTTGTACTCGATAGCACGTCTTCGCACACCAGCGGCGACGCGACGGCGACGCAGCGTAACACCCGACACTCAACTTTTCGACAAGGGCAAAAGTCCGCCAGCGCCATGGGGTAATTAATTTAGTGCGTGCCCGGGGTGCCTGGGGTGCCCGGCAGTGGACGTAGGAGCGGCCGATTAAAAAATATCCGGCCAAGTGAGAGTCGGACTCACGCATATAGGGTCATACCAAAAAGAAAAAAATCACGTTCACGGAGCCCCCTTAAATATTTATTATATTCTGTTTTTTTGTTTTCATAGAGGCAACAGAAATACATCATCTGTGAAAATTTCAACTCTCTAACTATCACGGTTCATGAGATACAGCGCAAGACAGACGAACAGACGGGCAGACGGTGAATATATATATTTGGACATTCTCACACATTGTCGAACCTGGGACCTCAGGGACGGCAGTCGCATACTCATACCACTGCGCCACCAGGACAGTCAAAGGTGAAGTCCCAGTAATAGAGTTCGCATTTAACCCTTTGGTTACGGAACCCTAAAAAAGGCTGCCAAATATAACAAAACCGACTACTAAGTACATCTATAATAATATTATAAAGTTGAAGAGTTTATTTACAATACAGGTTAAATTTGAAAAAAAAAAACTTTTCGTGTTAAATATTGCATTTATCGAGAAAGGCTTTATACGAGTATATAACATCACGCTACGGTTAATAGGAGCGGAGCACTAGTGAAATATGTTTGAAAAAACGGGTAAAAATTTATTTTATTTTGAAAACTTCCGTTAGGGTCTGTGGTAGCATATTTTTATCTTTTAAGCTTAACTCACTCTAACGTATTTTATGGATATCAAATTCGTTCTAAATAATTATTTGCGAAGCTAGATGTCAAAATAATTGGGGAAAAATAATTACGAGCGACGCCGGGAACGGGAAAAATAAACGGAATAATGCGGGTCATCCATCACAGCTAGGCTTAGGCTCCATATACTGCATGTTCCAAATTACCAGGCGGACGATGTTGCGGGCGACCGCTAGTATCATTATATAAAATCGATTGTTCTACCAAAAGTATGAAAGTCCAGTTTAAAAACACGTCAAACATCGTGTGTCGTTATCGTGCAATGTGAACGCCCATTGACACAAAAACCAAGTTCAAATTACCGGAATGGGACCAAATGAAAAAAGGACCAACAAAAACTAAGTCGGGAAGCAATAGATTTCAATTAAGTATGTAGAATATGTATAATTCAAAATTGGTTTACCAATTCAAAGGATGATATGTGATAACAAACAAAAAAAAATAGAAAAAAAAACATTATTTGAATTAACACCCTTCCTTCTTTTTTTGAAGGCGGTTAAAAATAAATGTGTTGTGTCGATATACAATACCTACTGAATAGCATATTTGTAAGTATAATGTATTGTGTAAATGTACGGAGACTCGATCCCCCAGTCAAACCCAATGACTAGGTTTTGGGGGACAATGAAATTGGCTTATTTGTATATTACTGTAATTAATAAATAATTAAATAATAGGTAAGCATTATCATACAACGTGGCCATGCTGTCAGCCTTCTGGGAACATTGCCAGTCGGCGACGAGGCGGAGGAGTTCTTTGACGCATGTATATAGTGTAGATTTTAATGTATATAGTATAGTTTTTAGTAAGTGTAAATAGTATTTTCATCTACTGTTATCTCTATATATAAAAATTAATCCCTATTTCCCTTGGTCACGCCATCACGCGTGAACGGCTGGACCGATTTCGCTTATTCTTTTATTGTTGTGTTCGTAATTATCAGGAGAAGGACCTTATGGAAGAAAAAAACGTTATGCGGAACATTAGAAAAATGAATGCGGTACGAAGTTCGCCGGGACAGCTTGTGTATTATAAACTTTGGAGATATATTCGGGATATTTACCATGTATTATTTTGCTGTCGAGTTTTATAATAACTAGTATTTTGCATATTATAATTTTTAAATAAATGTTTAAATATCAGAACAAAAAAAAAAAACTTAATAATAATAAAAATTCCTTATATCTTTTCAACATATATTGTTATATATGACAATATCGCACTCGCTCAACGTCTGGGGGGGGGGGCACTGCCACTGGAAATACCTTCTGCGTGCGCCCGGCAACGGATGTAAGAGTGGCCGAAGAATTAAAACAAAAAAAAAAGTAAAAAAAAATATAAACTATCCTGGGCATTCATGACTAGTCGCCCATATAATGGTCGAACAATAGACCTCGCGATCATTAATTGGGTTCTTAATTGCCCAATCAAAAAAAAAACGATGAACACTAGTGCAAAGTTTGTGGAGAACGGAAAAAAATACTTGGTTGCTAGCCCGGAACACACATTTTCGACGTACGAAAGCAAAATTATCTAATCTCGAAATGTAGACGCTGAAGTGGTCGAAGGCAATACTCTTCATCACTACATAATTCGACGGATACAGTAAAAAAACCGGCGAAGTACAAGCCGGACTAGCGCACAAAGGGTTCCGTACCAAAACCGCAAAAAAAAAAAAAAAAAAAACCCGTTTGTTGTATGGGCGACCATTTTTTTTTTAAGCTCGCGTCCGCTTCTACTTCCATTGCTGGGCGTCTCTGGTGTTTCCAGTGGCGTCCGAGTATGAGCCCCTCTTAAATATTTATAACATTCTGTATTTTAGTATTTTTTGTTATAGAGGCAAAAACAATTCTAACTATCACGGTTCATGACATACAGTTCAAGACAGACGATGGACGATGGACGTTTTACCATTTGGGTACGGAACCCTAAAAATATAAACGCCATAAAGTAATTATGCAATAAAGACGAGGGTTACTATAGAAAGGTAGGCTCTCGATGAATGATTAATGTCATCAAGGTTCACCACAGGTCGCGAGCTCGAGCTAGGCAGAGTTGAGTGGGGGGAGTAACGCAGGACTCCTCATGGCAACGGCCAGGGCAGCGCGATGCAATATTGATCGAAGTGCCACACCAATAAATCTAGAACTATGAGGGACTGCGCCGAGTAGGGTTTGGAAAGTTCATATTACATAACTCGTAACGCACCCCCAACTACCCCCTCGCCTCCCCCTCTTTTCCCTCCTTTAACGTCCTGCGCAACAAAATACATAAAGCAATACAAAGTCAGGTACATTCACAAATAAGTACCTATACAATTTCCATATTTAATTGTATTTGATGGATGATCAATTGATCACGCAATCCATGACTTAAACAAATTAGTCGTCGAAAATCTAGAGCGGAAACAAAATGGCCGCCAGGCGAATATAAAATGGCGGCAGATTCATTGGACGTAGAAAATCTAGAGCTGAAAAAAAATGGCCGACAGAGGAATACAATATGGCGGCAGATTAATTTACGCAATCTTTTCATTAAAATTTTTGTTTCACAAATAATATTTCTCACTAAAATAAAAATAAAAAACAAAGTATGCTTGTCCGTCGTCGTAACGTGTACCTACTATAAACGTTACGGATTTCTAATGGAAACATGGGTCTCTCTCTACTTTAAACAGCTATTTTACTAGCATAAAGATAATCCGCCGGGCGCCACTGGAAATACGTTCTGCTTGTAACCAGAGACACCAGGCAACGGACGTTAGAGCGGCCGCGGCCCTGGGCCGCGGAATTAAAAAAAGAAAAAAAAAAGCAAAAAGATAATAAAAAAAAGCAAACACGCAAGCGCAGTTGCAATCAACATGTTTCTCACCTAAATCGCCAGATTAATTGCAGAACGCCTCCCCACTTAGGTCATAAAGTTCAAAACACTATAACGGGTTATTTACACTAGGAGCAGCAAGGTAGCCGGGCGCCACTGGAAATATGTTCTGCTTGTAACCAGAGACGCCCGGCTACGGACGTTAGACGGCCGAAGTTAGGGCCGCAGAATTAAAAAAAAAAAGGAGCAGCAAGGTATAACCAACCCGCCTATTGCCTACTAAGTTTTCACACTATTTAGAACTCAATTAAAATATTTATTTAATGAAAATAATTACATAATTTACACTATCACTACATCATTATGAAAGACAACTAAGTCCGGACTTATAAGCAATTTATGCACGCGTGCAGTCAAATTAATGGCTCCCCGTTGAATGACGAATGCCATCCGTGTCGGCTGCATCCGGGCTGCGAGCTCATGCCCTACCAAACCTGAGAGGGGGTTGAAGGGCCGCAAGCCTCCCCACAGCCGCCGGCCCGGGCTGCGATGCAATATTGATCCGAGACACAAATAGCTACCAATCTAGGCACCCTGAAGGGACCTGAGCGGTGCTGCGAGGGGGAAGCAAATATTAAATTACTTGTTGCGCATGTCAGTACTGCATACGTCCACCCACATCATCCTAAATCACTGTTACACTATATTACATATTTGGGAGATATTTTATAGACTCACTATCACTATCTGATGCCTGCGGCTCTGCATCAGGTGAACATTGTTCTCTGATTCCCAATTCTCACAGGATCACATTTACCGAGAACCATTAATCTGATCCAAAGTATAGATATTCCGAAAAATGAGTCCATACCTAATTACTGGAAATTACCCTATCGTAATTAATTATAATTAATATTAGCTTATACTGTCTTCATGCAGTCGGAAACACAGAATTAGCAGATGCAAAATCTTTATAAACGACAAACGGGTCTTTTACGCGATCATTGAGATATACAGAATGTAACATTGATATGGGTCAGTGAGCAAAAGTCTGAAACTATAAGACTAACGAAGATCTGTTCTTAGGAACCCTGTCATTGATTTTAGTAAAAATTAAAATTGCGTTACGCTGGTTTTTTAAATTGACGTCGTTGTAGAAAACTATAACGAAAATGTAATTGAGAAAATATATGGTTTCATGATTATTTCAAATAACTGGTTTAACCAAATCGTCGTCAAATAAATATAAGTTTACATATATTTATAACTTGTTGTTAGAATTTTTCCAAATTTGACTGGATAAAAAGGGGAACATGTCGTTTGGCGAAGGTGAGCGCTGTCATGTCGCAAGCTGGCCACCCTAAACCTACAACCGAGTCGCAAGTCTCAGTCGCCTGCGATGTATTCCCCACTTTATCACACGAGTGCTTAGTATTAGATATCTCGCAAGTGCTTGCATTTAGGCAACATGACTCCACCCCTTTTAATTGTTAGCGAGTAGCATAGGCAATATAACATCACGCTACGATCAATTGGAGCGGAGCAGCATAGCGTGTAAAATATTACTCGTTGGAGATTAATAACCGCAATATCGCAGAAGTAGTAATTCCTAGGAAAAACTTTGTAGAATTATTATTGTAGATAATTTTAAAATTTCCAATTTTTACGTTTAACCTTTCGCGGTTAGTAATCTATATTTTACTTTAACACATACATACATACCTTTTATTTGACATGACGTTTCGACCAGGTTAAACGGTTGGTGTAACCTGGTTGAAACGTCAGGGGATAAATAAATGTCCAAAAATATTTATTTTTTGCCTGCATTGATTGCCTGACGTTTCGATCAGGCTACAACGGGCGGCCGTGATCCCAGGCTGGATGTCCCAGCGATGGATGCCCTCTGTCTCTGTGACCATGAAATGAAAAACTACTGAGCGTGAGAGTAGAAAACCCTACTCTCACGCTCAGTAGTTTTTTCTCTCTATGTCCCGTCACAAACCACAGTCACGGTGTCCGTATTCTGAATACAAGCCCTATTCTAGTATTTATCATCATGGCGATATTGCATGTTCTTGAACATTGGATTTCAAGTTGTAGACAAATAAACCCCGTCCTCCCGATTGAAATTTTTGTACTTCTTGATTTCATAGCTTTCCGTACTACCCGTGGGCCGTGAATGGCAGAAACGTTCTGTAGAGACCTTACTTGCGGCGAAATTCAATGCAATGGTTGGTGCCTGATTCAAGTAGGGGTTTTGCAATCACCGATTTGGAAACCTGTCGGTTTTTCACAGCTGCAATATTTTCTTCGACCCTTTCCGCAATGGACCGTTTCTATTGACCTATTTAAGAACTACTACAGCTGCACTCTATTTTGTAAACATTCTGAGTTTGTAACGGCAAGACATAATTCGGTGTGCCCAAGATGTTGCTTACTTTGTAGTGTAACAAATATGGAGTATTTCTTTAACACGGACCCTATCTTATCTGTTACTGACATACGCTGGCTGTCGGCTCACCGCCGGATAATTGAATCACCTTGCCGTACGCCGTATTTCGTGTTAATTCTCTGGTTAAAGTAAAATTTTGATCCACAATTTCGTCCTTAACTATTTTTTTTTAAATTCTCCGTGAACGAGAAATATCTACTATTAAACTATCTACTACTAAATATTGATCCTGAATAACTTTTTTTTTTCAGGTGTCGGATGGATGAGAACTTCTTATATTTCATGCATGATGTGTTTTGAAGAATTCTACCAATTTTCAGGTAAGTGCGAATTATTGTAACTTTGGATGATTAAATTGACTGGAGTATAAGCCCGGCAAAGGTATTGTACGCGTAAACTCAGATTTGCGTGTTATTAAAGAAAGGTTTCAATTGACTCTTGCTGCTATTTTATTCATTTATCAATTGGACTTTTATTTATTTATTGTTACCACTAGGATTAATGGGTGGTCGTTTTTAAGTTAACAAAGGTTTAGATACCATAACATGGATATTTCATCCAAAAAACCCGCTGAAAATGATAATTAATTACAATGGTTCACGTTTTTTGAGTTTTATTTCACCGAAGTCACGTCTGTCTGCCACTGTAACAGTTGGCCTATTATCTATTCGGTTTTTTATTGACTGCTTCGGTGGCGTGGTCGGTAGTGTATCCGCTTTCGACGCCGGAGTCTCGGGTTCGATTCCCGGTCGGGACAAACTTTGTGTGATGACACATACGTTTGTACCGAAGTCTGGATGTTTCCTATGTATTATATGTATGTATTTACAAAAAAAAAATTTGTATTTATTTATTTATATCAGTGTATCTAGTACTCATATCACAAGCTCTGCTTAGTTTGAGACTAGATGGCGTTGTGTGGATTGTCCTAACATATTTATTTATTTTATTTTATTAATTACTCCGACGTTAAATGTGGTCGAAAAACTTTTAACCGAAGCTACAATAATCCGAAATAACATATATTCTAATTAGAGTGTGGAACGTAATACAGAAACACGGGTCAGTTCATCGACTCTACTACATACAGAAAGCACGTTTCGCCGAAAACTTTGTTGATAGAAAATACGGTCCGGAGATATTACGGCCCATAGAAAGCACTGTCGATAGAAAATTATTCATAACAAACATTCATAACCTAACGTTACTCTTAGGAACTGTTTGCTGGAACCAAGGTATCCAGGATACCTTGGTTCATTAGTTGGTTGGTACGTTCGTTTTTGGACATTTTCACACAACATCATCCCAAACTTAGCTTTATGACCTTGTGCCATGGGATCTAGACAACTGATAAACACACAACTCCGATTTTGGGTTTTAAATTATCAACATAAGATTGTGTTTAAATTGTCAACATTCATTGTCAATTTGTGCTCGTATATTTGTAAGGCAGTATGGCTTTTGAATGTGTTTATAGATTTCTGTGAATCATCTAGTTGTAGAATGTTCATTTGTATTTAAAAGATTCATGCATCAGAACTTACCATGTGACTCAAAAAGTAAGCGTAGGTACTTTTTGTGAAGTAGTTTTTAAATGTAGAGTATTTTGTTCAATTTCTATAAACTAAAGATTTGTAGAAGTGTAAACTCTCTGTACAAGAATAAGTATACTTACTACGTAATTAAAGTATAAAGGCCATACTTTAGTAAAATCACCTTTTTTTTTAATTTCACGAGACCGCGTCCACACCCATGTCCATTGCTGCGGGCGTCTCTGGTGACACTAGAAGGTATTTCCAGTGGCGCCCGGCGGACTTTGGCCACCTGTGTGGCCTCTTCGGGGGTTTGGTCGGAATGAAAATCCGGCGTCGTGGGGGTTGGGTTTTATCCCGCGTCAGTGAGTGAATCTGGTAGCGTGCTGTGGGGAAAAGGCCCCGCAGCACGCAACCTTTCTAGCCTGCTTCTGTAAGGACCCCGCCGTCCTCGGGCCCCGATCATGGAGGTCGATGGTTCTGGGCGTAAATGAGTCTGCAGCGCCCTGGCCGCTGACTACAGAACTCAGCGGAGAGTGTACGCTCCCTCTCCCTCTCGGGCGCCTCCTTCGCGAGCATGACTTGCTCGCAGAAGGACACGGCCGCGTTCCACCTACTCGCGCTGGAGACCATGGCTTTGGGCATGGTTTCCAGTGAGAGGATATCCACGCCCAGACCCACTACAAGGTCCCGGCGCTGACTCGCCCACGCTGAGCACTCTACCAACGTGTGGAGTGCGGTGTCGTCGTCGGAAACCTAGCAGTGTTGACATCGCGGTGTGACCTCACGATGGATGCGAAACAGATAGCTACCGAAGCATCCATGCCCGGTAACGATCTGCGTCGCACGATACGTGAGGTCACCATGCCGCCTCTGCAGCCACTCGTCCATGATCGGTCTCACCGACGCGATGACGGTTGTTCCCCACTATGGTTGCTCAAGTCGCACCCTCCAAGTCTCCATGATATCCTGGCGGAGTTGGGACCGCTGGTCTTCGATTTCTCGAGTCGCAGGCCTGTGGCCCTCTCCAGCGCCTCCTTGTGCCATTAAAACATTGACTCAAGGGCTCTCGCTTCCAGGTCCCAAAGAGGGTTCCCGGCTAAGAGACATGCAGCCTCTCCGGAGATCGTGCGGTACCCCCGTATGGTTTTGACGGCCAAGGTTCGCAGTGGTCTGTTTAACAGAGTCGCGTTCACCCTGACCGCCAATCTATCCGCCCATGCGGGAGCCCCGTATATGGCCATACTCCGCACGATCCCCAGGTACAGTCTCCTGCAGGAAGCGTTGGGTCCCTTTAAGTTGGGCATCAGTCGCGAAAGCGCGACCGATGCCTGTGTCACCTTGGAAACCAAACTTCAGAAATGTGGTCCGAAGTTCCATCGGCTATTAAGTACGATCCCTAGGTACTTCATCGAGGGCTTGATGCCCATGCTAACGCATACTACATTTATGCTGGAACCTTCAGGTGGACCGTTCCGAGGTCTGTGAAAACACAGAACCTCGAACTTGTGCAAGGCCACCTCCAGTCCCAGCCGCCGTATCTGACCCACGACTTGAGCAACACCCGTCGTTAGCTTGAGTGCTGCCTTCTGGTAGTTGTCGTTAACTGGACACACTTTCTTACCCGAATTCGTGACAAATTACAGTCGCATACGACAGACATACAGATTATGGATTCAATAAGAGAGATATGTCGAGATAAAGGGAAAAAGAGAAAGTCGATAAGTTAGGTGGTCTTTTCTGATTTGTTATAGTAGGTAACAAAAGTAAACCCGGTATGGGTTTACTTTAGTCACTACGCATTATTAGTCCGACCTCATGTTGTGTTAGTGCTATTTCGTGTCATTTAAAAGTGACGTGAATTTTAATACTGGTAAGTACCAAGATACTTCATATTTGATACTTCACGGTTTTAAGTTATTTTTTTGAATTTTGCGATGCCACTGTGTTAATTTTAATAATTAATCTCTTCAATAATGACAAAAATTCTAAAATATTTACAAATATTCAATCAATGTAGTGCCTTTTCAGGGTTCCGTAGTTCAAGTTTCGGAACCCTTATAGTTTCTTCATGTCTGTCCGTCCGTCTGTCCTTCCTCGGTTTTCCTCATAAACGGCGAGTGTTAGAAATATAAAACTTTGCATGGATATGTGTATTTATTACAAACTGCTAAAAGTTTTATGAAAAGTATTTTTATTAGGGGTAACCTCCCTTACACGTAACCAGAATTTCTTTTATTTTCTTGCGGCCACCCCGGAGTGAGGGGTATTAGATTCTATTTTTTGGTAAAACACGAGTATCCACCCCCTTTAAAACCTAAACGGATGGCTCAAAAAATCTGAAAATATTTAAAATGGTAGTCCATTTTAAATATTTGTTGTAATGTAATGAAATGAACTTTCAAGGATAACTATAACGGATTAGACAACTTTGTTTCTTCAGGAGTTATAGATGCTAATATGGGTGACTACGGAACCCTATTCTACTTCTTCTTTACTTGACCGGCTTTTTTAAGTGAATTCCGCACCTACGTCTATTGCCGATCGCCTCTAGTTAGCACTACCTCTGGTGGTGTAAATGGCATTGTAATGGTGTAGTGTAGTTATTTTTCATTTAAAGACAAGTATGTATCTAGAAGAAGTTGGAAAAGGCCCATCAGTTACTCACATAAATACTAATTGCAAAGAAATCATCCTATTCTATTAAAAGATGGATACAAATATGTAGAGTTTAGGAACAATAAAGACAGAACTTAAATGTGGCATGGCTCGAAAAATTACTTTTGACAAGCTATGATCTAATATGACTTTTTATAAAAACACTTTTTATAAAAATGGAAACCTCCAGTTCTGTGACTGGGCAACCACTGGCATCTACAAAAGTAGAGCTAAGTTGTAAGAATTTTATGGTATGAAGCAATATAATTTTAATTCTGATTTTATTCAGTATTTTAAAGATTATTCCAAAACTTTCAGAAAAGCGTGTGTTGCTGCCAAGTCATTATATTTGAGTAATAAGATTAAACAGTCCAACAATAAAGTCAAAACGACTTGGAATATAATTAATGCTGAAACCGGTCGCCTAAAGCCCCGTGACAATGACTTTGAATTAATTATTGATAATAAAGTCATTAACAAAGAACCAGATGTAGCACAAACCTTTAATAATTTTTCTATAGATATACCCGCGAATATAACTAGCTCTTTGAATTCTTGCCCAGTTAAAGCTCAACGTATGCTGGAAAGCGGCGAGAGTCAGTGTCATGTCTCATTTAGCTTTGAATATGTAAACCCCAATGATATTATAAAAGTATTCAAGTCGCTTAACTCAAAAAAGACAGCTGACTAGTGGGGTATTTCTGTAAAATTGCTTCAGTCCAATATTGTGAATATATCTCCACATCTAGCTGCAATATTTAATAAATGTGTCAATAGTGGAGTGTTTCCTGATCTCATGAAATACAGTAAAGTGATACCTTTATTTAAAACTGGATCAAAAAGCGATCCTGGTAATTTTAGACCAATTTCAATACTACCTGCCATTAGTAAAATTTTTGAAAAAATTATATTGCAGCAATTACAATCACATTTTAATTCAAATATGCTACTACATACTTAATGAGCAGTATGGATTCACAAGAGGTCGTTCTACCATTCACGCAGGGGTAACGCTTCTGAAGCATATTTTCAATGCCTGGGAATTCTCCCAGATCGCAAAATATACCAATGGCCTCTTGCTTATTCAAGCAAGATGGTATATTTTGCGATCTCTCTAAAGCTTTTGATTGCGTTGAACATATTACCCAATTACGGAAACTCAATTATTATGGTATCAGAGATTCGGCACTGGACCTAGTTGCCTCATACCTCAGTGATAGAATACAACATGTTGATATCAATGGTAGTCGGTCTTTAGGGGCTTCTGTAGATATGGGCGTGCCACAAGAATCAATTCTAGGCCCGTTTCTATTTTTAGTTTACATTAATGATCTACCGTTCTATGTACAGAACTTGTGCGACATTGTTCTATTCGCCGATGATACATCGCTTATTTTTAAAGTTGATCGCAAGCGGAGGAATTTTGACGAAGTAAATAGTTATCTTGCACTAGTTCTGGATTGGTTTACAACCAACAATTTACTTCTGAACGCAAAAAAGACGAAGTGTGTTAGATTTAGTATGCCGAACTACGGATTTTGAACGGTGATACCCTTAATCTGGTAGAATCAACCGTATTTTTGGGTATTACTCTAGACAGTAAGTTACAGTGGAACGCCCAAATATTGGGTCTTGCAGGGAAACTTAGCTCTGCGGCTTTTGCTATTAGTAATCTGACAGCTCACGGATGTAGAAACTGCCAGGCTGGTTTATTTTAGCTATTTTCAGTGTTGTGTCGTATGGAATTTTACTGTGAGGCAAAGCAGCTGATATAGAGATAATTTTTATACTCCAAAAGCGAGCTATAAGTGCGATTGCTGAATGCACGAGTTTCTCATAGAGAAAGATTTAAAGAAATAGGCATTTTAATAGTTGCATCACAATAATATTTTATGACGAATATTTACACAGTTATTCCTTACTCATCCAATCACCCATGGCAACATAAAATGGCAGCTTTCCACAGCTTACTGAGCAGGTTACTGGCGGTACATATTCGTGTATATATATATATATATTGTGATGCAACTATATATATATATATATATATATATATATATATATATATGCGAATATTATGTTCGTTAAACAGAATATACATTTATACAGTGTGAACAGTGACATACATGCAATAAATACTAGAAATAAGCATAAATTGGTTGGGACGTATTATCGTTTACAGAAGGTTCATGACTCCTTTGTAGGATTTGGTGTGCGTTTTTATAACAAAATTCCTCTAAACATTATGAACCTTCCTTTGAATAAATTCAAAGTGGCTGTTAAGACACACCTCCTAAAAAAGGCATATTATACTATACATATTTTTTTTGTAATTAGGTATTTATTAAATGATTATCTAAACGATACAGAGAAATGGCAATGAGTTGCTTGCTCATCACTCGAGCTACATAGGGGCTACTTCTGTTTGAAATGTTGTTTTATTGCTGAAACTCACTTATTACTGTTAAATTATTATTATTATGATATTGTTAGGTATGGGTACTTTGAGATTATGTGGCACCTTTAACTAGTATTTGACTTTTTTTGTGAATAACAGAGATCCATAATTTTTAAGTTCACTTGGTCCACATATGGTCACGTACTGCCCTTGCCCTCTTTTTATTATTGTAACAGAATCATTGTATTTACTGGCGAATAAAAAGAGTAGCCGTGAGTTTTTCTTGCCAGGTCCTTCCTCACAGGCTCTACCTATTGCCTTGCGAATCTGGCGGTAAATGTAAATGTAGAAGCATTTTGTTTTTTTGACGTTCATAAGTGTTACTTTGTGACCTACATGAATAAAGATATTTTGATTTTTTTTTATTTCAACAACACAACTACATATAGTACTTCTTTTTACTTATTGCTTCTAGTACTAAAAGCAACTGATCATAATGATGACGGTGACGTAACGAAAAACTAAATTCTTATCCTTGAGAATCTTAATTTAAAAAAAGCAGGTACTGGTCGCGATCAAAAGAGACATGAATGATTTCATGTCAACAATCATGATATATTTCTATCTAAAGAAATTGGAACACGTTTGTCAGAAATCATTAATTCTAAATTTGATGGTCGAAACGATTCTCAACCTGACTGTACGGTTTTTTGCAAAAAAAAAACCCATATGTGTTCAGTTGACGATAACTTAAAAGTGATTTATTTAAGTTTCGCTTATTATATGGTGCACACTTCCGATAAGAAAGAATTTTCCAAAATTCTACTCTTAAAAGGGTGAAAAAGGGGGGACAAAGTTTGTACGGGACAACGTGACACCTCAGAAACTACTGCACCGATTTTCAAATTTCTTTCGGTAATTTAAAGCTACATTTTTAGCAAGTAACATAGGCTATATAACATCACGACAGAGTTAATAGGAGCGGACCAGCATTGCGTGTAGACTATAGCTTGTTGGACGTTAATAACCGCAATCTCTCAGAAATGGAGAGGAAAAAAGTTGTGAAGACTTATTTGTAGGTTATTTAATTATCTACAATTTTGTACAAGACCAATTTTTTTTTAATTCACTGTTTACGAGAAAAATCCTAAAACCGAAAATTTTCTACTTTTTAACTTTTCAACCTTGAATAATTTTTTTTAGCACAAGTCGGATCGATGGGAACTTTTGATATTTGATTTATAATGATGTACTTAATACCTGCACCACTTTGCAGCTCTATACAAATTAATGCAACCTTACAATTTTGTTCCGAATATTTTAACTGGATAACTCTGTTAGCTACCTCATTTGAGATTTCTTTTTGAGATATATGTGGGAGACTCGGTAAAATAAAGCTACTAACGAAAAATTTGCTTGCCGCTAATCAATATTTTTCAATGTTCTACGGCCCTTGTACTACTAGGTCGCCGCAGTCGCGAAACGTACCGTTACGCTGCAGCATATATTTGAGCGAAGCGAGTTTTGATTCCAAGCGATATAACTCTGTCAAAGTATTTTTTGTCATTACGCTAGGGGAATTTTTACCATCAATTAAATTATTTTTATTTGATCGAAATTCAAAATTCTGGCTTCGTAAGACCAGGTTCTTACGAAGCCAGAATTTTAATTCTGTAAATTTTTGATGAGTGCAAGAAAATCCGAAATCGGCCGAGTATTCGCCGAGAAACAATTTAACACAATTTAACATAAATCGTAATTTGAGTCACCCGTTGAGAGCTCCGCTCAATATGTATATATAAGTTACTTCAAGAATCCAGGTAGTGTTGCTTGACCATTTTTGTACATATTAAACGCTTATTCGAAAAAATCAGGCAATTTTTGGTGATATAATAGTCTAAGGTCAAAGAAAATAATAATAACAGCGGGAAAAGGTTGTTAATTTACCGAATTAACAACTTTCTGAGATACAACAAATATATTTATTTATATTTCTGAACAATTTTCTGCTGTCAATTTTTTCTGCTTCAATGAGTCGATGAAGCGTGTTTCTGTATTACGTTCCACACTCTTCGAAGTATTATGTTGCCGAACATCGAAAAGTGTTTTGCTCGACTTTGCGATAGCTGCTGCTTTTTAGGGTTCCGTACCCAAGGGGTAAAACGGGAACTCTATTACTGAGACTTCGCTGTCCGTCCGTCCGTCTGTGTTGAGCTGTATCTCATGAACCGTGATAGTTAGAGAGTTGAAATTTTCACAGATTATGTATTTCTGTTGCAGCTATAACAACAAATGCCAAAAACAAAATATATTAAATATTTAAGGGGGCTACCCAAAACACGTGATTTTTCTGTTTTGGTACGGATCCCTTTGTGCACGAGTCCGACACGCACTTGACCGTACGCATCGTAACATCGGAACAAATCGGCATTAGACGAGCCGGAGCGGCTGAGGCTGGTCGCAGCAAGCCGAAGCTGCGGTGGTGAGGACCTCCGGTTCTAAACAATACTCTAGGGGTAGGGCAGACAAGTATCAGGTGGTGTCGGGGTAGATCAATTCGGTTCTGTGACCTTCCTTGAACCTAACTTGTTTCGGTGTCGGGGTAAATTAATTATGTTCTGTGTCCGAACTTGTATCTGCCCTAATAGATTATGTTGTGTGATAATGGAGTCTAAATACTTGAAATTAATGGTTAATGAAATTTCAATAATTATATTGGGTGTCAAATTATTAGAAGTATCACTAACTAATAAACCAAAAAAACAAATAACCACGAAGACTATCAAGCCTTTAGTCTTCTAACCTACTGGTTATCCCGACGAACTTTGTATCGCCTCAAAAAAAAAAAAAATTTTAATATTTCATGCAAAGGTAAATTGAAAAACGCGACGGACGGACAGACAGACAGACAAATTGTCGTATTAAATATATATATGTCTAACAAAGTCGGGTCGCTCTGATACTTTTTCTATGTACCGATTCGACATTGAGCCAAATATCATTCCATATGCCGCAAAATGTTGTTTCGGTGCTATTAAAAATTGGGAAGTATAACATTTGGCAAACGAAAACAGTTCAAAAGAGTCACGAAAAAAGCTATTTTGTAAATCGGCGAAAAATTATTCGGTAAAATGAAACATCTGACACGTCATGATGCTTCGATGATTTAAAAATCTGTCAAACAAGGAAAATGGCAAAAAAGAAGTCGGTCAATAGTTTGGGGTAAATGAAATTCGGCCAAAAACATTTTGATAAATTGAACGCTTCCCGTTTCACCAATTAAAAAATATTATCATCATCCACAGAGCCTTTTCCCAACCGGCGAACTTCAAGTTTAAAAATATAAATTTGCAAGTAATTCTAAATCTTGATGCAATTTAGGAGTCCACTAGTATAATAAAGTAATTTGACTGGCTCGGTGGCGCAGGGGTTTGAGTATGCGACTGCCGTCCGTGAGGTCCCAGGTTCGATTCCGGGTCGAATTAAATTATTTGTGTAATCCACAAATGTTTGTTTCGGAGTTTGGTATTTTCTATGTATAATATGTATGTATTTAGAAATATATAAGCATGTTTATCGGTCGTCTAGATCCCGTAGCACAATTGGGCTAGATGACGTTGTGTGAGAATGTCCAAACATATTTATTTATTACTAGTCGATCGCCGCAGCTCCGCCCGCGTTTACTCGTTCCCGGTTCCCGTGGAAACACATTACCGGGATAAAAAGTAGCCTATGTTACTGATTGTTACTCAGGGTGAATGTAGCTTTCCAATGGTGAAAGAAATTTTGAAATCGGCACAGTAGTTTTTGAGTTTATTCATTACAAACATACACACAAAAATACAAATCTTTCCTCTTTATAATAGTAGTGTTGATAAAGCAAGATTAAGTACATACGGCAGAACCAGGATTGCAAATACTTGGGTGCGTCTCATAACGTATAAACTCATTTGGTCTAATTTCATTTCACTATCGTTCATAGAATATACCAACTTTTGATATAATTTCTTTATATATAACATTTATTTATTCTAGATTAGATAAGATATTTATTTTGCAGAACATGTGTGTATAATAGTACAAATTAAATCTTATTATAAGGTCTTAGCTAGGGTTAGTATCAACATGTTGTACCATAATCATGGTGTACAAATTATTATTAATGTTATTAATTTAGTACATATAATTCAATTAATTATTTAATTTATAAATGATTCAATTACATATTCAATCGATTACAATTCATTAATTTCTATTATTGTAGTCAAATTACCTTACATATTACATTACTACCTCGGTGGCACAATGGTACTATGTACGGACTGCCACGCTCGAGGTCTCGGGTTCGATTCCCGGGTCTGGTGGATAATGTATAATTCTCTTTAGAATTTTACCCAGATAATTATCCCAGAGTCTGGAACTTGTGCCCGGTAAATGGCAATAGGCTCGCCCCCTATTACATGGGATCTAACATAGCCGGCGAGATGTGGGTGTGTTTGCACACCTCTGCCAACCCCTTCGGGGAAAAAGGCGTGATGCTATGTTATGTTATGTAGTCAAATTAGAATAATAAAAATATAATGTTAGCATCTTTAACGTTCTCAATTTTAGATCCTCAAGAAAATCCTTTACATTATACGTTGGTCACACTATAAGTTTTGCGTAACTTAAAAAAACAACATGTTATAACCAAAATATTATGTTTATTGCTTTTCAAAATACTCTCCTTTACATTTTAAACATT
This sequence comes from Nudaria mundana, assembly GCA_963556515.1. Lineage (NCBI taxonomy): Eukaryota > Metazoa > Arthropoda > Insecta > Lepidoptera > Erebidae > Nudaria > Nudaria mundana. The sequence continues at coordinate 17,398,641 of OY748306.1, read as the reverse complement.
TTTTCATGCGATCGAACCATATTTTAAAACAGGAGGACCACAGATCTGAAGGCACGTTTTCTACGTGCTGATTGAACGCTATCACTGACTCTTCGGAGTTGGTAAAAGTGAAACCAAATCTTTGATTTTGGGTCTTTTGGGTCGTCTTACACGAACTTTTTCTAACACCCTGGGTAAACAAATGGTAGAATACCACTCGGCATTAACACTTTTTTGATCTTCAAGTGGAATTGTACAGATGGGACCCGTAGCTGAGAAAAAAACGCGATCATTTTTTTACCAACGCTTCTCGCCTGCCTCACTTTTGTTGGCTTGTTCTCATTTTCAAACGCCCATTCACAAGATTGCTGTTTTTTTTTCGGGTTCAAAACAATAAATCCACGTTTCGTCTCCTGTGACAATGTCATAAACAGCATTAGAATGTTTGTGGTCGTACTTCAGTAGCATCTGTGAGCACCATTCCACGCGAGCCCGCTTCTGCTTCGCTGTCAGTTCATGAGGGATCCAACGACAACAAAGTTTCCGAACTTTCAATTCTTCGTGTCAAATTTTCTGGATTTGACTCATACCAATCCCCAATAGTCCTCGAATTGTCTCATAGGTAATCCGCGGGTTTTCTTCAATTAACCGCTTAACAGTAGCTACATTATTTTCGTTGACGGCAGTTGAAGGCGAAATTCGTCATGTAAAGAAACTCGACCTCTCTCAAATTCAGCAAACCATCGCCTCACGGTGCTCAAACAAGGTGCTTCTCTCCCAAAAGCATTTTGAAGACGAGGGGCACAGTCTTGCGGAGAGAGAGAGAACTTTTAAAATCATAAAAAATCATCGCTCTAAAATCTTTTCGACTTAATTCCATTTTCGTTGCATACGTAGAACTTTGATGTGTGATAAAAAGCAATTGACAAATGATTTCCCGCCAATTGTTTTTTTTTATTACTAAGAAGGTTGCAACGTTTAAAAAAATATAACATTCGAAATTCAAATAGTTCCGATTAGCTAGAAGTGCAAAACTTTTAGTGTGCCCCATGTAGTAGGACTTTTCGATCAGAAATTTATTTAAAGTAACTATTTTAAAGTTATCATTATTTAGCAATTTAATATTCTTGGGTATTTTATTATAGATTAATGGGGCCATGCATATCACACTTTTATGTAGAAGTATAGTCTTAGCGGGATGCACACATAACCTTTTTTTTTTAATTCCGCGTTAATTAATTTAAGACCGCGGCCACTCCCATGTCCATTGCTGCGGGTGTCTCTGGTGACACTGAAGGCATTTCCAGTGGCACCCGGCGGACTTTGGCCACCTGTGTGGCCTCTTCGTGGGTTTGGTCGGAATGAAAATCCCGCGTCGTTGGGGTTGGGTTTTATCCCGCGTCGGTGAGTGAATCTGGTAGCGTGCTGTGGGGAAACTAGTAGGCTCCAAAAATAAGTTTGTAAGATTGTGCGATTTAAATAAATTTAAAATATTATAACTCAACTCATAGGCGTATTAACAAGTAAATCGACATTAAAATCACCACATACTATTAGGTACTTATTAGTTTTTCCAAGTTTACATAGAACTTTGTCAATAAGTTCCTCAAATTCGCAAAAGGGTGAGGTTCCAGGTTTATACACGCATACTACTATGCATTGCTCCATTTCCACGCACGACAGTTCGACTTTACACTCTAGAGAAAGAGACACAATATCTTTCCGTTCTTTAAATTTAAGTTTTTTATTTAATAAAATCAAAGATCCCCCCCGTACTGTGGTCACCCTGCAGAATGCACTACCAACCCGGTGATTACTAAAATTGAACATGAGCTCATTCGACTTACGCATATGTTCTGTAAATGCAAAAAATATCAATATTATCTGAATTCATTAACAGTTCCAACTCTAACTCTAACAGGAACAATAAAGGATACTGGAGTTCTTTGAGGATAATCCCGCCGCAAGTACCAAAGACGCCGCGCTACGGTTTAATGTATCGCAGTTCTTCGCGTGGAGTGTTGTTCACAACGAAGGCAAAAATCCATTTTTTTTTTATATTGGGTTCGCCAAATTGACGCCGCCCGCCTGGTGGTAAGTCGTGACGACGTCTAGCGATTGTGGGCCACTCTCACAGCACACAATACTATAGAGAGTGGCCCTCAACTTGACCACCTACTGATGTGCCTCTTCACGCTCCGCTTAAAGAACCCAGGATTATATGTGGGAGGAAACACGTGCACAGGCAGGGCGTTCCAGGCCACTATCGTTCGGCAGAAAAACGAACGTTTAAAACGCTCGGTTCTCGCGAACATTCTATCCACTGTGTGGGAGTGGCATCTCTGCCCGGCACGCGTTGTTCGGGATCGGAAGGAAGAGGGTGGGATCAGATTGAAGAGCTCTTCAGAACACTCGCCGTGGTAAATACGGTAGAATGCGGCCAAGGAAGCTATTGTTCGACGCTGAGCTAGCGGCTCAAGGCTTCCCGTTACCTCCGGACAATCTATAATACGGATAGCCCGTCGCTGCATAGCGTCGAGAGCGTCCAGCAGATATTTCGCGGAGCCGTCCCAGAGGTGAGAGCAGTATTCGACGCAGGGTCTAATCTGCGTCTTGTACAGCAGACACCTCTCGGTGCGGTGTAAAGAATCTCTTTACCTTAATTCAGTATT